>CM048827.1:26872344-27262371 GCA_026586065.1 Dioscorea zingiberensis
AATGCCCACCTTACTTGGACACGACAAACTTCTCTCAATGTAAGAGAACGAGAAAAACCTCCGAAAGCGTAACTTTTGATCTACTTGAAGAACTGGAATCCGAGTATAAGTCGCGGGAAACAAAAGGCGCACGCATCTATCACGTCGTAGAGAGTAAAAAAGGTTTTATGACTACATTACCAGCGGTAAAAAAGAGTCTTCTCTTCCAAATTCCGGGTTGCATCTAGTCCTACCTGAAAATGAGTTTCTACGGAAATAAAAAGCCGAACGTGGAAGCCCAACTCCTAACCGGAAGGCCCTTTACTGCCATACAAAGAATCGTCCGAGTTTAATGACACCTATTATCTAGTAAGTATGGACGGAAAAACGCCAAGTGGTCCATTCCATGTCAACATCATTTCGCGACGCTACTATCGCAAGAAATTTTAGCCGCCTCTTAAATTTCACGGAATAAAGCTCTCAACCCTTTCCCATCCCACAAAAAAGTGGTGAAATTCCCATTCTACAAAGATGCGGTGAAATTCCCATCCCACAAAGATGCGGTGAAATTCCCTTCCCACAAAGATGCGGTGAAATTCCCATCCTACAAAAAATTCGGTGAAATTCCCATTCTTGGGAGATGAGTCAGAATTATCCTGTAAGGATAAACGACAACTCTTATCCAAAAAACAAGGGGCAAAAATCCCGATCGAAATATGAGGCAACAACCTCATTTATAAAGACGAGTACCTCACTCAACAGCTTAAAGTCTCATGATTGGACTAAGAACTCATACTTAAGCTTCGACAAGCCAAATTAAGAAGGAAGAAGTTTACAAAGGACTCTCGTGAAAATACTTCTCACGGTTAAGGATAACCATCACTCGGAAATAAATCTTCACCAAAATAAAGGTTTGCTTTTTCATTCATATGAATAGAAATTACATTCCAGAAGATTGCGAATTTACAAAGGGCTTCAGCTTGCCCCTCTCGGGCAGATTTGAGCTCCTTCTCCAAACTGCTAGAATTCTCCTGCAACTTTTTAACATTCTCCTCAGCAGTAAGGAGGGATCCCTCAGAAATAGACAACTTGGCCGCCAAATCGTCCTTCTCCTTTCCCACAACAAATTGTTGAAGCCGCCTTTTATCCTTCTCAAAAGCGTGGATAATGGCAAGTCGCTTCTTCGCTTTTCCCCTCCTGTGGTCGCCACCCTAGAGTTCAACTGGCGATTTCCACCCTACACGCTTCCATCTCTTTGCCGAATCGCCTTGGCAAAGATTGTCAACTCGTCCGCTCACTTAAATACTCTACCTTAAATAATAAAACAAATAAGTTAGTAGAATTAATACCGCGCCAAAAAGTAAAACTAATACGAGGATAATCCTCACCAAAGCATTTGACCGAATCTAATAGTTGAGAAACGGCTCTTCCCTCCCAAAATCTATGAAGTTTGGAGGAGAGTCAAGCTCAGCCTCATTGGCATCAAAACAGCCTTCACGGAAGCTTGATCCCTAAAAGGGACGCCTTCTCGGGAGGACACCCCTTCTCGAGGAGCTCGGCCCTTAAGACCGAGTCCGGCCACTGCAGCCTTATCCAGAGAGCCGCTTCTCCCCGCCTCCGCCTATAAAATAGCCTAAGTTAAAGGTTCCGAACGAAGGTGAAGCACCCATAGAAAATATGTGTGTAGGAAATTCTCACCTCCATAAGAAGGATATCCTCCTGGAAGAAGGACCCTCAAAATCGGGGACAAAGCCGAAGGATTTCTTCCGCTACGTAACCTCTTCCCCGAGGCACCTTCGCTTGTTCTTCTACAATTTCGAACTGATGCGCCCTCTAATTCTTTCTCTTTGTCCTCCCTTCCCGTGAGGACCCTAGCACTGTGGTCACTTTTAACCCATTTGTTAAAGAGTCGCTTCTTTTCTCTTCCTTTTCTTCTTCTCCTCTTTGGAGGTATCAAAGACCTTTGGCTAGTACCACTTCTTTCTTTTTCCGCCCACGAGCCAAGGGCGGATGAACTCACCTTCGAAAGAAGACAGAGACCCTTAACATAGCTCAAGTCTTCGCCTTCCATCTGATTTTCTCGCAAAACAAATTCAAATAAGGTTAGACATCACAAAGCCAAAATCAAACCAAATTAGGTAATGCCAACGAAGTCCTACCAAGAGACACTATTAAACGACACTTAATGAGGTTTTCTTTTGGTCAAAAACCTATCCATGTAAACTTTGATAGCCCTCGCTATCATTGACTTAAGAAGATTTCCTCTTCTTCCGACATCTCCTCATTAAGTAATGTCCGCGACGGGAACCTCCTAACATCTTTGTTCTGGATATCCCACTGACTTTTTACATCTAACAAAGAAAACTTGCTTCTTCCATCGCTTGATGGAAGAAGGAACTTTCCTAGAAACTTTCTCCCTGTATAGCCGAGAAATAATACCAATCGGCATTAGACTCCAAATCCAAAGACTAAACAACAAAGGAACCACGGACGGCTCGGATTTACCCCGTGAATTTTAAAACCATGACAAATCCGGCTGAGCATTCTCCAAGAGTTCGGAGTTAATCAGCGAAGGACACAAACGATATTCCTCTAGGACGCTTCTTAGTAAAAATCAGGAAAGGAAGCCTAAGTCCACCTAGAACGCATCCCCGATAGACAGCCTATCTCCCTCCCTCGGGGTACTCTCCTCTCCCAACAAGGAACCCTAACCTCGAATAGAGAGAGGTCTATCTCATATCTCTTTGCTAGGCCATCTACATCCTTCTGCCCTAGAAGGCTTATGAACATATCCGACCATCTACCCATTGCCCTAGAGGCAGGAACTCAACCCCCGAATCGGAGTGCCTGCCAAGTTCACCCGGAATCGCCACGTAAAACCGTAGGGTTGGACGGAGAAGGAATCGAGGGCTCATGAGAAGAACTAGAGGAGGAAGATGCAGCACTAGCCATTACCTTAGGAAAGGAAAAAGACAAGAAAAACGCAGAAAGCTCAAAAACAGGGCTCGCCAGAGAAGAGGAAACCTGAAGAAAAAGACGCGATTCGATTTTCGAAGTAACCTTTTTCTGCCTGTACGATTTTGCTTATATACAAAGGCAACGTAATCCGCGGGTCGTTAGGATCTTAGGATTATATTTCGATCGTAACCGCGAATCCGCCAGGGTCCACAAATCTGGACCGCCTCAAATAATCCATCATTACACCTCCTCAAAATGGGGCAAAATTCCGCCCATCGCTAGCAATACCAAGCGCCGACACACATGGAAGCGCCACGCCATCACCCATCATAACGTTGATAAACGAAAGCACGCCACAGCCGCCACGCCACTATCCCCTTTAATGCTATTGGCAGAGGGACACGGTCGCCCTAGGGAGTAATGAGCATTACGTGGAAGCGTAGAGCCTCGCACTGCATTTAGACAAAGCACACACTCTAACATAGGATCGTCAATAAGGCCCCATAAAAATGCCAAAGGATTTAGAAGCAAAACGACAAGCGCCATTTATTCAAAGCTATACACTCTAACGCAAACAAAACAAACATAACAAAACATATTGTCCGACGGACTAAAGCTAAATCACCGCCCCCATTATTACTAGGGGAACCGGGTTCGCACGGGCCAGGAAGTGGGGCCCATCTCTCTACGGCAGGAGTCGTCTCCGAACATCTCAACTTCGAAACGCATGCCCCCTGCATAGGTAAAAGTTAAGAGGTCCCCCGCTCCCACATCGTGATCGACATGAAAAGCTTCCCACCCAGCGTCGATGCTCATCTCACCTACCCCCGCCGACATCACCGTAATAGTCGGCCATACACAACCGCTCGACTTACCAAGTGGATCACTCCAGCCTTAGTCGGATAGACGCCAGTAAAAAGAGCCGGGAATCCGTGAAGTGTCGAGAACATTGAGAAAAGTAAAAACTTATAAAAAGACAAAGCTACCGAGCTACGATACAAAGATAATAAGAGTACAAAAGATTTCGCCAAACTCGCCATCCATACAAGCCCTTAAATAGAGAACCTATCACACTATAGACGAGAATTCGGGGCAAAAATCTACCTCGATAACAAATAAAGGATAACACAGAACGCCGGTCGCCTATTAAAACACGTAAATTTTAGACGGGTAACCGGTATACACGAGCCTACGCCACGTAGACATGCCAACCAAGAATCCATACTTGTTCTAACCGCTTTAAACGTATGGGTTAGCTCACCCCTCGCCGATTTTTCAACAAGTACACTTTGGGGACTAGTGTTACGGATATATTTTATAAGACAGGTGTCATTGACCTAAAGGACCACTTGTTCCTCTGGCCACATGGCAATATCACCCCCTTTGCACAATTCCGTCCGACAAATAACGTGAGGACTCAATCCTCGCGAACAAGTCCGGAATTGTAAAGCAACCCTCTTCTACGAAAGCCCGAGGTGGGAGAGAGAGAGATAAATATCTAACGCCTCTACGTTAGTAGGCCTTATCCACTTGCTACAACGGGAGATATTTATCCTATTTTACCCACGTGGCATCTACGCCAGCTAAAAACAAGCAGATATTTTCCTACCGCTTCTTAGGAGATATTTACCTAACTCACCGCCTTTATTCCACCGCCTTTCCCGAACCGGGCCTTTTAAGTGTGTTATAAAAGGAGAGCGCTAATAGAAGAAAAGGGATCCAAGAAAAACTCGATCACACAAAGAACTCCGCCTAAATCTAAGACTCTTTACTCAAGTTTTCTCTGACTTAAGCATCTGAGTCTAATCCCACGTAGAGGCCCAATCTCCATCAACGCCTCTCCTTTTATGTGTTCGCCTATGGATAATTCCGCCGGAATTTCGTGGATGTCCCTCTCAGGTTCTTGTTCGTAAATGCCAGTAGTGTCCACACCAACTATAAATTTTAACCGGGTTTGGTCGAAAACCGAGGCCGACCCTCGAGGTAATAAGTAGAAATGGGTCAAGCTGGACCGCTTTTGGCATCAACAATATATATATATATATATATATATATATATATATATATATATGTATGTATGTATGTAATGTATGTATGTTCTAATTGTATTATTATTATTATTATTATTATTATTATTATTATTATTATTATTAAATAATAATAATAATTTATGAAACAAATTTCACACTAAATGTTTATGTGTTAATATTTAAAATACTTGATAATACTAACAATAGATTGTTTTATAAAGATTTTTTTAGTTATAATATTAAAAAATAATGTAATGAGTTTTGTCTCAAGTAAAATGTTTTTGAGAACATGAGTATTTGTAGGTTACAATACTTATAAAATTGGTACAAATTATGAATGTATTTATGTTTGGAATTTTGTTTTGAAATTTGAAAAAATGGTGAAAACCTCATCGATATAGGGAATGACATTTGAGAAATATTTAAATAGAACCATTTGTCAAAATGGTCCTAGAACCGTTTAACTAAATTAACTAATATTATTTTAAAAATGTATATTGCCATTTGATGAAGATGGTATGGCTCATAAATATTCAAGATTATAAGTAAAAATAGATATTTACCGATTCTATTAATTTTATTATTGTATTTATATATAATTTTCCCTTATATATGATTTTTTAACCCTTGACTCATAAATTGCCATAAAATTTACTTTTTTATACTTTAAGATTTAAATTTATTAAATGTAGTATTTTAATTTTGTGTTCTAATTGGAATCTAAATTGCTATTATGTTAGTTAGATAAAAAATCATTAATTATTATTCATGTTCTAAGTAAATAATATCACTATTTTTGGGGGTGTAAAGACATAAAAATTTAAAAAAAAAAAAGAGAGTAACGAAGCTCTCTTGTGTGATTGTGAGGAAACCCTAGCTAATCTGAGAGCGAAGGTCAAGAGAGATCGTGGACAATGGTTGAGCTCCTGGCTTCCTCTTACCCGCCACCTCGACCACGCCTTCAACCCCGCAAGCCCGAAATTCGACGAGCCTCCAACCAAGACCCTCTCGCGACTCACCAAGCCGCCGGGTGGAGAATCGGATACCTTCTCAGATAACCAAAGAATTTCATGTTCTTTAATTTAGTTCTTTCTTTTCCTAAAGTTTCAAGACCTTGATAAAATGTAATTTTTGATCTCAGTCAATAATATCAGGCCATTTGTGCTAGAAATTTTGGTTCTTCTTTTTCTCACATCCTTTTGTTTTTTAGATTTATTCTTATCTATATTCTGAAATTTGTGAATTTTTTGTTGAAAAATCAATTTTTGGAGTAAAATGTTGGTAGAAATGAGGACGAGGTATTATAAATTAGACTAGATCAGATTGAGAGCTAATTTACCTAGGAAAGCATGATGGATTAGAGATCTGAGGGGCTGAGTTTTGTGTTGATTCTTTATGGTTTGTATGGCTTCATTCACCTTCAATTATTCTTTTATGCTCCCAGAGCATCACTAATTTATCTTGGTTCTATTTTGTATCCTCCTGCATCTCATCTTCTTGAATGATTGGAATATTGGGATTGGAATCTAATAAGTTTTACTTCAAGCTGTTGTTACTTTGTGAGCCTAATCAGATTGTTATGAATTGAAGTAATTCCAAGGATTTTGAGAGTAAGAATGTCAAAAAAAATTCTTGCACTTTGAGAAGTACGCATAGCTTCGTAGTGTGTTTTATACTCTGAAATCCCTGTGAGTGTATTTTTGATCCCAATTATAATTTGTTTGTCTTTGACATCAAATTTTATTGTTGTTTCTGACTCCCCAACCTTATTTTTTTCAACCAAACAAGTTAATAATTTGAAACAGCTTGATTTTTTAATTCTTCTTCTTCTTTTTGTTTTGTTTTGTTTCTTTGTTAGTTTCACCTTCTCCGCCCCAAGTAACACACCATGCTTATTAGATTCAAATAAAATGCTTTCCCTTCTAGTCTAATCCAAAGGAGCTTAACTGCTTAAAACATGCCTTTGATCATCATCTCAAGAATTTGTGAATGCAAGGTCTTCCTTGGAAAGGATGCCTTTGCTTTTAAGATATGCCTAGGTCTTTCTCCTTTCATCATTCTTTATTCCGTAAGAAGGCCTTTAGCCCCTAAGCCCCAATCCGCCGCTTCAATGAAGTGATGAATTTGAAGTATATGCCTTTTATGCCGCTTTCTCCTTCCCTCGGTGGAAATCAAAAAGAACCCTAATGGTAAGTGAGAGCAAGGGCACATACTCAATATGACGCTTCCTTGAATGTCAAAGAAATGCAAAGAACCAAATAATTCCCTTCTCTCTTTATCTGCTCACCACCTTTTCCAAGGACTCCTTGATAATCAAAAAGAGCTTGCAATATTTAATGTGTGGAGAAAATACATTTGATATCCGAACATAGTATGCAGGAGTTAAACAGATTCTTGTGGATCAGATATATTTGGTGATAAGAACAGGTTTATATCATGAGTCGCTTTTTATCCTGCTTTTACTACATGATTTCATAAGCATGTGCCTTAAAGTTGCTGATTTAGATGACCTTATCATGTAAGTTTTAAATCTTTAATATGTGGTGTATGGCATGTATCTTTTGGGTTATTAGTGTCTTGGACCAATCGAGTTTACCTCGTGATGATAGGTTGATATGATTGATGTTTGTTTCAGTGGATAAGAATCGGATAATCTACAATGAGTACCCAAATATGACCGTATTTGTGAGTTGTCTATTTTCTTTATATTAACCTTTTTTCAAAACCTTTTACTTCATGAAGGTACATAATGGACAAGATAAAGCTGTGAATAAAAGCAAGTTGTTGACCAGGGAATAGTTAATACTAATAAATGCTTATGATTCGGTATTCTAGCTCTGTGGTTTTTGCTTTTTGTTTTTTTTTGTGAAGAATAATAATTAAGGAAAAGCTAAATGAGCTACTTCTTTAGATATGGCTGTTGCTTAGTAACTTGGAGTTTCCCATAATATCTAATATGAATATTTGTTGCCCCAATTTTCTTGATGGAATTAGTGGTAAATTCCCATAATATCAAGAGGATTATCTTTCCACCTTTGATTGCACATTCGTGTATAATAATCTTTCCATCTTTTCTCTTCTTAAAGGTACGTGCTACTACTATTTTGGTGATCAAGAAAAAGCTTTTATCGCTACTCCATCCATTTGTAGCTTTGAATTGTAAGTTCGATATCTTTTGTCTTGCTTTTAATACATCTTTATTAAGGCCACTATGCTGTTGCTGAATGTTCCTTTGTCGCTATTTTGGAAACCATGTTCTATAAGTTTGACATATATACATCTAGTAAAGTAGGAGAGTTTTTTTTAAGATAGATTGTTATATTTATTTATTTAAGTATTTATGCTTGTAAACCTTATTTATTTATTCATTTAGTAGAAGAATGATTGTGTTGTTTTCATCTTGTTTTATTTGCACGAATTCTGTGAGAAATTTTAATATTTTGTGGTGTATTTCAATCCACAACTCAAAGTTCATGTTGTTTTAAGCTCAATTGCAATGGTTGTCAGTAGAATTTTAATCTATATAATCATCTAAAAGCGGACTGCGTGGTTTGTTTTTAATCTCCTAGATAAGAATTAATGACATTTAAGATTCATGCTCATATGATTGAAATAAGTGACTTTTTTTGATAATATGTTAAGTTATGTGCAAGAAATATTAAAGAAAATATTATTCATCTTTAACATTGCTTCATGGTGTTTTAAATCATTTAGGATTATACAATGGCTAAATGATGGATACCGGGCATGTGCTTGTTTAGACGAGAATGAATATATACCGTAATTATAGTTATCGAACCGTGACCGACCAGCTGGTCCGGACCGGGGTGAACCGGTGAATCGCCCAAGAACCGGCCCGGCTCGCTATCGACCTTGGACACGCAAGTGAACCGGTGTGAACCGGTTTGAACCACCGGTTGGACCCGTGAACCGGTGAACCGCCCGATTTTTAATGAACCGGGCGGTTTTCAGAAACCAACAAAATGACGGTAATACCCTTATGATCTTAGTGTTATATAAAAAATAAACAAGGGCTTTTTTGTCATTTTCATTATAAAAAAAATTAAACTATTAAAGTAAAAAAAAGAAGAGAAAAGTAGAAAAGTAAAACTCAGAGAAAAGTATCTGATCTTCAATTACATTTTTTTAATTACATTTTTTGTATGTTAAAAACTTTAATTTTGTTATTTGTAACTTGTTTATATCTTGTAGTGGATTAGTATTTATTTATTTAAATATTTATTTATTTAAAATAATATTTTTGTTATTTATTTATAATAAAATAATTTATTATTAATATATATTGAATCCCAAGATTCGACCCGATTGACCCTGGGCTGTTCGACCGGTGAACTCAAGGACCCTGACCTCAACCGCTTCAACGACAGTCCAGCCTTCCTCGATAACTTTGTAACAATAAAACCAATATTTGGGGGTAGCTGAAGAGTACATTGTGTGGATCAAAAATACCCACCGGGTATCAGGTTCAAAAAGACACCGCGCATACATCGAATCACAAATGTCATATATTTTTTTTGATTTGTGGGTTCTTCCATTCCTAATAGAGGCAAGCCTCTATTATTAATTACCCCAGACAATATCGTGGGAACCTCCGATTAAGGGCAAAAGAACAAATAGAGAGGTAATGAATAACACAATATGAAAAATGATTTTTATTTATCATGACTTTCATTACATCATCATAAGATGCTTATACACATCATTTATTTACTTATTTATTAATTTGATTATTTTAGGAATGCCGCCTTCGCCTACCGCCATCCCATTTGAATTCATGCCGCTGTACCAATCACTTCAAAGTACACGCTATGATCACTCAAATGTACCCATAAGTTTACAAATGATCTTGCCTTCTTTGCCTTGTAAATCCGAAAACTGCACTAACCGGGCCATCAATATGGGCCACACCATATATGGGTAGAAAGCTCTGATATCTAGTTTCCGATGCAAAATAATTTCCCCATCTCGATCGGAGTTATCCATCAAAAGTTATCAGCTTGAATATATGGTAGTCACCTGCATAAACTGCAAAATTGATCTTCTTTCCATCAAAAACTGCACCAACTGGACCATTGATAGGAACTATGCGTTGGAAAGCTCTGGAAGTCTAGTTTCCAATGCCAAAAATTTCATTTCAATCAGAGTTTCCTATCAAAAGTTATTGGCGTTTGAATGGAGGGTGGTCAAACCGGCAAAACTGCAGAAACTTGGCTTCCCTTCCCATCAAAACTGTACCAACTGGGCTGCTGATAGGAGTTGTACCATACATTATTGGAAAAATCTAGAAGTCTAGTTTCCAATGCCACAAATTTCAACTCGATTGGAGTTTCCTATCAAAAGTTATCGACTTTTGAATGGAAGGTGGTCAAGTTGGCAGAATTGGAGCAAAATTGAATCTCTTTTCCAACCGCAGCTTCACTCCTTGGATGACCGGAAACTTAAAGGGAATGGGATCGATGCCCTCGGTTCACCTTTTGATTGTTTCCTCAAAGAATGCTTTATAACTCGATATTCAAGTGATCACTATCTAGTGGTATGCAATTTAGCGAGAGACATTTCAAGATTGAAAGACAAATCTACCGTAACAATACCATCTTCTAAGTAGAACAAGGAATAGCTGATATCTTAGAGAACGAGTTGATGCATTGCGTACTATGCGATGAAGAGGTGGAAAATCAAGCAATTGTTATTCACTTTTGACTCAGAATAATACCATCTTCAAGAAATAATATCAATGCCATCTCCTTCTTTCTATATTTTTTATTTCTACAGCAGCCTTGAAAATGTTGAGTATTTCTTATTTTTTTACGGCCAAATTTCGCAGTTGAAATTTCTTGTAAATGTTGATGTAGCCTTGTCTTCCTTCTTATGGAGTTCATCTCAAGAGCAGCAGCTCCTTCTTTGTGGCTTCTGCTTTATTCTGTTTTGCGGCAACAGTCCCATATTCATAGCAAGGATAGCCTATTGAATGAGATTCCAACTACAAGCAATGCTTTGCAAGATTGCTATTGATCGATAGTTCTTCTCATTCTAGCTTTCCATGGATAGTACAAGGAGCTAAGAGAGAGCCCAACACAACTTCATTGGATGACAATTCTATTTTTTGGTGTTATCTTATGAATCAATAAAGGATCATTTCTTATTTCCCAATTCCGAGCTGAAATATCTCTGGCTGGCCCTAATGGCTTCTGATGGCAAGGTTGCACACCGCCATTTGATTTCTTATTTGCAGTATCCATGGAACATTAGGTAGGTATGTATGACTCCTTGTTACTCATTGGGCAACCTTCATCTTCACAACTTTGTAATATGTTCTTACTATTTTGGTTCCGCCTCCCATGTCGCAAATTGCCAAAATTAACTCGTGGAAAATTCAAGTGACACAAAAATCACCCATCTTTGTTTGCAACATGTTTTTGTTTCTCGGTGTGATTGTGGTGCACATGTCCTAATTATTTGCTATTGGCATGCAAGACAAATTTTAAGATCGTCCGATAGAGGATGCATCATCTACATAAATGATATATATAGATCGGATCAATATCTCAATTGAATCGGAATTAATCCCAATTCTATGGGTAGGAGACATGGACCATATGGAACAATCTTTAGCATTGAACACTCATTATTATTGCTTTTGGACCCCTTTCAAGCACACTAAATTTTAGCAAAAGAAACTTTGCCATGAATATTTCCATGAATTCATTCATTTCGACAAGAATTCTATTACAGATCCATGCTTAAGGTATTTGTTGCAAATTTCTTTTCTACAAATGTACTTTATTCCCCCTTTTTTAGCTTCTACGTGAGCTTCAAAGAACTTCTTCTACATAATGATTAATAACCACTGAATACTTCCCAAAAAAATGCTTGACAAAGTCTTGGTACTTGAGGCTTCCTGGATGATTTCTGATTCCAATGGAGTTGCATCCTTTCAATCTTCTTTCTTTTAGGTACTTGTCAACTTCCAGGAATTACTCTATCAGCTTTAGACTGCATATATGCTCAGCTTCCTTCATATCTTTTTTTATTTTACAGCAGCACTTCTGATAGCAACTTCATGAACATCAAAATCTACAACCATACATCTCTATAAAACTCCATGGCTTTCTTCTTCAACAGGAAGTAGTTTTCTTCACTTGTCTTCAACATTCACCATATTCTTTCTTTTCATTTTTGTTCCCCGCAAGAAACAAGAATATGAATCAAAAGCAAAGAAGAACTTGGTAACCTTTCTAGCAAAGAAATTTCAACAACATCCTGCAAAGAATAACAACAACGCCTAATTTCATCTGGACAAAGAAGCTAATAGCAAACAAAGATCTCAAAGAATAACACAAGAACAGCTTCTTTCATCTCCATGATGGTAGCAACTCCTTCATCTTTATGATGGGCAAAGAATGCCCATCTCGCCTTTTATCTAAAATGGTAAGTAAGATAGCAGTCATTTGGCAGCATAATTTACAACGCAACAACATCCATTTTGAGACAAAGCATCCATTTGAGACAAAGATCCAATCTTCAAGATATTTCTTCAACAAAGATCCATTTTGAGACAAAGATCCATTTGAGACAACATCCAATCTTCAAAGATTATTTCTTCAACAAGATCCATTTTCAAATTCGCCTTCCAATTTTGAGGCAAATAGCCCAACTTTGAGGCAAAGATTTAAGTCTCAATTCAAAGATTCGGGCCTTCATCCTGCAAAGATCCATTTTTGCAACACAACTGGAGCAAAGAAGGGTGATCGAAAGAACGCTAAAGAAAATCAAAGACCATTGACATATTCAATATAGTAGTGGTGATCGCTAGCTCATCATCACAACATCAACTATGCATCTACTCAATCAATGGTCATTTCTAAACATCTTTGGCGCAGCACCGACATCAACAACTGCAGAGGGGCTGGATTGCTTCATGGCTACCGGATCTCGCGTCAAGGGCGTGGCCGGAGGGCTTCCACGGCGGCTGGTCCGCGGAGTGGAAGCGTGCATCCGTCTGTAGAGGCGACCTGCAAGGCCGCGGAGGGCTGGGCGGAGCCGCATTCGGCAGATATGGAGGAGACGCACGTGCAGGCAAGCTGGAGGAGAGGTGCGCTGCATGCCGGGCGGGCGCCTTTGCTGGGCGGCACCGCGCTGCCCCGGCCGGGACGGAGGGCGCTCAAGCGCCCAGCCGTAAGAGGGGAGATGCCGCGCGCCGCTTGGCGGGGAGGGATCTGGGCGAGCTTTGTTAAAGCGCGGGCGAGAGCCCGAATAGGGCTGGACGAAAGCAGTGGATTGTGGGTGGAGTTGAGAAATCAAGAGAGAGAGAGAGGGGGCTTCTCCTCTTCTCTACTTTACTTTCTCTATGATTTCTCCTCCTCTCTATCGCTTTTCTTTTCCCCTATTTATAAAAACCTTTTCCACGCAATCGTAAGCCCCATAAAAATCAGAAGCCTCGTAGAAAATCCCAACTCTCGTAACCATATTGTGACGATAAGACGAGATTTTAATTAAAATTTAAAATTTAACTAGTTAGATTTTTTTTAATATTGCCTCGGGATGTGTATCCTCATGATGCCTCGGGATTAGTATTTGGGTATCCCGGGATTTGCATTTTCCTCAGGTCGCCTCGAGATCTGCTCTCGGGTGAAGTTGCCTCGAGATTTGCATTTTATTATTATTTTATTATTATTTTGTTTTATTTATTTATTTATTTTTTAGACACAAACATACATAACTTTTTGGGTGGTGGAAATCCAGCAATGGTTTACTAGTGGTGATAGAATTAGATGCCCGTGTTTTGAAATGTCAAAGCATTTATTTCAGAACACGTAATACATGACAAGCAAAGACTTATATTATAGTGGTTTTTGTAATGAGCCATTGTCCGGTGTTGACAATCATCCGTAAGTAGAGAGGAAGTTGGAACAAGTTGATGGTGTAGAAGTCGGAAATCCTTATGTTAATATGGTCATGGATGCTTTTTACTATGATCTTGACTCTAATAGGGATTGTGGTGGTGAGTCAATGTCAATGGAGCATGAAACTAGTTTAAGGCCATCATCTTTTTTTTCTTTGTTGAATGATGCTGATGCCCTAGTATGGTTTGGTTGTACAAAACACACGACACTATCGGCGGTATCACAGCTATTGAATTTCAAATCTGAATTCAACATTAGCTAAAATTGTTTCAACCGTCTCATGGTTATCATAAAGGGTATACTACCTAAGAATAACAATTTGCCAGAGAATTATTATCAAATGAAGAAGAAGATGGCGGCATTTGGCCTTCAGTATTTCAAAATTGATGTATGTGACAACAATTGCATGTTGTTTAATAAAGAATTTGAAGAGTTGGAGTACTGTTCGGTATATGGTCATCCTAGATACAAATCAAATAATACAAGTGAAAGAAGGGTCTCAAAAATTCCTTACAAGATTTTGGGATACTTCCCACTTATACCTAGGCTTCAGAGGCTTTTCATGCTAAAGAATACTGCAAAGAATATGACTTGGCAAGCATATAATTGAAGTTCTCCAAGAGTGTTACATCATCCTGCTGATGGAGAAGCATGGCAACACTTCAATCGTACACATGAGTCCTTTCAAGTGAAGCTTAGGGAATATCGATTAGGGTTATGCATGTATGGGTTTGCTCCTTTTAAGCAAGGTGCGAGACCATACTCTTGTTGGCCAGTAATGCTTGTGATTTACAATTTACCACCTTGGTTGTGTATGAAGCAACCATATTTATTACTTAATATGGTAATTCTGGGGCCAAGTAGTCCATCTCAGAAAATAGATGTCTTCTTGAGACCTTTAATAGATTAGTTGCTAATTTTGTGCGCTTTGGTATTCAAACCTTCATAATTATAGGCAAGAACATTTTTACCGGCACATTGATGTGGATAATTAGTGACTCTTTCCTCGCATATGGAATCTTATCCGGATGGAGCACTCATGGAAAATTATCTCATTGGCCCCATTTATTGTATGACAAATTTGAAGTCATTTAATCTAAAACATGGCGTAAAAATCATGTTTTTTATTATCACCACAGCTTCTACTGCCTAATCATCCTTTTCAAGGCAAAGAGATAAATTCGTATGAGAGTTGATCATGATCCTCCTATTGAGAGATTGTCTCGTGAAGAAATCTTGAGAGATATTGATAGTCACTGTGATTTGACATATGGCAAAGAAATGTCCCCGCATAAAACCAAGGGGTTAAGTGGGTCAATTCATCATTGGACAAAGAAGAGCATTTTTTGGGAGTTACCATACTGGCATACAAATTTGATTCGTCACAATTTGGATGTTATGGACATTGAGAAAAATGTTTTTGATAATATATTCTACACTATGATGGATGTCAAAGGCAAAACAAAAGACAATGTAAAGGCTCGGTTAGATATAGCAGTGAGTAATCGCAAACCACGCCTTTGCATTTGGGTGGAAAGGAATGGAAAATTACTCAAGCCCGCGGCTCATATGTGTTAACGGCTGAGGATCGGTGATAGAGTGTTCAAATGGGTGAAATAGCTTCGACTACCGATGGCTTTGGCCCAATATAGGAAGAAGTTTTGAACTTAGAAGAAGGCAAGGTCTATGCAATGAAAAAGTCATGATTGCCATGTGTTTATGCAACGCATTGCTTCCTCGTTGATTTTCGTGATTTGGTGCCCACCCCAACTGGGATGCAATTATCGAAGCTTTCTAATTTCTTCCAGATCTTTTGCTCCACCAAAATAACTGTTGACCATATGGCCTATTTGGGGAGAAATATCATCGAAACAGTTTGCAAATTAGAGAAGGTTTTTCCACCATGCTTTTTCGATTCAATGGAGCATCTAGTAATCCACCTTCCTTACGAGGTTGAAGTTGGTGGACTGGTCCAATATCATTGGATGCACCCATTTGAAAGGTATACTAATCTCTACATTTACAATCTTAACCGATTTCAAGTATTCATTAGCCTCATTACAAAATTAACTTTATTGGGTTATATATACGTAGGTTTCTACATCAATTAAAAAAGAAAGTGAAAAATCCAGCTTGTGTTGAAGGGTCTATATGTGAAGCATATATCATTGAGGAAATTGTATCATTTTGTCCCTTGTACTTCGAAGAGGATGTCGAAACAAGATTTACTAGGAGTGCCAATGAATGACTGAGGTGAAATAGATCCCATAGGACGCCTTTCAATTTTCAAACATCTTGGATGACCCCCTGGACCTAAAAAAGAAATTCGACTCGGGATATTTGACAACAAATGAGTACTTGGTCGCAGTAATTTTATGTTCTTATGAATTCATAAGAAATGGTTCCATACATTGAGTGAGTAATATTTATTTTTTTAATGGAACTTCATTATTTTTGGAAAATATTGTTTACCATATTTTGTATATTTTATGATTAAGGACATTCGATGAAATGGTGAGGAGGAATAACCCACGTGTTACTAATAAAGAATTGGAGAAAGCACGGGAGACCACATTTACATCATGGTTTAAGCAATATGTATGTATCAAACTATGTGTCCTCCTTTATCATTTTGCTTTTAATCTAGTAAGAAATTATTGAAGTTTGATATTTCTCCTAGGTCGAAGAGAATTGTTCCGAAATTGATCGCCGTATTGCTCAACTCGCTCATGGTCCATCTCGTTTGGTAATCTGCTATAAAGGTTACTTTGTGAATGGATTCAAGTTTCATACTAACGAATATAGCCGTGAATCTACGTCATTAATCGAATTGCGGTGTTTGCGTGAAAGGAAATTGTTATAATGATTATAATCGAGACTTTTATGGTGTGATGCAATTGGCGGGCTAGATACGACGCGCACTCATATCTATGGGTTTGGAACCACGCCACATGGCAAGAATTTATTTTCTACTTCCAACAATGTTCGAGATGCATCATACTCGGCTTGCAATCATCCGAATCTTGAACATGCACAATCTTCCTCTAAAGTTGACTCCTTACGTGAAGAAGTGACCATTGTGAAGGACAAGCTGGAAAACCTAGAGAACGACACAGACCAAATCAAGAAGTATCTTGCAACAATGATAGAGTTGTTTAATCCTGCAACAATGTTTCCTAATTCTTCAACAGGACCTTCTCAGCCTAAGGACTAAGTTGAAGGGAGCTTTAAAAATGATGAAGATTGGGAACCCGCTTTTGTATGGTAATCATTCTTTTATATATGTTTAGTACTTTGTCTTTGAACTATGTTATTTAGAAGACTTGTTAATTATCATGATGTATGTACACCTAAGTATTGTACTTATATTTAATTATTTGCGCTTGATCTTTGGACAATATTGTGTATTTGTCAGATTGAAATTGGTTTTATTATATGTAATGCTACAGGTAATTAAAGCAGGATAAAAGTATTAATAATATAATAGAAGGCGTTTGTGACGGAAATTTGTTGGTGATGCTTACTTTCAAGAATATAATTCGCTTGTATGTAAAGGTATTTAAGTTAATAATTCAAGTAGGGTGATACTATCCTTAGGGATTGAGTCCTAGTGGGTAATAAACCCTATCACCACGGAAATCCGCTGGTGTTAATCGGGCTTCTTGCGCATCTGGACCCGCGGGTAATAATCACTATCAGTGTGAATTCGTGGGTAATAAAAACTATCGATGCTGAATTCACTCTCAGGGTGATAATGTTTTAGGGACTAATTAAGTGGGTAATAAACACTACTCGATGAGAATGTAATTCCGCTTTGCAGTTTAAAGGCTTTTGCCAACGAATTTTGTGGGTAATAAGAATTATCAATGCATGAGAATTTATTTGTTTTTAGCTTATCCAGATGACATAATTTCGTGGGTGATAATGTTTTTAGCCACGGAATCTTCGTGGGTAATAAACACACTATCACTGATTTCGTGGGTGAAGCGAGGATATCTCATTCGTTAGTATTCCGGCCGCTGATATATAGATTTTCGCTATTAATTTTAGGTTTTTAATTAGCAACACCGACAGTATAATCCGGTGAATGATGAAGCATCACCGACGTAAAATTATTTACTAACTAATATCATCACCCACAAAGTATTTTGGCGCATTTAACGTTTCCTAACAGTAAATTTCCGCTGGTGTAAGTTATCACCAACGGAAATTTATCTATCGTACGACTTTTAACATTCCGCCGGTGATGCTACTGCTTTCTTGTAGTGCTAGAGCTAAAAGACCTTTCAAAGGTTGTTTAGCTCCAAGCAGAGCAACATAACACACTCTTTGAAGTTAACTGCCTTTGAAGACCGCTTGACTTCAAAACCCCATCTATGAAGCTAAACGACCTTTCTCTATGGACCCCATCTCTCGAGGTAAACTTACTTTGTAAGGTCGCTTAACTCTAAAGTGCTAAAAAAAAGTATTAATAGTAAAATATTATATTTTTTTATTAATACCCAAAAAATTATTTAAATATTATTTTTTATCCTAATCAACATTTAATGCACCTTAATGCTATTTTAATAAGTAAAATGGTCTCAAATCTAAAAAATAATAAAATTTATAAAAAAATATATTGGCGAAGGACACAGTTTTGGAAGACCATAAAAAAATGAGAAGAAACATTTATTAATGCAGGTAAACACAATATTTAATTTTCCTATTTGTATACATTCCCAAAACAGATTACCAAAGTAAAATTGTTTTATTTAAAAATAAAAAATAAAAAATCATCCTATAAAAATGAAAGAGTTTTTTACTTGCCACCCACTAAAATATCCCTTAAGTGTTCAATAATACTTTATAACTTTTTATTTTATTTTTATGTTATTCGCTACCTCTTCGACTCAACTTTTATATTTTAATCTAAGAAAGGTGTAAAACATCTTGTTATAATATATCTAAAGTGTCAATTTTGACCTTTTATATATCAAATTTTTTTCCAATAAAGATGTATTTGATTGCAAGATGGAAAATGGGTGAAAACAAAAAAATTTCAATTGAAATGTTTTTTTGGAAAAATTTTCTACTGAAAACAAGATTGTGACTGTTTTATTGTAATTATTTTTTGGTTATAAAATTTAACATTTTTCATAAAAAATTCTTATTTTATGGTTTGATTATCCTTAGGTAGAGTTGGATTTGGGCCGGCCCGATCTGACCCCGACTAACGAATTTGTGTTAAATTTAGCAGCCGCACGAATCGATTTCGCGTGTCCGCAAGGCACAAAAGTTACCGGAGACGGCCCTACGCCAAGCAATTACTCGGAAGGGTCTACTTGACGACGACACGAAGCACGGTCCAAGCACCCACACAATATTAAAAAGAAAAAATCTAAAAGATTGAAAAAGAATCTGAAAAAATCTTAAAACTCAATAAAACCACCAACAATTTATTGATGTTCTCTTGAGACTGTTACAACTTCTGTATGTGATGCGAAATTATGAAATAAAAAAAAAGAGAGAACTAAAACTAAACGGTAGGATGAGTTCTTGTTCTCCACGTTGATCATCTGCCCGTCCACCTTTGTTGTGCTCATCTTGTGAAGGAACATGGTCGACGCTGTGAGATAACGCCCGTGCCTGCAATCAGCGGCGCACATCATGTTCTTTTGGAGTGAAGCCCACCATCATGAATAAGTGCAGGCGGGGAAGGTTCAAGACGAGCTTGCGGAAGTCGTAGTTCAGCTGACTTTGGAATCTCGTGCTCCAGACATGGTGGCAGAGAGTGTTCAGTTCCCTAATTGTTCATTAATCAACAAAAAAAAAAAAAGTTAGAAAATGAAGAAAAGATTTAGGGGAATGAGAGTGGATGAGGCAAAAGCCAGGGTCTATCATAGTTTATTTTAAAGAAAGGGTAAACTAAAATAGTCACCCAACTATTTAAGCATTCTTATTTGAGGGTTAATTACTTAAATGCGTCCTCACCTTTCACAAAATTTCACTTTCGTCCAGGTCAACTTCATTTCAGAACAAAACCGCCCCAACTTTGAAAGAATAACAAAATCGTCCTCCAAAATGGCTAGTTTATACATGACCGCATGGCGGCCACCACCGACTCACTACGCCACCTGTGATCACCGACGCGTGGCGATAAATAGTGAACTTTTCGTCTAGCAGTGTGATCATTTCACGGAAGCGTCCCTCAACTTTACTAAATTTCACGTATGGTCCCCCAACTTTAAGTTATTTCATGAAAGGGCCCTCATCTTTATAAATTTTCAACAAAAGTGCAGTTAACACATTTTTTATATTGGGATCACATTCCAATCAAAGCAGTGAACACATGAAACAACTGCAAACACATTTATAAATTCTTCTTATTATGATTTGCCAAAATATTTATAAATTAATAATAAAATTAAGACAATGTAATGAAAATGTACAATGAATGTAATTGAATTTTCATTGAATGTGAATGTACAATGAATGTGAATTTGGTTTGCAAGCAGGATTAAATTGTTGTGAATTTTCATTATGTTGTGGATGTGTAATGTTAATGTGAATATGAATATGAATTTTCATTACATTGTCTTAATTTTATTATTAATTTGTAAATATTTTGGCAAATCAAAGAATTTGTAAATGTGTTTGCAAGTACTGTTTCATGTTCACTGCTTTTGATTGGAATGCTTGATCCCAATATAAAAAAAAAATGTGTTAACCGTGACTTTTTTGAAAATTTATAAAGATGATGGACTTTTCATGAAATAACTTAAAGTTGGGGGACCATAATAAAATTTAGTACAATCGGCGGACCTTCCGCGGAAAAACATCACACTTACTTACCTAAAAGTTCTCACTATTTGTCAAGCCACGCCACGATCCCGCATATGGTGAGTCAAGAAAGGTGATCGCCACGTCGTGCCATGTATAACCGACAACCTACCGGAGGACGATTTTGTTATTTTTTCAAAGTTGGGGACTATTTTTTACAAAATAAAGTTGAGGGACGAAAGGGAAATTTAGTGAAAGTTGAGGGACGATTTAAGTAATTAACCCCCTATTTGAGTCATTAACTATAAAAAAATTTCAATTGGGTATCCTAACTTTAAAATTACATTCAATTGGGTCACCCACTTTCAATTAGGGTGTTAGGTTTTGTTAATTATGATTTTGTGAAGAAATTAATATTTAGTTGTATTATTTTTTATGTTGTTTAGATATAATTATGTTATTTGTTAAAAAAATTAACCTTCAATTGTATGTTATTTGATTGTAATTAGTATTAATTACGTTAGTTGTTAATACATTAATTATGTAATTATTTTTTAAAAAAATAATGTAGTGGGTTGGATCAATGTAGTTCTAAACAACATAACAAATAATACAACTATTACTTACTTTACAAAATCCTAATTAACAAAACCTAATACCGTGAATCGAATGCAACACCAATTTTTATAATTTGATTGAAATGTGAATGCTTTTGGATAATGTTGACTATTTAGATAATTTATTTAAAAAAACAAAATACAACGTGGCAGCCTATAATTTTGCCACATGGCATATTTTGAAAAAGAGAGCCGTTGGCAGGTTGAAATTCTATACATATATTATAATTTAAAATACATCAAATCGCCACGTGGTTTGGCATCAAAGGTTATATGGTTTTATTAAAAAACTTAAAAAATTGTGCTTATGATGTAAGAGAGGGTATATGTGTGATTAAAATAATTTTGAGTGATATATTTATTATATATATATATATATATATATATATATATATAACTTAAAAAATGTCATGGGTCTCTGACAAATCTTGAAAACATATGGGTTGGCAGCCATTAGGGTTGGCAGCTTTACAACTGCCAACCACTCATATATATTATATATATTTTTTAAAAAATTTAATTCGCCACATAGGAGCGTTTGATACTGCCATGTGGCAGAATTTCCGGACCAGCACGATCTGGGCGGTGCTGAATGGCTCATGGGCCAAGCACGACCGGATCATGAAATATTTCATGCCCGTGTCGTGCAGGCCGACGGGCCATGGAGGATTAGCCCTGCATGGAAACGAAGGTGGGTGGTGCTTGGCACGACCCGAATCATGCTAGAGCGTGCCGGGTTCGGACCAACATGGCCCAAAATCCAGCTCTACCTTATTTTCTAGTGAAAAATGAACATTTTTTGTGAAAAAAAACATATTTGTGGTTTGATTACATCAATTTTTCATAAAAAAATTAATATTTTTTAATAAAAAATTAACCTTTTTCTCGGGCAATGAACCAATAAAGTACAACATAAACCATTTTAAAGGATATAAAAAAAATTCAAAACGATGACATAAAAATTTGTGTGTATGTGATAACTCTTATTTGAAATTCAAATAATAAAAAACATAAGTAAATTTAAAGGATAAAAAATTCAAAACAATGAAAAGTTTGTGTATATTTTAAAAAAAAAAAAATTCAAACAACTAAGATCAATCGTTGTTTTGTTTTGTGTTTTTATATAACCCCTTCAATTTCTCATGAAAAACTTTTCCTCGGGTTGAATGAGAAAAACTTTTCATCAAATTTGAAAGGCTAAAAATAAAATACATGATTAGGGTTTGTGGAAAAAATTTCCACGGAAACAATCAAACAACTCATTTGATGGGAAAATCAAGCGGTGAAAATGTTTTCTATTAAAAAAAGAGGCCAATCAAACACAACCTAATTCTTTTCTATATTCTCAATTGAAATTTAGCAACTCAAAAAATATATTATGTACTAAATTTTAATTTATGATGTATTGTTTATTTATCCAATTAGTTTATTTTACTTTGACTACCTTACAAATAATTACATGCCATTAAAAATTAAATAAAAATTATAGTTAAATATCATATTTTTTTTTACAAATTAGATAAATTTACTTGTAGTCTTGTTAATACAATTATAATTTACTTATAATTTTTTTCAAAATATTTTAAATATTTATTATTTATTGATAAATATCAACTATAAAATTAAAAAAATATTTTTATCATTTATATGATTTTTAAATTTTTTAAAATTTTTTAAGACTTTTGAATAAGAGAAATAATTTAGAAAGTTGTAACTTAAAAAAAAAAATAAAATAAAAAGAGATATTATTAAAAAATGAGAATGTGATAGGTGGCCTGTAAAAAACTCAAAATAAAAATCGTTTTCTAGGAGAAAGAAACTTTGAGACTGGCTTTCCATTTTATCTCAGGTGAGCTCCATTATGCTTTATTTAGAAGATGTTTAAGATTTTCAAGAGGATAGGAAGATCATCGGTAAAAATAAACCAAGCGTATCCATTTTCACGTAATTTGTACGATTTGCCTCCCAAACTTAAAGGTTAAAATTCTAAAAATCGGCAGATTAAAATTTTTATAAAATTTCAACCGTTAGTGGGATAGACCAAACGGCCACAAAATTATACTGAAAACGAATATACCTTAGTTTATTTTTCGACGATCTTCTCATCCGTATGACGTAAATAATTTAAAACATCTTCTAAATAAAGATAATCGGAGTGACTTCACCTGTAGATGATGCAGTCCATGCAAGTATTTCTCCTTTTTCTAACTCGGTTGTTGACCAGTCACCCGGTCTTCAAAGAAAAGTGGATTTCACGGATTGTTTTCGTAAACCGGAAGAAAGATAGAAACCCTAGAACGAGGGGATGACTGCCTCATTACTGGAACCTTGTTGGGCATCCAGCAAAGTTGAAGTTTCAGAGAAAAAATTATAAGCTTGGGAGATGTTATCATCAAGGCGTTTGAATTGTTTGATCTTCAAGGTTCCCAGGGATTTCATCTTCTGGTTCTGGGCGGCGACCTTCCAAATCGGAGGCATTTGAGCATTTATTCATGCTATCATCTCTGATTCTCTGGGTTCTCTTCTTCCAGGCAAGTTACAATTCTGTCTTTGTTCCTTCGAGCATCCTAAAAAGTTTGTTTTCACTCTAATGGTTAAGAAATTCATAATTCTTTTTTACCAAATTAAATAGATCTCGGAGTAATTCTCAAGGGGTTCTCTCTTTCTTTTTTATAATCTATATTTCTTGTATTTTCTTTGCTTACCTTCTTCCTTATTTGCTCTAAATCCAAAGTCCAAACACACCTACGTGTGGTATTTTAGCGTCAGAGAAAGGTCTTCTAAAACATTAAAATCCAGAATTTTCCAGAGCTGATAAGCATATGTGATGGTGATATGAGCTTCCAAGGCAAAATCTGGTTGATAGTGAGAATATTTTTACCCAAATCATAAGTGTATTTTTCTCTTATTTATTTTATTTTATTTTATTTTCTGAAGGGTAGCCTTGGTGCAGCGGTAAAGTCTGTGTACGATAGATCCAAGTGGTCGACCCTTCCTCGGAGCACCAGGCTGCCCTTTTATTTATTTTTATTGTTTTTAAGGTAGATACATCATCATAGATTTAGAAACCTAGCATTTTATTGGAAATAAAAGGGACACCTTCAGTGATTTGATAATTACTTGAAGGACACATCGACATTAAGTGATTTGATAATTGTTTATCATGAGCACACCACAAATTTAACATAATTAAGTTAGATTTTTTAATTATCTTGACAGGATCCCAAGATATTTGATCTTCAAGGACCAAAGAGTCTTAGTTCCACATTTCATATTCGAAACCAAAACCACTTTGTTGTGTTGATTCGAGTATTATGTTTTCCAGCAAAGCTTGTTTCCCACGTGGTATCTGTTTGATTTACTCTATTATATATGCTTTGATTTGATCATTATATGTTTTTTATACCAGTTGTGATTTATGAGTTAAAAACAACAACATCTAAGCCTTAATCCCATACTAGATGGGGTCGGCTATGTGATTTTATGAGTTAACAATGACAAATTTCCAGAAATGAATAATTAAATCACATTCTTCATTCTCTCATGCTAAAATATCATAAGGAAAAAGGAAATAATATAAGGAAATCAAATAGGTCCAAGATGATTGTGTCATGCAGCTAAGTATCACCTATATATGCCTTTTGGATGCTTTTCTTATTATATAGTTTTCTCAACTATTCCAGATTGCCAAAAGTATAAAACCAACAAATTTGCAATGTTGTTTATTCATATACTTGTTTCATAGTTGCAGGAGCGGTAATGGAGATCATCTCTGGGCTGTTATCCTGTGTATTGTTGTGCCCTCTCTGTGCCTCATCATTTGTGCAAGCAATACAACTATATCAGAAAACTTAAAGAGCATAAAGAGATTTCGCAAAATGAGTTAGAGTGTCTGAAGAGCCGAGAAAATGATATCAATGATAAAGTGAATAGCGGCAGGCTGCAGCATGGAAAGAATCTGAAGAAAGAGGTAACACTTTGGTTGGACAACTTGCAAGAGTTAGTGAATGGTATAGAGAGCATGAGCAAAGCAAATGGAAATAGTATGTGCCTAAGAGGACAATGCCCGAATTGCTACTCACATTTGAACCAAAGCAAGAATGTCAAGAATTTGATAATTGAGGTTAGAGATCTGCAAGAGAAGGGCCAATTTTCTGATGGTTTGTTTGTTGCTTCATTACCTGAGCGTCAGAGCATTTTGTCTGCAACAGACATGTATAGCAGTGCAGCTAAAGGGAAAAGAGATGAAATTTTCCGGGGCATCATAGATACTGAGGTGAGTAAGATTAGAGTATTTGGCATGGGAGGATTTGGGAAGACAACCAACAGAGGCATAATCAGAAAAAGAAACACAAGATTTTGAAATAATCATATGGGTTATTGTTTCAAGTTTTTTGAACTTGGAGAAGCTACAGGGGCATAATTGCAGAATAGTTGGGCTTTTACCTCATGAAAGTAGTAGAGCAATCTTATTACACGCAACTTTTAGAAGAATTTTCTACTCCTCTTGGATTATATTTGGGATGAAGCTTCTCTGCAAGATATGGGAATTCCTGAACCTAATAGAATAAATGGGTTCAAGATCGTGTGAACTACATGCTCTTTCATAGTTGATAATAGCAGGGAGAGCCAAAGAGAGATCAAAGTGGAAGACCTTTCTATGAAGGAAGCCTGGAGTTTGTTCAAGGATAAAGTTGGTGGTGAAGATGTCATTTCTCCTGAAATTGAGCTAATTGCAAGACAGATAGCCAATGAATGTGGGGGGCTGCCAGTGACCCTAATTGCTTCTTTGAGGAAAACATATCAGTTGGAAGTCTGGAGGAGTGCATTGGAGGAGCTGAAGTTATCAAGTAGTGATCAGATTGAAGGCATGGAAAAAGTTGACTTTGGGAGGACAATGCCCGAATTGCTATTCATGTTTGAACCAAAGCAATAACATCAAGAAACTGATCAATGAGGTTAGAGATCTGCAAGAGAAGAGCCAATTTTCTGATGGTTTGTTTGCTGCTTCATTACACGATAGTCAGAGCATTTTATCCGCAAGAAACATACATGGCACTACAGCAAAAAGGAAGAGATGAAATTTTTCAGTGCATAATGGATTCTGAGGTGAGTAAGATTTGAGTATTTGGTATGGGAGGACTTGGGAAGACAATCATCATGAGATATAATCACCTAAAAGAAACACAAGATTTTGAAATAATCATATGGGCTACTGTTTCATGTTCTTTGCGAGGCATAATTTCCAAGCAGTTGGGTTGTTATCTCGTGTCCTCTGCAGATGAAAGCAGTAGAGCAATGGTACACGCATCCAACTGGTATGTTTTCCTCAAAGCACATGCCAGACCAGTGACAGCCCCCAGCCCCCCGCATTCATTGGCTACTTGTCTTGCAATTACTTCAATTTCAGGAGAAATGACATCTTCACCACCAACTTTCTCTATCAAATATGGGAATTCCTGACCTAATAGAGAAAATGGCTCCAAGATACACGATCTTTCGAAGTTAATAATAGCAGGGAGAGCCAAAAAGAGATCAAAGTGAAAGGCCTTTCTGTGGAGGAAGCCTAGAGTTTGTTCAAGGATAAAGTTGTTGGTGAAGATTTCATTTTTCCTGAAATTGAGGTAATTGCAAGACAGGTAGCAGATGAATGTGGGGGGCTGCCACTGGCCATAATCACTGTGGCATGTGCTTTGAGGAAAATATATCAGTTGGAAGCCTGGAGGAGTGTATTGCAGGAGCTGAGGTCATCAAGTAGTGATCAGATTGAAGACATGGAAAAAGTTGTCTTTGGGGAGGGTTGAAGTTCAGTTACCAACCGGTTGAGAAATGATAAGGTTTGTGAATGTTTCTTGTATTGTGCTCTTTATCCAGATGACATTCCACCTTATCGGCTGATTGAATACTGGATGGCAGAAAGATTGATAGATGAAGTGGGGAATTTGTAGTGGGAGAAAGATAAGGAGCCTTCTATACATAAGGAACTCAAAGATGCATGCAATGGAGTGGATTGGATAAATTGCTTTTGGCAACCTGGAAAGGCTTGACTTTTTTGGACTTCCAAGTTTTCAAAGCTTGCGCAAACAAAATCTCACCGAATGAAACCCTGAGGAACTTAGGTTTCCTGTTCACTGATAACTGTGACAGGTAATGGAATGCCTTGGGATGGAGGTAATTTCAGGTGAAGTTGGTGTGGCTAAAATAGTCCACCCAAAGTTGGAGAATTTGGTTCTAATGGAGTTGCCACCATTGACAAATATTTCCACAGGTAAACTTGTTAATGATTCTGTGTGAGATCATGGTAATTGGTTGCCCCAATCTGAAGAAGATGCCTCTATTGATAGACAAAATGTCACTTGCTCTTAATGGAATCGGTGGGGATGATGCATGGTGGAATACATTGGAATGGGATGATTCACAGTTACACTTACAGGCAGTTCTTCAACCTTTGGTGAAGGATCCTTGGGAGCAGCAGCTCTGCCTACTTGTAAATTGATAATTATTTATTCTCTTTATATGTGGGTTTGTATTAAATGCTGTAGTAAAATCTCATTGTTTGCTTTCGAGAACATCTATGCTTGTTGTGCATATGTTTAACTCATTTGGTTATCATAAATTACATTGCACTTATTGGGTCTTCAATTCTGTAAAATGTATAGTTGAGGTCTTAGTTAATAAAACCCTTCGAATAAGAAATTTGTCAAAGAAAATGATTTGTTTGTTGTTCTTGTTAATAGAGTTGAGTAAGCAGATGTGAGTTGGTAGGAGCCAATTACTGTGCTGTTCTCCTCTGCATGCCCATTAATTTGCAAACAATTCTACTGTATCAGAAAAGTTATTAGAAAAAATGGGGACAAAGAGGAGCTTCACAAATTGGTGCCGCAGAACTAGCCAGCATTGAAAAGTATTTGTCAGACAAGTTAATCTTCCCAAAGTAGGAGAATTTGTTCTTTTACAGTATATTTTATAAGAATTAATCTTTTAATTCAAATTTAATATAATGGATGATGACTACTTTACAATAATTATTAATAAATCCAATATAATAATTTTTTTCTATAAAAATAATATATATAATTTATAAAAAAATCTATCATGTCATAAATATTTTTCAAGATTTTAATAAGAAAATAATTATTAATAAATAAAAATAAATATATTTATGTGGAATAATATATTTATAACATAATATATTTTATTTTATTTTATTTCTCATATAATATTTTCATACATGACAAACAAATACACACCATAATATTATAATATAAATAAATTAAATTTAATATACATAGGATTAACTTCACCTAAGTGAGCATATGTGAGCATATCTGGTTCCAATTTCAGGTAAAGGAGAAGGGTTGCCGTAGGTTGACAGACAACATAAAACTTTGTCACACATCTAATATTAATTCTTTGTAAAATTATGGTCAAATACCCAATTTAGTCCCTCTATTATTACGATTTGTCCCTTTGGGTCCCTCTAATACAAGCGCAGCTTTTTGGTCCTTTAATTTATTACGTTTGCTTTTAAATCCCTCCCTTCGAAGTTTATAGGGACCAAAAAGGCCTGAAAAACATAAATAAAGGGACCAAAAAGACTTGTGGAAGGATTTAAAAGACACAAACGTAAAACTAAAGGGACCAAAAAGGCATGTTTTATATTAGAGGGACCCAAAGGGACAAATCGTAATAATAGAGGGACTAAATTGGGTATTTGACCTAAAATTATAATATTGGGACGTGCCCACCTAGCCACGTGCTACATCGGCACCCGTATGTAGTGTTAAATGAGCAAGGGATTCCATCATATCGCCGCCTGAGTGTGATTGAGTATAGGCAAGGATTTCCACATTATGGACAGGTGTGGATAAAGCAATTAGTCCCACCACATTGGCGCTCCGATGTGGTGACAAATAGGCAAGGGTCCTCGCATCTTAATGGACAGGTGCGTGTAAAGAAGCTAGTTCATGAGAGTAAGATTATTAGGTTAGTGGATTGAAATATGGGTCTTTAACAAAGAAAGCCTATGGAGTTAGTAGACAATCTAAAATGGAGAAGGATAGATATATTGTGTTTGCAAGAGATTAGGTGAATAGGAAACAAGGCTAGAGATTAGACAGTAACACGGATTATAAATTATGTGATCTTTGTGGAGGGGATAAACGTAGGAATGGTGTGGGAATTATTGTAGAACAAAAAATTAAGAACAAAGTGGTTGAAGTAAAAAGGGGAGGAGATAACAATATATATTTGAGATTAGTGTTGGGAAAAGAGACAATTAACATAGTAAGTGTATATACTCCTCAAGTAGTCTTAGAAGAAGAAGTTAAGGCTAAGTTCTAGAAAGATTTAGATGGAGTAATTTTTGGGATTCCAAGTTAGCAAGAATTTTTTATTGGGGGAGATCTTAATGGGCATGTGGGTAGACTCAGTGATAGTTATGAGCAAATCTTCAGATGTTATGGGTATGGTGATGCACGCACAGGGTACGCGATAACTCTCCCTCAAATATACGGGGTTGATCAAGTAGTAATGTACCCAAAGGTAGGGTTGTCAAATCTATAGGGACTGGAATACTAGTACTAATTATCCTCTATTATCTAGTCTAGAATATGGAAGATGTTGTGGTAATCTAACTAATTATCTAAAAGAATGAACTAATGCTAACAGATTGTAGATTGTGGGTAATCAGAGATAAGACATGGCACCTCGAATCATAATCCCCTATGAATCCTTTGCTGACGATTGACTTCCTAATACTGCTTATCTGTAGATAAATTCTTGGAGGATGCGACAAATACACCTATTAGTATAACACCCGATCTTTCGAAGTGCTAATCACACTCTATTACCTATTCCTAACTATGACCTAAAAAGGTATGAAATCCGGGCTAATGCAATAACAATAACCATACGAATCACCAACATAAACACTTATCATGCTGAGGCTACAACTTGACAAGGTGGACGATCCAGGGCTCATACACATGAAACCACACAGATCTCAAGTATAGGCATATGTAGATGATGCATAAGAATTATCAATGAAGAAGGAACCTAATATAACAAGAAAGTCAATAACAGATTCATCCTAGGGTTCATATGCTCAATCGGGGCACCATAGAAGGTTTAGCTTCTCATATTATAGAAAGCCATAACAAAGATACAAGAGATAAACATAAATAAAAACATGGATAAACTCCTTGCTCAATGTCTCCTCCGCCTTCGATCCTTTCCCAGAACCCTAGTCACGCTGTTTGAGTCGGAGACCGCATTCCGCAAAAGTTCTCCAGGGCCCCACACAAAGATATCTAATCTTTTGTTGCGTAAGGGTTTATATACGCTGGAAAAATATGATGCACGAGCGTGCTTATGCTGTCCACACCCGTATTAATCTTCTGTATAACTTTGGGATTACTTCACGATCAAGTTAACATGTTTCCAGAAATATGGAGAGATGCACGCCCGTGCATCTTGGATATACGGCCGTGTTCTTTTCCAAGTCTGCGCAGTCTTCATCAACCATTTGATCGGATGATCAAATCAACTCGGATTGACTTGAAATTTTAACTGAGTGTTTCTGACTCCTTTTTCTATAACCTGAACAGTGCGGATTGGTTTTAGAGGCTTATAACTCTTGTAATAAATTCTTAACCTCTGCAGCTTATTCATACTGCTCACAGCTCTATCTTCTCCTCTCTTTTCTTGCTCCTTTGTCATAAAACACATCTTCCAATTGCCACTTGGTCAACCCTAACTTTGTCACCATATGCAAATATGTCTTTTCAACTTCTTTTGCTCTAAATTTTCCCATTTCCTAATCCTTTTGGTCCGGGTACCTATTTTCCTGTTCAATCACACAAACATACCCAAAGAAGCACAAAAATAGAGAAATTGATGCAAAGAAAATGGTATAAGTGCATTTAAATATGATAGGAATATATGTACAATCATGCACTTATCATATGTATAAATGTGGAATGAGGAAGGAAAAACTATCTTAGATTTTGCATTGCCTCATGATTTAGTATTGACCAACACTTGCTTTAAGAAAAAGGAATCACACTTGATTACCTTTAAGAGTGAGGGTAACCATAGCCATATAGACTTCCTCGTTACAAGAAGAAAGGATAAGTCTATATGTAAAGACTGCAAGGTTATACCTGATGAAGCACTAACTACCCAATATAGGTTAGTGGTATTGGATTTGAACAAAAATAGTGTAGTGAAAAAAGGAAAGAGGGTTAGACAACATAAGATTAGATGGTGGACTCTAAAAGGGGCCAGCCAATGGGTATTTAAGAATAAAATATTAGAAGAGGGAGTCAGAGACATAGAAGCTCATGCGAACACCTTATGGAAGGAGATGATGAATCGTATTGAGAAGGCAGGGAGCAAGGTCCTAGGGGTCTCTAAGGGACTAGGACCGCGACTACAGGAATCATGGTGGTGGAATGAGGAGGTACAAAAGGTGATTGAAGAGAAGAGATATTGGTATATGAAGTTACCCACAACTAAAGATGATGAAACCTTTGAGAACTATATGAGGGTAAAAAAAGTTGCCAAGAAAGTGGTTAGCAAGGCTCGAGGTAAATCTTTAGCTGATTTGTACCAAAAGTTGGGGACATGGGAAAGGAAAAAGAAATATATAAGATGGCACGACTAAGAGATAAAAAAGCAAAAAACCTTAACCAAGTCAAGTGCATTAAGGATAAGTCTCAACAGGTCATGATATAAGATAAGGAAATTAAGATAAGATAGAGAAGCTACATTGATCACATATTCAACGCAAGTTATGAGGATAATTTTATAGATCTTTATGTATTAGCGTTAGAGAAGAATCGTAGCTACACATGAGGAATAAGGCCTAGTGAGGTCAAGGAGGCATTTAAAAAGATGAAGATTGTGAAAGCTTGTGGCCCGAATGGTATCCCGATTGAAGTTTGGAAGGGTGTTAGAGAAGTAGTTGATCAGTGTATATTTTTATATCTTATTTGTATACCCTTAGCATGTGATTTTGATGAAATGTAGCCTACCAATACTTAAATCGTATTAATTTTGTAAAACAGGACACATCAGGGGAGATTCAAGGGCAAGTCTAATTTCTGAAGCAATTCAGAGCAAGTTTGAGGAAAATAAGAACCAAAAAGAAGACCAGAAGGACCCGTCTTGAAGCAAAAGTGTAATCTGCTTGAACCGTAAAACACCTCGAAGCCTCACCTCTGACTAGCTAGAAGACTAGACGGGCCACTTTGTCTGGATCAAAGAAGACAAAGAACAAGGCCAGACGGACCCATCTTGCACAGGAGCGTAGAATTTCTGACTTTTCCTGAAGACTTAACAGGCAAGCAAATTCCTGTTTGAGGTCCCGTCTTGCTTAGACCTAGACCCTATTATGTCGATTAGATTAAGCCTAAACGCCTTGGAAAATGTATTCTCACCCTCTAAATGTGTTTGGGGATATAAATACCAAGTTTTAGGGTTTTGACAATAGCTTCTAATCTTATCTACTATCCTTGGGAGCTCTCACCAACCACTATCATCCACGCGCCATCCATTGGGGCATATCGAAGCATTGAAGAGTATCACCCGACGGCGGAGGCTCGGAAGAAGATTCACCAACAGTCCTCACAAATAGTGAAGTGAACAACGTACTCTATTATGTTTGCTTTTACTTTCATCATTGTATTGGATTTGTGTTCCCTTTTGATAGGGAACTAATTTTGTAGGTATTTAGGCATGATGAATGATAAGCGTTCAATTGATCATATTTTTATACCATATTCTTGTATACTATGCATGTGATTTGGAGTAGTTTTAGTCCATTGGTACTTAATTTGTTTTAATCTTTATTTACAGGGTGACAGAAAGCCTCAATCATAAAAAGGAAGAAATTTGACTTCATTTGAGACGAAAAAGGAAGCAACTCAAAATACTACAAAAATCCTGAAAGAGCAGCAAAACTCAGAATTTTATTACAAGAGCTACAGGACTCTAAATCAAATCTCCACTATTCAAATTGAAGACCAACAAGTTGGGAACACTCAGTTAAAATTTGAGGTCAATCCGACGTGAAATGGTCATTCGATCAAATGTTCGATGAAGACTGTGTGATGCAGAAATCCAACCCTCACAGGCACTTGTGCGCCCCCGCAAAGCAGAAAATCACCCGTGCCCCTGCACGGATGGTCGCACGAGATCTTTGGGCTTTCCCGAGCTTTATGTGGGTACGTATGCTCCCGCACGAGCCTGCACAGTGCGTATTTGGACTCAATATTCATGATTTTTTAGCCCAAATGCAACCAACACGGACCCAACCCAACTCATACACTTCTCTGTCATTGTAAAGCCTATAAATACCTCTTTAAATTAGGGGTTTTGGGCTATCTTTGGACCATCCCTTTGGGGCTACGCCTTGGGTTATCATCACCATCTCTCCCACATACCATCAACTAGGGCATCAAGCTTCATCGTTATGGCTTCTTGGTGGCAAGGTTTGGAGGAGGATTTGCGGAACCAATAGTAGAGGGAACATCGTAGGGAAGTTTATTTGTTTATTATATCGATGTTTTCTCCTTTATTTGCATTAGATTTGTATTCCTCCTTGATAGGGAACTAATCTTTTAGGTATTTGGGCATTGTTGAACCCTTGGGTCTATGTGTGAACTTTGATTTACTTGTTATGGATTTCTATATGTGAATGAACATTTTAATGTTTTGAGAACCTATTGAATGTGATGTATGGTATTGATATTCTACGTTGCAACAGCTCTGAGTGTCAATAGGTTTCATATGGGTGTAGAGTAACAGCTTCCCCATATATAGATCTACTTTAATAGGTGGGAGTTGTGAATACGGCTTGAGATTACGTATTTAGGCGAGAGACCTCTTTAGATGTATTATTTCCACAACTCTTCCAATATATAAGTTCCCTTGAACGCTAATGTAATGAGGGCATTAGGTTAGTAACTCACACTCAACGGAGGGGGTGAATGCACTATAGGTGGTCCATAACCTAGCAATCTTCAAATAGGAATCCATACATATTATTATCCAAAAGAACCCGAGGGGGATACCTTGCCCGAATACCCCTTCTCCGGATTGATTGACCTAGCGACTTCATTACATCCCATTTTATCTTGCTTTCTAGAATTAGAATTTAGATTAGTTCACACCACCACCAATCTTTATTTATACTAGATAATAGAAGAAAAGTTAGTACAAGTATTTCTCTATCTCTGTGGGTTCGACATCCGACTTTCATAGTCCACTTTACTACTTGGGACGACCCATGCACTTGCAGTATAAGCATCAGAATTAGGGTCAATCAATGAACCTTTGGGTTATAGTGTAATTTTGACATTGAATGTTAATGACTATTTAGTTGCTTTTAAATTTTGAGATTTATTGAGTGTCATTCCTTGTATTGGTAATCTAAGTTGCGACAACCTAGATTATCCAATCCGACACACCGAGGGAAGAAGCGAACGCCTCCCTGTGTGCGGACATACCTCAATAGAGGATTATGAGTGGGCCGAGAGATCGGATACTAAGGAGAGCGAATCCTTAATATGCCTTATTCCCATAGTCCTTCCAAGCAATAGATTCCCTAGAATGCCTATCAATGAGGGTACTAGGTTAGTAATCGCCTCGAGAGAGGAATGAAAACACCTTAGGAATCCTTGGTAATTATTGTAATTATTATTTGTAGCATTTCTTGTCTATCTTTGTAAGAACCCGAGGGGGATTTATTACCATGATATATACCCCACTTCTATGATTGCACTTACGACTTCATCGCATTTGTGCTTCGCTTTGATTTCATCATCTTCTTTTTAGAGTTAGCACTTAACTTAGTTTAGAACTCCACAAATATTTAGTTAGACTAGATAATATGTGAATAGTTTGTACTAGTATTTCTAGGTCCCTGAGGATTCGTTATCCGACTTTTCCTAGTCCACTATATTACTTATCAGACCCGTGCACTTACGGTAGCGTCGGTGACGATTAGTAGGGGTATCATGGCTAACCAAACTTTTTAACAATATCCTAAGAAAGGGAAAGGTACCAAATGATCAGAGAAAGAGCATTTTGGTGCATATATATAAGAATAAGGGCGATATTAAAAATTATACCAATTACTATAGAATTAAGTTAATGAATCGCACGATGAAACTTTGGGAGAGTATAATCGAGCATCAATTCAGGGATAGTACGAAATTGTTGGAGAACCAATTTGGTTTTATGCCGGTAGATCTACAACCGAAGCCCTTTTTTTTAAGGAGCTTGATGGAGATCAATAGAGGGAAGAAGAAGATCTTCATATGGTTTTTATTGACGTGGAAAAGTATATGATAGAGTACCGAGAGAAGTCCTTTGGTTGGTATTGGAGAAAAAATGCATTCATGTTAAATATATAAAGTTATTAAGAATATGTAAGAAGGAGTAGTTATGAGCGTGAGAATAGTGGGAGGAGATACGGAGTTTCCTATAATAGTGGGTTTACATCAGGGATCTGCATTGGGCCCATACTTGTTTACTCTAGTAATGGATGAGTTAACTGGTTGTATCCTAGATGGCATCCCATGGTGTATGTTGTTCTTAGATGATATTGTTCCAGTTGATGAGACTAAGGAGGAAGTTAATAAAAAGTTAGAATTGTGAAGAAGTACTCTTAAAAGTAGAGGGTTTAGGTTAAGTAGAAGTAAGACAGAATGTATGTATTGTAATTTTAGTCTAAGTAGGAGAGATGGAGGGGAAGTGAAACTAGGGGGTAGTAATTCCCAAATGTAACCATTTTAGGTATCTAGGTTCCATTTTCCAAGATGATGGGATGATAGATGAAGATGTAACCCATAGAATTAAAACAAGATGGCTGAAAAGGAGAAGTGCTACGAGTGTATTATGTGATAAGAAGATTCTTAACAAGGTGAAAGGAAAGTTCTATAGAACTGTAGTTAGACCAGCCATGCTATACGGGAGTGAGTGTTGGGCAAGTAAAATTCAACAGTTCAATCAGATGAATGTGGCAGAAATGAGGTTGCTAAGGTGGATGTGTGGTCATACAAGATTGGATAAGATTAGAAATGAACATATCCGACAGAAAGTGCATGTTGCACTAATTGAAGATAAAATTTAAGAAGGATGTTTAAGATGGTTTGGACACGTACGTTATAGACCCCTAGATGCCCCAGTTTGAAAATGTGATAGTTTAGTAATAGAAGGTAAAAAGTGGGTTAGAGATAGGCCAGAGATTACATGGAGAGAGATCGTGTCTAAAGATCTACGTTTATTAGATGTTGAACAAGATCTTGTCTTTGACAGAGCTACATGAAGACAGAGAATTCATATAGCCAACTTCATCTAGTATAGGATTAAGGCTTAGTTGTTGTTGTTATTAATATACATAGGATTGAAATATTATGAGAAAGTTTAATTTTTACACTCACTTGAAATGTTGGGCCAACATGCCATCATACAAAAGTACCAACATCATGTAGTGCTGGGTTTGGACCGACTAGGCATGAGCTTGGCTTGTGTTTGTGTTTTGCATATAATGCCATCTTGGTATACACACAGATGAGGCATAGCCCAGGAAGAGGCATGGCTCTATTGGAGCTGCTGGTTTGCCAGTTTATATAATTTTGAAAAAAATATTAAAAATTATAAAAATTATAAAAAAACATCTCGGTTGGATTGAACCAGGCTATGCTTGGTACAACTCAAAACCCAACAATAGAGTGTATGCTTTGCATTGAAATATAAGTTATATAATAAAAATATAATAATATTTAATTTAATATACTAATAATAATCAATAATTTTTAATAGATTATAAATATTATTTGGTGTTTATGAAATCTACTTTTTTAACAACCAATTAATAAATATAACATTATTATAATCATTTTAAGATACGATAATAAACTTGTTTATATAATTGTATATGTTATGGGGGAAAATCCGACCTTACACGTGGCATGATCATAGAGCTTTATAGTAGTGGGCTGCCCATAACCGATTGGTCATCATCTATTGGTGTACGTGGAGATTCCCTCAAGCAGGGGGTGTGAGCAGGGATGAGTGAGTGCTTGTATTGGCAATCCCCATGACCAACGGCCTAAGAGCATGACAAGAGGTATAAAGGGAGGAGTGGAGAGAGATGAAGGGACCTTTATCGGGACTTTCTCTTTTAGCTCATCTTTACCTTAGCTCTCTCTCTCTTTCTCTCTCTCTCGATTCTTCTTTGAAACTTACTAAGACTCCACTCTATTATCTTCTTTTCTCCGATTACTTGACTCTAGATTTTCCTTGCAAGGATCATAACTCGCCAGTTAAGCTTCCATTGCCTCTCCAAATGGTAATTCATTGGAAGCTGATATGTGAGCCTAATGCTTATGCTTATACAGCAAGTGCGCACAGGTCATACCAAGTAGTAAAGTGGACTATAGAAGTCGGATGTGATAAGTGTTCATTTAAGCATAATTCCATATCATCTTTTCATGTATTTTTCTCACTAAATATAATGATTTACAGCCTGGCGGTACTTAAAAAGTCTTATATTTTGTAAACAGGGCATGTAGAAGTGATCCTGAGAGAAAGGAAGCGTTCAAGGAAAAAACGAAGCCGAAGGAAGGCTATTCTTGCGCGAATTCAAGTATCTCACACCGAATCTAAGCGGGCCTATGTATCGGCCCGCTCAATCGGGCCTTTACACAAGGACCTTGACACATGCGAACTGTCACGAAGAATCTATGGCGGTACCATGTGATGTTGATGTCATCCATGAACTACAGTACTCAACACCATTGATGGGGCCATCGTCAGAAAGGGAACTAAACCTAGACTCAGATGGTGAGAACAGTAACGTAAGCCAGACTTATGAAGATCATCAAGCTCTAGAGGTGGAAGAGAAACTTGAAGAATTGGATGGCAATGCAAGTAAACTGAGGCCATAAATCGAGGATCCCCCTAACTAGAATTGAAAGAGTTACCAGGGCACCTCGAGTACGCTTTTTTGGCCAAAAATTCACACCTCCCTCTTATCATTTCATCCCATCTGACGCCTTCCCAAAAGGAGCAGCTATTGCAAGTCCTCAACAAACACAAAAGGGCTATAGGTTGGAAGATTTCTGATATCAAGGGAATTAGTCCATCTTTTTGCACTCACAAGATCTTGATGGACGACAACTACAAACCCTCAGTTCAATCCCAACGAAGGATGAATCCGAATATGAAGGAAGTGGTTAAAGCCGAAGTGATCAAACTTCTGGATGCCCGTATAATATACCCTATCTCAGATAGTGCATGGGTGAGCCCTGTGCAAGTAGTACTGAAGAAAGGAGAGATAACCGTAGTGACAGATGAGAAGAATGAATTGATTCCCACCAGAACCGTCACTGGATGGAGAGTATGCATTGATTATAGGAAGTTGAATGATGCTACTAGGAAAGATCACTTCCTACTACCCTTCATTGATCAAATGCTTGAGAGGTTAGTCGGTCACTCTTACTATTGTTTCTTAGACGGATTTTTGGGATATTTTTAGATTCCCATTGCCCCCGAAGATCAAGAAAAGACCACCTTCACATGTCCCTATAGCACATTTTCTTACAGCTGCATGTCTTTCGGATTGTGCAATGCTCCTGCCACGTTTCAGAGGTGCATGTTATAGCTATCTTCGAAGATTTCGTGGAAAACACCATGGAGGTATTTATGGATGATTTCTCTGTTTTTGGGGACTCTTTCAATCTTTGCTTAAGGAATTTGGAAAAGGTGTTGGCTAGATGCGAAGAAACAAATTTGGTCCTAAGTTAGGAAAAATGTCACTTCATGGTTCAAGAAGGGATCGTCTTAGGACACAAAATCTCAAGCCGTGGCATTGAAGTGGATAAAGCAAAGATTGACACAATTGAGAAACTACCCCTACCTACTTCAGTTAAAGCCGTTAGGAGTTTCCTTGGGCATGCGGGATTCTACAGGAAGTTCATCAAGCTTCTCCAATATCTCCAAACCACTAACCAGGTTGCGGGAGAAGGATGCTCTGCTTGAGTTCAACAAAGAGTGTTTGGAAGCCTTCTCATTCTTGAAGGAAAAACTGGTACATGCACCTATTATGACCACACTAGATTGGAACCTTCCTTTCGAACTCATATGAGATGCAAGCGACTAAAGTGCTAGGATAGAGAAAGGACAAACATTTTAGGCCCATCTACTATGAAAGTAAAAGTTTGACCGAGACACAAGCCAACTACACTACCACTAAAAAAGAACTACTTGCCATCATTTTTGCCTTTGATAAATTCCGCCCTTATTTGGTGCTTTCTAAAGTTGTGGATTACACTGATTAAGCCGCATTGTGCTACCTATTGACTAAACCAGATGCCAAGCCACGATTGATCAGGTGGATTCTTCTGTTGTAAGAGTTTGACCTGGAAATCAAAGATAAACGGGGTGCAAAAAATCTGGCCGCCGACCATCTTTCTTGATTACCCAACCCGAACATAGATTCACTTCGGGAGAGCGACATTAGAGAGGAATTCCCAGAAGAGCGACTGTACAGCCTTCAGGCAACACAAGATAGAGGAACAACCAGGTAGACTAGAGATGATTTACCTTGGTTCGCCGATCTAGCTAACTATCTTGTGGCCGGGGTCCTACCAGCATCCTATGATTACCAACAAAAGAAGAAGTTCTTCGCAGAATTAAAGTACTATATTTGGGATGATCCACACCTATTTCGGGTCTGTGCAGACCAAGTAGTTAGAAGATGCATCCCAAGGCAGGAAAGATGGAGAATTCTGGCCGACCATCATTCAGGGCCTGCTGGTGGACACTACAGTGCAAATAAAATAGCTCGAAAGATCCTTGACACCGGTTTTTATTGGCCTACCCTATTCCAAGACGCCAAGATGTTCACTTAATCATGTGACAACTGCCAACGCACCAGTAATATTTCCCGCCGAGACGAAATGCCACAGACAATTACTCAAGTCTGTGAAGTTTTTGATGTGTGGGGAATAGACTTCATGGGGCCTTTTCTGAACTTCACGGGAACATGTATATTCTGGTAGCGGTGGACTATGTCTCTAAATGGGTAGAGGCGCAAGCTTTACCCACAAACGGTATGAGGAATGTCGTCAAGTTCTTGAAGAAATTATTTTCTTGGTTTGGCATACTAAGAGTTATCGTCAGCGATCGGGGGACCCACTTCTGTAATATACAGTTTGCCAAGATACTAAAGCGATATGGGGTAGCACACCGTACTTCAATCCCATACCATCCTCAGACGAGTGGACAAGTGGAAGTATCTAATCAGGAGTTAAAGAGAATACTGGAGAAGATGGTTGCACAGAATAGAAAAGACTAGGCAAAAGAGTTGGATGATGCCTTATGGGCCCATCGCACCGCCTACAAAACCCCAACTGGGAGCACCCCTTACAGACTTGTATATGGAAAAGCGTGTCATTTAACTGTTAAACAAGAACACAAAGCATATTGGGCTATCAAGGTTTTGAACTTTGATCCCACTCTCACTAGCAATGAGAGGGGGTTCCAACTAAATGAGCTAGATGAGTGGCGCTCTTCAGCTTATGAAAACTCCAAGCTATGTAAGGAGCGGGTGAAACGCTATCACGATCAACTACTGAAGCACCCAAAACAATTCCAGGAGGGAGACAACGTCCTTTTATTCAATTCACGACTCAAACTATTCCCAGGAAAGTTGAGGTCAAGATTGTCTGGTCCTTTCACAGTGTCCAAGGTATACCCCCACGGGGCTGTTGACATCAACCAACCCGGAGGGGGAACATTCAAGGTGAACGGGCACCGGCTCAAGCTCTATCACGACTCAAATTCTGGAAAAAGGGTAAACGACACCGTTCGTATCTACGATCCACCCTGAGGTAACCAAGGTACGTCAAGCTAGCAACGTTAAACAAGCGCTTCTTGGGAGCCAACCAAATATCTTAAAAAGTATTATTTATAGGAGAGTTAGCGTATATTTGTTAGGGTCATTTGGCGATGAAAAATAAGCTATCTTATCCACCTTGCCCTGATCAGGGCCTGCACGCCATAGTAGATCCATAATATATATATATATATATATATATATATATATATATATATATATATATATATATATATATATATATATTAAGAAGGTGAACGGCATGTGTACGGCCGTACACGGGCCCATCCACATCTCATCCGCCTCTTAAAAAAAAACCTAGCTACCATCTCATCTCCCCCACTCTCATCTTCAAACTACACACATTTTCCCCCACCACTGGCGGCTACTCCACACCGGAATTGTCACCACGAGCGTGCACACACCGCCCCTTCTCGCACAAACTCCCTCAACCTAGGTATGGCCGGCCCTCACCCTTGCTCTTGATGAAACCTTCAAATTTTCCTAAAATTCAAGCTTAGGATTACAAATTGGATGCAATCAATGAATGTATGAGGATTCTTGTGGCATTTAGGCCAATATGGTGGATTAACACACTAGGATAGCAATGAAATTGCATTGTAATTCGCCAGAAGGCCGAGGAGAGGAGGGGCTGTCCGCTCTAACATTCTCTCAAGTGCTTCGCAGAGATGCCGCGCAAGCTACTGCCGAAATGGCGCAGGGACGAGGCTAGTTCTTCCTCGCGGGCTCCCCAGTTCACTGCGGAGCGACACAGAGCCTGTTATGCCAGACTAGACGACAAACCATTCAGTCGGACATGTGTAATCGACTGGAGCACTCTAGAGCAGGTCCAGATTGTAGATCGGGTTTAGAGATTACTCTCAATGGGTGGTTGGGATCGTGTGTTCTCCATCAATGAGACCACCTACCGTGAGTACACACTAGAGGTCCTGAGCACCTTCGAGGTCGAGTCCAGAGCCACGGGGGAGCGCGCTCATACTGCCATCTCATTTCAGAACTATGGAGAGACACCGCGCATGAGCCATGCTCAGTTCGCCCTGTACATGGGGACTACGACAGCGACTTCCTCACGACCCCCCAGGGCGAGCTCTTGACATCATTCCCCACGCACATCATCTCCGACTCTCGTTACTGGCAGCAGCTTGGGGGGCACCCCAACAAGAAGGCCTCCAGTATGACTGCCTTGTCCATCGCTACATCCACGCCCTAGTCAGCCGGACCATCGCTGGGCGGGATGACAGTACAGGAGTCGTCACGGTCTTAGATCGCTTCCTCCTCTACAACATATTCGAGCGTACCCCCTCCACCTCGGGCGCGTATTCTCTGATTATCTGGCACACCAGGGGCAGAGCCACAAACCAAAGTCTATTAGTGCAGGACCCTACATCACACGCCTGATCCGAGGGATGGGTTGGAGCTACTCACAGAGGGCGTCGAGCAGATGTACCTGATGCAGCCCCTAGGGATGAGCACCTTGATACAGATGAAGATCATCCGCTAGATTTGTCGCCGCTACACCCTCGCCGGCCAGCAAATCGACAACTCAGGTATTGAGGAGTCTAGTTTTGAGGACCCCTCATCCGAGGCCCCCGACGAGCCCGATGCACCATCACTGAGTGACAAGCTCACGATCGTGGAAGGACGGCTGACCGAGATCCACGACATGCAGACCACACTCCTGGAGGGGCAACAGCAGCTTGGAGACCAACTATCCGAGCTTTTCGCTTACATCCGTACGCAGCAACCATCCACATTAGCTCCACCACCACCTATGGCTCCTGCCCAGCACCACACCCCCTCAGCTTACGACGAACCGCCTATCACGGATGACTGAGATAGCTTATCTACATCTCCTATTTCCTTTGTTACATCTATTTCTTGTTTCTGTACTTTGTCGCAAGGGTCACACCCTGCGAACACTATTTGTTATCTTACCATTTGCAGTGTCTATTATGTTGATCTATTTTGGAGCCATGTGCTCTCTCTCTCTCTCTCTCTCTCTCTCTCTCTCTCTCTCTCACTCTCATGTCTTGCAGATAACCAACGAGATTACACCTTGGCATGTACTCACACGACCAAACGAAGAGAAGCAAGGAATACTATCGAATAACCGGGGAAGTCTCAGTTCCTTTTTTCCCATGCATGCTTATAATTTTACAACTTTTTCATGTGTTATTATTGAGTACATTGGGGACAATGTACAACTTTAAGTGTGGAGATTAGGGTAGCTACCCATTCATAGTTAATGTCAATTTCACACTCAATTTCACTGCCAAACTTTACGTGTGGGGATGGGTAGCTTAGTCATTGATTTGCTTTTAAAACTCGCTACCAAACTTGTTGAGCATGACAGTAATGTTTACTTTCACTTTACCTTTAGTACACCATTTTAGCCACCAAGTTTTTTTCAAAATTCCCTTATTACATGCCATGGACATGTAGAGGACATCATCGTACAATTTCACCCTCTAGTGATATTATATAACCCATTATCTTGTTTTGTTGACTTTAATTGCTAAGCATTACTCTCAGTGGCTCTAAGAGGTTTCATGGCACTAGGTGAACTTCTAACTCTTCATAATTTGACTTAGTGGACAAGTAAGAGAAGAATACAGTAGTATATGCATAAATAGTGAAGTAATAATGACAGTGTTCCGCTACTTGTTAAGACGAAGTAGTTTGGGGTTCCGGCCTCTAGTCAGGGTGTTCCTCATTTTGAAAAGTCACTTCTAAGTATGAATGCATCTAGGTAGAGCTGTAACCCTCTGAGTACCCGGGTGTTCTGGTGCCTAAACAACATGTGCATCCTGAAGAAAAGAAGACTTACACTCTACACTGGTCTTTAATAGAGGAAAGTCGGATCCATTAGGGATGCCCTACGCCCCAAAAAAAAAAAAAAAAAAAAATCTCTTTGTATACATAGTTGAATCCTCACTTGGCCACCACTTTACCAATGGAGGTTTAGTTGCAAACTTAGGGCCTCAAGAACTCTCTAGATTCCACTGAGAGTGTTTCTAGTTTTCTAAGAATTTGAAACATGATATGTGGCATGAAAATATTCACCCAGAGTGGTAACAAACTTGAACAAGAGATAATTCTAGGTCCCTGTATGGAAAAAAAGGGATTACACATCTTGATGGTGGACTTAAGTAGAGTGAAATCATAAACTGCATGACCAAAGGTTGAACATTTATCACTTCAATTATTATTATTTTTTTTAAAAAAATTGTTTATTTGCTTGGGGACAAGCAAACGCTTCAGTGTGGGGATATTTTGATAAGTGTTCATTTAAGCATAATTCCATATCATCTTTTCATGTATTTTTCGCACTAAATATAATGATTTACAGCCCGCTGGTACTTAAAAAGTCTGATATGTTGTAAACAGGGCATGTAGAAGTGATCCTGAGAGAAAGGAAGCGTTCAAGGGAAAAACGAAGCCGAAGGAAGGCTATTCTTGTGCGAATTCAAGTATCTCATTTCCGGTCACAGGCGGGCGCTGTATGGCGTTCAATGCTCAATGGGCCGCATACGTGACCGGTGACCTATAGACTCGTGGTAATGCGTCCGTTCACGAACCGCATTACATGAGGCTCTCAGGAATCTCGAACGGGCTGGTATACGGCCCGTTTACGCACAAGTAAAACCCTGACGATTTCTGCCGACTTAACAGGGTAAAATCGCATGTTTATCCTTTGAAACCCTAATTTTCAATCTATAAATAGGGAGGCAAGGATTTTAGAGAGGAGGTTGGCTTTTGGAGGAGATTGGATTAGAGATTGGAGATTAAGGTTGGGGGATTCATCTTCCCCAACCTTGGAGAGCGGGAAGGAAGGAAGAAAAACATCAAGGAGACCAATCTATTGGCGCTATCAACGGTATTCATCATGATGTTTCTCATAGATTGCCTTCGTTTTGATTTGATTTGTAGTTCTCCATTAATGGGGAACTAATTTTATAGATACTTGAGCACGGGAAACCCTTTCTATTATGAACTTAATGCCATATTGATATTTATGTTTTGATTATTTGTGTGGATGCTTGGATGTTTTATGGATGTTTTATATTGATTGTGCTTTCTCTACGTTACAGGATGCTCCGGGAAAATACTTTTGTGCAATTCGAGGGTTAGAGCTAGAGCCTCCTCGTATTAGGAACATACTCCATAAGAGAGGGTTGTGAATACCCCGAGGGATTCAGGTGTTAGAAGGGGGGCGACTCTTTACTATGACTCAATCCCACAACCTTTCCAAGACATAGATTCCCTTGATATGAAGACAATCCTAGGAGATTAGTTATTCAATCACCTCGGGAGAGGGTTTGGGTATAATTTAGGAATCCTTGGCACAAGCATCACCAATTGTCATCATGAACCTCTATATGTATCCTTAGATTTACATCCAAAGGGGACCCATGCTCAGGTATCTCCTTCTCATGCTAAAATCTTCTATCAACCTATTTCCGATTTTTTAGGATTGTTTCCCAACCTTTTAACTTCTTAGGTTTAGCTTAGAAAATCCCCCAAATTATTGATTATGGCTAGATAATAGAACCTTAGTTTACACTAGTAACCCCTATTCCTTGTGGGTTAGACACTCGACTTCCTTAGTCTACTTCACTACTTGGTCACGACCTGTACACTTGCGGTTAAATTAATCACCAGGATGTCAAACCCACAGAGACATACATCATTAATTCTATTTAATTATCTGCTACCTAGCCTATTCAAAGGTTGTTGAATTCCTAATATAATTTCTAAATTGAAAGTGGCTTCAAATCAACTTGATGAGAGTAGTAATGGAAATCAATCATAAAGAAGAGATGCTCGGGCAATGAATCCCCTTTGGAGATTCATAAATTAGGACAAGTATGGATTTCGAATTAATGAATATTGGTTTATGGACCAAGAAATCCTACAATGCTTTCACATCCTCCATTGAGGCAAGTTACTAACCTAATTTTATCTTTGCATTAATGTTTTAGGGAACACACATTTTGGAATAGTTGTGGGAATAATAAATCTAAAGGAGTCTTTCGCCTAAATACCCGATCTCTCAGCATATTCACAACCCCCACCTATTGAAGTAGATCTATATATATATAGAGGGAGCGTTAATTATCTACACCCTTATAGATCTAGATTAACACTTAGAGCTGTTGCAACGTAAAGCATCAATACCATACATTACATCCAATAGGTTCTTAAAATATAGAAACATTCATTCAAATATAGAAATCCATACAAGTAAAGTTAAACATAAATCCGGAGGTTCATCATGCCTAAGTATCAAACAAGTTAGTTCCCCAAGGGGAACACAATTGCAACATAAGATTCAAGAGAAAGAAATGAGACATAAGATGAAACATCTTCCCTCCATCGTGGGAGAGGACCGTTGGCAGTGTGTGTAGATATGCCCCTTCGATGCTTATTGTCACCTTCTTGCTCCAAGATCTTCAATGATGCCTTAATCTCCAAGATGGTGGAAGGGTGGGAGCCTCTAAGAGAGGTGTAACACCCTTATCCTTTCTAGGACCCAAGTGTCACACCAGCCAGGTCAGGGAGTGAACCACGGCCTAAGGCTGTATAAAGATTTTAATTACTCATAATCAAACTAATATTAGGGAAATATAAATTCAAGTACAACATTATTACAAACCATAATGTCATAAGATCTCGCACAAGTTTAGATGGGAGCTAACATACTCCCCAAATCAAACAACATGAAATAAGATAAATGACACGGGCCAGGTGGTCAGAGCCAACTAACGGGATCCAAACCCTAACTCCCACTCTAAGCAGAGCCATGACCCTGCTTACTACCTGCAAAAGATCAATAACACAGGGTGAGCTACAGGAGCTCAGTGAGGGACTAACACTACTGTCAGGTTTACATACCTGTATGTCTTCAATTTCAATTAATAAAATATCGAAGATTAAAATACAAAGTCTGAGCAATAATTAAAACATGAATAACAGTATGCTGATCATAATAAAAACCATGGCAATGCTCAATGAAAACATATAACATGCTCTTAATTAGTTCTTTAATCTTTTATAATCAGAACGGGAATTGATTTCCACATATGTCCTGGCTGACCGTATCATGCCAGTAGCCTTCCAGGTTGGACCGTATCAACAACCGTGGAGGTGACAAGCTATGGAAACAAATCCTCGTCTGAGGGAAATAAATTCCACAAATGTCCTGGCTGACCGTATCAAGCCAGTAGCCTTCCAGGTTGGACCGTATCAACAACCGTGGAGGTGACAAACTATGGAATTAAATCCTCATCTTCTATCATATTAGTGTCATCTACACTTGTACTCTCATACAAATGCAAGCACTGTGAGTGAATAAACCAACATTCAATATCTCTCCGGTCGAATCAACTCATCGACCGTGAGCTATAAGAGTATATACGTATACTAAGCACTCGAAGAGTACGGGAAGGGGGTTTTCTTTTCTTGAAATCAGAAGGGTTTGAAAACAGATAGTTGGACGAATAAAAATAGAATCATTTAAAACCACCCCTTCCCTACCTAGTACCGTACTCTCTGGCTCTATCGTAGAGCCACGTCTGGCGCAGGCATGTATTCAAGTATGATGCAATGCACTAATATGTTTATCATGGCAATTTCTAAAAATGTGCAATGTTCTCACATGCCTTTCATAACCTAAATACGAACTCCGAATAAATTGGCAAAACATGCTTGAAAACTGAAAAGCATTTCATGAACATCATACGATTTGATAACATGAAATCTCCAAAGATCAATACGATCAAAATACAAATAAAATGAGAAGATTTACAATTGTGTTCCCTCACCTTGGTCTGAGTGATTCCTACGGCGGGCTAGGTCCTTCCACAGCAGCGGCCTTGCCCTTGCCCTACTCTTGTCCTTAAAATAAAAATATGGATTTCTTTAGGAATACGAAAACCATATTCTCATTCCATAAACTACTTCACACATTAGAATACGATAATTCCATTAACTAAATTTAAAGCATGGTTCCTCTTAACACCACTTCGTATTCTTAAAGTGTAAAAGTACGGGATTGTTTAATTACACATTTCAGCTCTAAGACTTCTAGCATGCTTCGTAGGTGAATTTATATGTTAGACAAGAATTATGGAGGTTAATTTAACCCTAGTTACTTAGGATTTTTCGCAAAAAATTCGGCAGCACCTCCTCTAATCGGAGGGCACCAGAATCATACATACACTCACATTAATAAGATGAATCAATCAAGTAATTAAATTCCTACATCCATGCATCCCTACAGCCACTTATCATCTAGCAATACTCCCATTGATCATCTCATCGATTTTCCGACCCCTTCCCTCAATCCATTTCAATCTATTCACAATAACCAAAATTTCCCCAAATCTAGCTCACCGATCTCCCAACCTTGGATGACTGTTAGAGCAGGACCGGTGGTCGGCGGCGTCAGCTTCCGGGAGGCGCGTGGGAGCTCACGGCAGCACCGGTGTTGGCCGGGGTAGAGAGACGGGTGCAGCTAAAACCGATCGGGGCAGCCGGCTAGCTTCTGGCTGACGGCTGGGTCGGTGGTGGCCCGTGGGTGTGGAGGCACACTGCCGTGGCTGGAGGAGAGACCGACTGAAAGCTTCGTCGGCAGCTTGAAGGATGTGGTGACAGGCGCGCGGGTGTGGAGTCTCGGAGGTTGTGGCGGTATGCAGTGGATTCTCTCGTGGTAGGGGAGGGGTGGAGCTTGTCGCTGGCCAGCACTTTCGTAGTAGTGATAAGCTAGAGAGTTGAATGGTAGGGGGGGTAGGGCAACAATGGTCGCTCGACCAAGGAGAAGTACGAGAGGTGATGAGTTGAAGAGAAAGAAGAAAGTAATAGGCAGAGAGGGGACTGAACGCCCCCCCTTATCTGTCTTATAAAATTCCAACATTAATATTTAAAAATCATTTCCCCTAACTTTCTATCCAATCACTCAAGTCACGGTTGATGATCATTTCCCTGACCAGATCAATACTTTACGGTCTCTCATTATCAGCGTAATTTAATTAATTTTTTTATTTTTAATTTTTTTATTTAATTAATATTTAATTCGTTCTTTACGTATTTTTGGTAGTTCACGGACCCACTGTAACTTCACGGGTCGCAATCACGCACCCGACCGAGATCCCGATCTTTCAGCTTTTGACTTTGCCAGCCACGCTTTATCGGGACTTACATTTTGTCCCGTTTCTCCGACTAGCTAATTGAGATTTAATTTATACTTACTAATTCGTTGAGTTAGTAATCAGGGATTTCCCTCTAGTCCGTCCACCTCCAACCATTTAAATGTAAGTGGCCCGGCCCATTATGGCCTTCGCTGAGCCCAATAGTTGCAAGGTTGGACTTTCATGAATTTAATCCCCGATTTGTCTTAATTAGGTTGTCAAAGTAATTAACCTCTCTTATTTGTTAATTAATCTCGGTGATTTACTCCAGAAAATAATCCATTTAAATCTTGAAAATTTTCGGGGCGTTACAAGAGATGATGAGTTCCAAGTTTAAAGCCTTCATTCTCAAACCCTAAAATTAGCTATTTATAGGGTCCAGGTCAATTTGCATAAATGGTGTCCAAATAAGCTAAATCCAGATTCAAATCAGCCGTAAAACTAGGTTAGGTCACGTCTACTATGCGAGTCATGCGGGCGGTCGTGCAGGCACATGGCTGCCCGCACTCCCTATCTCCAGGTCTGTGCACTATGTGATGCAGGCGCACGGTTGGTCGTACAGCTCTATGTATGACTGGAGGTATGTGCTCAGAGCGCTTGTACGGGTGTGTCTACAAGCCGCGATTGCCCATTTCCCCGCTTCAAGGGGTGTGTCTATGCGCCCGCATGGCTTCAGTAACCTGGAGTTTTGCTTCGATTTGTGCCGCGTTACTTCCATTTTGCTCTCGAAGCTCTCTAGTGCCCTGCAAATAAGAATTAACACTAATTAGGTATTAATGGGTAGAAATTATTCAGAATAGCATGCATAGTATACAAAGAAGTGATATAACAATATGATCAATTGAACACTTATCACAAATATCCCAATATTTAAGCGTTTTCTTGTCCTCAAGGGAACAAAGAAATAAAATTTCAAAACATGAGAAGCGTTCAACCTCACGCTATAAAGTATTTGCATTTCATTCTACTCAAAGCATTCAATATTGGCATGTGTATTTTCCTACTTCAACACCTCAGACTTTGGTCAATTCCATGACACAATTCACTATAGCTCTAGATGAGAATTTTATTCCACTTACCATGTTCCTGAGTCTTAGAGTGGCAAGCATACCCTCAGTGGACTCTGAGGTTCCTTAAGGCCCTATGTACAAAAGAAAAATAAACTTTCTTTTTGTTCTTTTCTTTTCAATTTTTCACTTTTCTCTTTTCTTTTTATATAAATCCCGGTAGTGCATCCCTAATGGATCCGACTTTCCGTGGGTGCAAAGGCTAACATAGAGTGTAGATCTCTTTTTGAAGGATGCACATGCTGGTCAGGCACTAGAACACCCAGCTACTCAGAAGATTAAAACTCTACATATACGCGCTCATACTCACAAGTGACTTTCTGGCTTGAGAAATACTCTAACCAAGAGCAAAAAACCCAAGCTTACTTCATCACCAAGAGTAGAGGAGCACTACCTTAGTCCTTATTTTTATGATCTCTATATACAAGATTTTATTCACTATGTACAACTCTACTTGCATGGGCTAGAAGTTTGAACTGGTGCTACGAAAACTCTTGGAGCCATTGAAGGAAATACTTAACAATTTAAATCAAGGAAACATGATCATGGGTTATCTAATGTCACTAGAGAATATATAATAGTCATAAAGAATTTATCCAAGTGTCCAAGATGTTTCATGGGAAAAATTAAAAATTTTGCTCAAATGATTAAAACTAAGAGTAAAACAAAATTGAATACAATTTTCAACATGTCGTCATTGGTGTACACTAAGCATGTATTTACACAAAGATATACAATGAATTCATTGGATACCATCCCCACAATTAAAGATTTGCAATGAATTAAACAATAAAGATACGCAATGAATTTCATAGCTAAACATGTGTACCCATCCCGACACTTAAAATTCTACATTGTCCTCAATGCAAACAATAAAGCATGTTGATGATAAGAACATAATAAAATAAAGAGATGGGAAAAATGAAACTTTCCCGGTTACTTGGTGAGTGTGTCCATTGCATGAGTGAAATAGAAGAGACCATCATTCAACTGTTTATAGATAAACCTGCAAGCATGAAAGGGGATCAAAAGACACAACTGCATAACAAAAGTAAATAACATAGAAAAATATGTCTTAATGGGAAATGGAAATGAAGATAACAAAAATATAGCAGCGATAGACTAGAAAAGATGTGATACAAATCCCGAGAAATCAACTCAAGGTGGTGTCGATGTGGAAACAACAAGGGGGGAGTGTGGAGTACCCCTAGATGGTGCTGCAGATGGTGCCAAAGGGGAGTGTGGGTCTTTGGCAAAGGAAAAAGGGCTCGAATGAGCGTGTGGTGAAGCAGAGGAGGTATGCATAGAAGCAGGTGGGGCTGGTGATCCCCCGCGCTTGCGGAGCATATATAATATCTGACCGAAATCCCATCTTAGCTGCTCATGTTGGTCCTAGATTCGTTGGTCTGATGCGGAGAGATGTTGCAACGTTGCTCGAATCTGGCTCTGCTCCTCCGCGAGTCTCTACTGTGTATCGATAATGTGACCTACCTCTTGTAAGATTGTTTGCTGCCCCGTCAGAATCTCCTCGAGCTGCTGAATGATTTGCTAGTGGCTCTAGCTATGAGGTGGTGGAGGGTTAGCTTAAGATGTACTCTCCAAGGGGAATGGTGCTGGGGTTGGTGGTATCTCTTCCTCATCTTCTACGGGCTCCTCTCATGTTGTCGCACCCCGCAATAATATATCCTCGTAGTGCGTGTACAATCAGTCCCATCGACTTGAGAGTCGAAAAGCCGAGGGGCTGCATAACAAGTATCCGGTGAGGTATGGGATGGGGCTTAAGCAAAATCATGCCAGGAAGGAGTGCAGTGATATAAGGGCCAGCTGAAATCACCCTAAACTTCAAGTATGACCCCTGACGGGCGATGTAGTCCACAATGATGTGACTGAGATGGACGGGGACTCTCTCAGTCATACTATATATCGCGAATAGTTCGATAAGAGGGACATGGCCGATGTTGTTGTCCCTACGATGGATCTGCTCCTGAGAGCCTAGATGTAGCGATGGACCAGATTAGATAAGCGTGAAGCCTTCTTCGGTTCTGTGGTCACCGCTTGGGATACCTGTCTCAAATAAATAGTGAAGGGCGTGTGCACAGGGAAGTCGACGGCTAACTCTTGGTACTCGTCTATCTCTGTAAATACTCGGTCGTATAGGCCCAGGTGGATGGAGAAGTCTGTAATGCTGAGCTGCCTCATAGTACCGTGGACCTGAAATCTGATGGCTTTTGGGGTCCCCACGGTAAAGTGACTTCGATCAACCTTGAAACTACATAAGATGTAGAGTACCGTGTCTCTGTACACGGGCTCTGAAATGGTGAAGGCCTGATCCCATCCTCCAAAGGAAATCGTGCTCTGGACCGCGTCCCTTATCTCAAGCTCGCAGAACACACTTCAATCGATGTAACGGGTGACGCCGAACTCCTTCGAGGATAATATGTAGTATCACTCCTGATAAAGATCTTGAAGGAGTCGGGGGCTCGAGGAGGATGATTTCTCTCTCCTCTTCCTATTGATGCCCTTCCCGGACACTTGCTTTGTTAGCGCCATGTTTGCAATTGAAAAGAATGGGGATTAATTACATGGAAATTTTCCTGGTTGAAGAAAAAGAATTTCAGGCCAGCATGCGGGAGCACGCCAACCCATACAAGTCGTGGAGAGTTTTTGCGCTTAGCACAGTAGTGATACAGCAGCACACGGTACTATTTGCTCAATAGACATGGGGAAAAACTTATTCTCGACATGTTAATGACTATCTATGCTTGGAAATGCTCAAAACAAGCCGTAAATGGGAGGAATTCGCTAGAAAGAACCTAGAACACTAGGAATGGGAAATTGAATTTGAGAGGGATGCTTACCTTGGATTTGCCTTAAATAGTTGGTAAATCTAGTCGGATTAAGAGGGCGAGGAAGAGGGAAAAGGGGAGGAGTGTTCTTTAATGCTGCAGGCGGTACGGTTCAAAGTGCAGCGGCCATGCCATATGTAAAGGGAAGGTGAATGTTTGAGCCTCCGATTTTATTCATATGTCGTGCGGCTTGATTATATGCGGGCGCATGCTAGGCCGCAAGAAGTATTTTGTGGACTGGTGTGGGCGCACGCTTATCCATATGACTTTCCTGTGCAATGGAATTAGTGAATATCCTGGGCACCCCATCCTAACCCCTTTTGATATCCTTACCCATTCTTCTATTCTCCGAAGCTTACCCTGTTGACAAGAGATTGAGATCTCTCTCTACGTTCTTGACGGAGTAAGTGATCCAATCACTTATTTCAAGATGACAACTAACTATCCCTAGAATGACACTATAAAAATCCTAAGAAAAGAAATTTTAGAGACTTGGGTTTCTTCCCAAGAAGCTCTTGTTTAATGTCTCAAGCTTGACATTCGTGTTCTTTGCTCACGGAGGATCAAAAGAATGAATCCCTTCTTGAAATTCCCCCTTGAAGCAGTTTCCAAACAATGAGAACCCTAAGCTAGAGTAAACGGGGGATTCACTATCTCTGGCATTTTCTGAATGCCCTGGCTCAGCTGGAGAAGTATTTTCTTCGATCCCTTATCTTTCTTTCTTGCTTTCCCTTGGTTGCCTTTATATACGAAATCAAGATTTCCTTCCACAGATTTCTCTTTCTCATCATCCAGTTTTCCTAGGTACTCCTCTAATGGGTCGATTGCTAACACTTCTTGAATGTAGCTATCGGAGATCATTTCAAGATCATCAATAAAATAAGATTTGTCATCATGGTCAAGTATATGCCGCATTGCTGCAGGAAGCTTTAACTCAACTATGCTGTTACCCACTCTTAACGACATCTTGTCTTCAGCATGATCGTGTACGGCTTTTGCAATAGCCAAAAAACGGTCTTCCTAGGATGATGGGTCGTGCAACATCATCGTCAATGTCCAACAACACAAAATCAGCGGGGAATACAAGCTTGTCTACCTTTACTAATACGTCCATTATAATTTCTCGTTGTCTCTTAATGGAGCTATCGGCAAGTTGAATGGTCATCCTTGTAGTCTCGGGTTCTCCCAACCACAGCTTCATAAATAACTTGTAAGGTATGACGTCGATGTTAGAGCCTGAATCTGCTAAAGTACTCTCCTCTACACCATCCCTAATGATGCAAGGGATTACCATACTTCCAGGGTCCTTTAACTTCCTTGGTAGGTTGGGTTGTAATACCGCTAAGCATTAAGAATTCAAAGTTACTACTGCAAGCTCTTCTATGTTCCTCTTGTTAGTTAACAACTCTTTTATATATTTGAAATATTTAGGTATTTGAGAAAGTATATCAACTAGAGGTAGACTCACACGTAACTACTTGATTGTTTCCAAAAATTTCTTAAAATGGGCATCATCCTTTGCTTTCTTCAATCTGTCATGGTAGGGAATCCTGCAGGGTTGATACTCAGGAGTCAATAGAAGTTCCATTTCCTTATCTTTTTCTTGATTTTCTTCGACAACACTCTCTTTAACTCCTCATGGATCACCAGTTTCCACCTAGGTATCTACTCTTCCAGTTTTTTTGACCAATAGTTCTACCTCTTTACTACTTTGAAGAGTGATGGCCTTTAGCTGCTTGTGGGGATATTCCTCGGTGTTGCTAGGTAGGCTTCCTTGAGGTCTTTCTGATGAATTTCTTGCCAATTGCCCAACTTGATTTGCTAGACCTTGAATACTTGCTTGGAAGTTTCATAACGTAGTATCGATTATTTCAAATCTTGCATATGTAGTTACCATGAACCTGGCTAAAACATTCTCTGTAGTGTGTTTTGGCGGTTGAGGTTTTGGAGGTAAGGAATTGATTCCCGGAGGGGTGGATAATCCTTAGAGATTGTCGTAGGATACCCGTGGATGATTCCAATTAGGCATATAGGATCTAAATTTGGTACCTTGGGGTCTTGGGTTACCTATGTATTGAATTTCCTCTATAGGGGCTACTTCAACACTTGCAATTAGACATTGCGATGAATCATGTCCACCTCCGCCAATAACACATGAAATGGCGACCACTAAGCTTGACCCTCTTGATGTAAACTGCTCGAATTTCTTGGTTAGCTCAGCCACTTGTGCAACAAGGCCAGTATCTTGGCTGATGGGACTAGTTCCAACATTAACGAGTTGTCTTCCTCTCAACGACCATGACTACTTGGTATTAGCCATATCTTCAAGCAATTGTTCGACATGCTCAGGATATTTGTTGCCTAAAGAGCCGCCAATTGTGACATTCACCAACTTGCTGGTGTGGTTCTTCAAACCATTGTATAATGTATGGATCTTTGCCCACGGCTCCATACCGTGGTGTGGACAGCATCTGAACAAATCCTTGAACCTTTTGTAAGCTTCAAACAATGATTCGTTCTCACCTTGATTGAAAGCAGAGATTTCTTGTCTGATTTGAGATGCTTTGCTTGGGGGAAAGTATCTACCTAAACATCTATCTAACATGTCCTGCCAAGTTCTTATGCTCCCCGCTGGAAGTGAGGTGAGCTAGAGATATGCCGCTTCTCTTAAGTTGAATGGAAATAGTCTCGAGTGGATAGCATTGTCGGAGATTCCATTAATCATAAACATGTTGTAAATTTGAATAAAGCGCGCCAGATGTCCATGAGGCTCCTCATTAGGGCGTTAGTCAAATTGGGTCTCATTTTGAATCATTTGGATGGTGCTTGCCTTGATCTCAAAGTTGTTTTTAACTTGAGGGGGATGGACACTAAATTCCTCTCCCGTGTACTCCGATCTTTTATAGTTAGATAGTGTTCTTCTTCGCTCAGCCACATATGGAGAATCAATCGATTTGATATTCACTTCTTTAGGAAGGACGTTCCTGGATTCCGAAGAAGATCCTGGAGTTACTTCTTGTGGCGTGCCTTGTGCTTCTCTAATTCTTCGGTACAAAGTGCGCTCTATCTGGCTATCTCCTTCCACCAAACCCGCTGCATATGCTCGTTTCATGCACCGGTAACTTGCACAAACAAGAAAGAACATTAATTAGTGGTGCGAACAATTAGAGTAAGCAAAATAAAATGTATGAAAGAAAATTTAAAAGGAAAATTTTAAAAACGTACAACTAAGACTAACTAACAGACTCTTAGTATTCCTAATAACCTAAAGGTTCCCAGGAATGGCGCCAAAAACTTGATGTGCGAGCCTAATGCTTATGCTTATACTGCAAGTGCACGGGTTGTACCAAGTAGTAAAGTGGACTATAGAAGTCGGATGTCAAACCCACATAGACCTACGCCACTAATTCTATCTAATTGTCTGCTACCTAGCCTATTAAAAGGTTGTTGAATTCCTAACCTAATTTCTGAATTGAAAGTGGCTTGAAACTTGATGAAAGTAGTAATGGCAATCAGTCAAAAAGGGGTGATACTCGGGCAATGAATCCCCTCCAGATATTCATACATTGGGAGAAGTATGGATTTCTAATTAATAAATGTTGGTTTATGGACCAAGAATTCCTACAATGCTTTAACATCCTCCGTCGAGGCGAGTTACTAACCTAATTTCATCATTGCATTAACTTTCTAGGAAGCACTCATCTTGGAAGAGTTGTGGGAATAATAAATATAAAGGAGTCTCTTGCCTATATAGAGGGAGCTTTAATTGTCTATGCCCTTATAGATCTAGATTGACACTTAGAGCTATCACAATGTAAAGCATCAATACCATACAATACATCCAATAGGTTTTCAAAACATCGAAACATTCATTCCAATGTAGAAATCCATACAAGCAAAGTTAAACATAAATCCGGAGGTTCATCATGCCTAAGTATCTAACAAGTTAGTTCCCCATCAAAGGTGAACACAATTCCAACACAAGATTCAAGAGAAAGAAATGAGACATAAGATGAAACACCCTTCCCTCCACCGTTGGCGGTGTGTGTGGATATGCAGCTTCGATGCAGGTCGTCACCTTCTTGCTCCAAGATCTTCATAATGCCCTAATCTCCAAGATGGAGGAAGGGTGAGAGCCTCCAAGAGAGGTGATGAGTTCCAAGTTCTAATCCCTCTTTCTCAAACACTAAAATTAGCTATTTATACGGTCCAGATCAATTTACATAAATGGTGTCCAAATAAGCTAAATCCGGATTCAAATCATCCATAAAACTGAGTCAGGCTACGTCTGCAATGCAAGTCTGATAGCTCTCAAAAGAGAGCTATTTAGATGACATTTATGCTAGGTTGAGACCAAATATGACCATCTAATGATGCATTTAAGAGCCAATTTGGGTTGTTTTGCATAAACTCTACCTCAACTAGCATACACACTTGTGGTAGTGAATTTCTATACTAAACGGATTGATTTATGCACTAATGCAAGAGTTTTTAATATTGATAGATGATGGGTCCAATGGAACATGATATGGATGATCTTAGGGCAAAGAGAAAGGTGTTCTATGACAAAGAAGCATAAGGAGCATAAGGAGAGAGGATTGTGAGCAACCTGAAAGATCGGTTGAGATCATGAATTTACTGGAAGAATTACAGGACTCCAAATCCAATTTCCTCTGGTCCGATTTAATAAGAAGAAGTCATGAATACAAGGTTAAAATTTCAGCTCATTCCGAGTTGAAATTGTCATCCGATTATTGAGATTATGAAGACGTCGCAATGCAGTTTTTGTACATCGTGATGTAGAGACCGGACATCGCAATGTCAATTATGGACAGAGCGCCAAATTCTCAGAAGAAATCAGATCGCGATGTCAAAAAGTGACATCGCGATGTCGACCGCTCTGAGCTATAAAAAGGCCTGATTTTCTAGGGTTTCTTCACCTTGGCTTGGGGGGGCGGCTGCTCGCGACTCAAGGGGTCCAGGAGGCGATTTCCAGCCCCTTGGAGCTGGAAATTGGGAATTTATGAGGGAGATCTTCTATTCTATCATTTTATTGCTTTTGAACTTGTTTTAGTTGTTTAAAAGGATGTTTGTATGGATGTTATCTTTGCATTTGATGTCTCATTTATAATGGTAGCTTAAGCACCATATCTAGGGTTGTATGATTGCTATGATTTGACACTTATATTATCTTTGGATTTGCTTTGCTAATTTGTATATGGATGTGCCTTTGAATCTAGTCTTTGTATTACTCAATTGTCAAGAAAGATTGAGCTCCTTTAACTCCATGCACTATGAGAGATCTAGGTATGAGAGTAGACTAGAGGATTAGGGAGGACGGAGTGACACCGATTTGACCTATTGCTGAGAGATCAGGGTAGGCAACTCCTCGGTAGTGGTAGGGTGTTGTCCTGTAATGTATCGAATGCACCATAGAGATATGGGCCTAAATGCATGAGCCTTAGAGATAAGGTCTTGTAAGCTGCACTGAGTGCAATGTAAGCACATACCCTATCGCATATACACCCACATCTATGTACAAGTTAGCTTAGCATTCCCAAGAGAAAACCATCACAAGTCTAGCAACCCATACAACCCTAGGTCATCCAATTAGAGAGTTCAACCCCCTCAACCTTCTGTTTATCTACTACTCCAATCTTTAGATTAGTTTAGTTTAGCAACCTCTTCCTCTTATTGATCGACTGACTTTACCAAGCAACTTAGTAGGTTGGTGTCCACCTAAACTTAGTAAGCCTTCCTGCTTGGATTAGGCCGGTACTCACCGGAATTTATTACTTGTGACCACGTACGCTTGCGTGCGGAGGCTTAAGTGTTTGCACTCGAGTTTCTGGGCAAACAAGTTTTTGGCGGCGTTACCGGGGAAGGCATAGGCCATAGGTGACATTGGCTGAATAGGAGCTAGTTTAGCTTAGTCATTTATTTTTCGTTTATATTCTTTTGTATTATATTCATCTTATCTTTGTTTGTCTTTTCTTGATTACTTTTTGTTTTCTTTTCAGTGGGACTCAATTTATTTTTCTCTATGCTGTTAAATTCGCTCACATCTTTTGGGGACAAATTGTTTATTAAATATGGAAAACAAATATTACACATCTTGGTCTGAGAGTGCAACATCGTATTTGGAAGATGATATTCCACCATGCTTTCAAGGGGTACTCTCAAGGACCAACACGCTTACAATACCATCTAATGAATTTCAAATTCAAAGATTTTCAAGGGTTGAAAGAGAGCAAGCTGTCTATGAACAATCTTTAGGTGATAAATTGAGTAGATGGACAGCAGAACTGAAAGCCATGCGATAAGAATTTGACAGCAAATCGAGTAGCCAACCATCTTTAATGGGGCAAGTGAGTGAGGAGCCCCAAGATCAAAATCAAAGCAAAATGCTAAAGGAGGTGGAAGAAAAAGAGGAGGAAGAATCACCACTAGAAGAGCTAATAATGCAATATATAGAATACAATGAAGCACTAGCTTAGGACTTTTATGATGAAATGCAAATAGAGGAGATTATTGAAGGAGAATTTGATGATATCTACTCCCCTTTATCTTTTTCCCAAGGGCTGCAATAACAATGTCTTTATGATGATATCCAAGACCATGCTGAAGAAATGCAAGAGTTAACAAGTCAAGAGGAGCAAATAACTGATGAGCTCTACGACAAACAATTAAAGGCATGGTTACATGAGTATGAAGAAGTTGATAGATGGCAAAGAATCTGCTCTATGAACCCTTGGAGCAACATTTCCTTCTCGAAGAAGTTGATAGATGGCAAAGCAATTTAGCTACAACAAGAAGTATCGAACGAAGATATCTTGTGGTCTTGTTGCAAAAGCTATTGGAGGTGACAAAATTAACAAGTCGCGAATCTTCCATGTTCACTACTCAGTTGTCTTTTCAAGGTATTAAGCCATCCGCCGACCAAATCAAGACTTCAAATAAGCGGCGAAGGCTATACAAAGAAGAAGGTCTTGAGAAATTTGCAGCGGCTCATTTCATCAAAGAGCCCGAATGACAAAAAGGGGGTCCATCTAGAGAAGGTAACGCGCTTCTTGGGAGGCAACCCAAGCTTAAAAAGAATTAGGATTTATGCTTTTAGTAGTTTGTTTTATTTTCTAGTTTCTAGTTCTTCCTTTTTCTTTTGTTTGGAATAATCCCCACGTGTTTTGTTGGCAAGAGCTTGAGTTTTGGGGAGACCCCTTGAAGCAAAGCACCATGATTCTCTAAGGATGAAAAGGTTTGGATAAAGCGAAATTTTCAATTCGGCAAGGCTTGGTAATGTTTTCTGAACCTTAATTTGATGAAATACACTTGTTATACAAGCATTACCAGGAAAATGAGGTATACGTGATAGCTACTTGATTCCCTCAGCTTCACATCGCTGATGTTTCACGCCCGCGTAAAACCCCGAGAACTTAAAAGCGTGTCAGCGATGTTCTCCCTGAACATCGCGATGTAATCCCGCACCTTGGTTTCGACTGCATTTGACATCGCAATGTTGCTTTTCACATTGCGATGTCAAGAAAAAAAAATTAGATTAAAACTAGTGGAGCATCTTCATTTCTCCTAAATTTTCCTACACCTTGCTCGGGTGCTCCACCGGTGACCGGTGAGTCTCCACCCCTCCCAAAGCCCACAAATATTGTTTTAGCATTCTCATGCATGCACACTTTTATGGTAAGCATTCATACCCAATTATATTCAATTTTTTTTTACCGATTTAATTCATGAATGAAGCACATTGAGGGTTTGAATGTTTCATACAAGTCAATATTGAATGTGTGTGTGATTGTGAATGAAATTGATCCTTTGGGAATGATTGTACATATTTTTACCCATCATTTGACAAGGGGAGACTCTGCCAAAATTTTGACCTATTCCTAGACTTAGAAAATAAAAAGGTGACCCTCCATGGACAAATTTTTTTTGCCTTAATTGACTAAGTCTATGCCCTTGCCGATACTTGTACCAACCTTTGTAGTGTACTTTAATGTTAGTGTGTTTGACTTTATTTCCCTCCACACTAATGCCTCTTCCTTGAAGGACGCCATACTTCAGCAAGCCAAAGCCCGATACAGGCTACCCCCATGTGCTTGCTGAACTGAGAGAGCAGCCCGAGATGGAGTATTGGGACGACGAGGACATCGATCATTAGGGGAGTGTTCTTCTAACTTATGCTTACTTTTGTGCTCCTCTCTCTCATTCTATTGTTATACTTCTTGTGTTATCGGGGACGATGACTTATCTTAGTTGTGGGGGTGGGGTTTCATATTGAAACTTGTTTCGTCTTGATATATATCTTGCGAGTTTCAGTTATTCGTCTGCACTTATTGAAAATTTTTCATGTATAGGTCAGCATTAAACACCCTTATGCATAAAAGAATTAAGTGGTTGATCTCCTACTTTATAGTGCAGTTGACACAAATAGTACTGGAGGGCTGAATTTTTCAAACTTTAGGAAGATCACATCTTTATATACACTTGTGTATTTAGAACTTCTTTTAGCACTTCATGAATGACTTTAGTCTAACTTGTATGTTTTATGGAGAACATATATGCATTGGAGAATAGAGGTAGGGTATAAACCTCTTGGTAGTCGAGTAGGACTTGACACATAGGGAAGTACAGAGAAACTGGGGGTACAGGTGAGCTTGAATCAAAGTGATTATTTTCTTATTCTTAGAAGAAAGTCGGATCCAGTAGGGATACCCTATCTTCAAGTGGTTAAAAAAAAAAAATAATGCATGCGAAGAATAAAGGAAACACTATAAGGTGTGAGCAATAGCCTGCCCCAAGAGTAGGGTCTTCTACTAGTAGAGAGTATCGAAAGATTTAACTTTGTAGATTTGTGCTTCTAGTTCTATTCTCCCTTGTATGCATTGATCTATGTGACATACAATTGGACTAAAGACATTACACTTGTAGAATTCTAATGCACAATGTAGAATAATTAATTTTGATCTGTATTTGGTTTGAGATATTCAGCCCCTTATTTATTGTGTCTACTTGCATCTATTTTCATTGGCAAAGGAGATTGAACCCAAAAAGATATAAGCTTGAACTATTGACCTATATGCTTTATGTTTCATTGCTTGAGGACAAGCAATAGTTCGAGTTTGGGGTGTGATAGCTCTCAAAAGAGAGCTATTTAGATGACATTTATGCTAGGTTGAGACCAAATATGGCCATCTAATGATGCATTCAAGAGCCAATTTGGGTTGTTTTGCATAAACTCTACCTCAACTAGCATACACACTTGTGTTAGTGAATTTCTATACTAAACGGATTGATTTATGCACTAATGCAAGAGTTTTTAATATTGATAGATGATGGGTCCAATGGAGCATGATATGGATGATCTTGGGGCAAAGAGAAAGGTGTTCTATGACAAAGAAGCATAAGGAGCATAAGGAGAGAGGATTGTGAGCAACCTGAAAGATCAGTCGAGATCATGAATTTACTGGAAGAGTTACAGGACTCCAAATTCAATTTCCTCTGGTCAGATTTCAGAAGACGAAGTCATGAATACATGATTAAAATTTCAGCTCATTCCGAGTTGAAATGGTCATCCGATCATTGAGATTATGAAGACGTCGCAATGCAGTTTTTGTACATCGCGATGTAGAGACCGGACATCGCGATGTCAATTATGGACAAAGCGCCAAATTCTCAAAAGAAATCAGATCGCGATGACAAAAAGTGACATCTTTTTGACATCGCGATGTTGACCGCTCTGGGCTATAAAGAGGCCTGATTTTCTAGGGTTTCTTCACCTTGGCTTGGGGGGGCGGCTGCTCGCGACTCAAGGGGTCCAGGAGGCGATTTCCAGCCCCTTGGAGCTGGAAATGGGGGATTTATGATGGAGATCTTCTATTCTATCATTTTATTGCTTTTGAACTTGTTTTAGTTGATTAAATGGATGTTTGTATGGATGTTATCTTTGCATTTGATGTCTCATTTGTAATGGTAGCTTAAGCACCATATCTAGGGTTGTATGATTGCTATGATTTGAGACTTATAATATCTTTGGATTTGTTTGCTTATTTGTATATGGATGTGCCTTTGAATCTAGTCTTTGTATTACTCAATTGTCGAGAGAGATTGAGCTCCTTTAACTCCATGCACTATGAGAGATCTAGGTATGAGAGTAGACTAGAGGATTAGGGAGGACAGAGTGACACCGATTTGACCTATTGCTGAGAGATCAGGGTAGGCAACTCCTCGATAGTGGTAGGGTGTTGTCCTGTAATGTATCGAATGCACCATAGAGATATGGGCCTAGATGCATGAGCCTTAGAGATAAGGTCTTGTAAGCTGCACCCGGAGTGCATGGAAGCACATACCCTATCACATATACACCCACATCTATGTACAAGTTAGCTTAGCATTCCCAAGAGAAAACCATCACAAGTCTAGTAACCCATACAACCCTAGGTCATCCAATTAGAGAGTTCAACCCCCTCAACCTTCTGTTTATCGACCAATCCAATCTTTAGATTAGTGTAGTTTAGCAACCTCTTCCTCTTATTGATCGACTGACTTTACCAAGCAACTTAGTAGGTTGGTGTCCACCTAAACTTAGTAAGCCTTCCTCATGCTTCACCCTGCAGACTCACCGGAATTTATTACCTGTGACCACGTACGCTTGCGTGCGGAGGCTTGAGTGTTTCCACACGAGTTTCTGGGCAAACAGAGTCGTGCAGGCGCACGGTTGCCTGCACGCCCTATATATCTCCAGCCCTATATGCTTTGTGATGCGGGCACGCGATCGGTCACACAACTCTCTGTAATACTAGAAATGTGTTCTCAAAGCTCTTTCGCGGGTATGTGGGAGCGCATAGATGCCCATTTCCTACTTCACGAGGGTGCGTGCGGGCACATGCTGCCCGGCTCTACTTTCAAGAACTGAGTTTTGATTCGATTTGTATAGCTGCTACTTCCATTTTGCTCTCGAAGCTCTCTAGTGCCCTGTAAATAAGAACTAACACTAATTAGGTATTAATGGGCAAAAATTACTCAGAATTACATCCATAGTGTACAAAGAAGTGATATAACAATATGATAAATTGAACGCTTATCAGAAGCCACCAACCAGCTCAAGCAGTTTTATTATTCCATCAACCATCATCAACTCGCATCATCAAATTTCTCTCTATTGGTCTCTTGGAGGGAGGAACCTAAGGACTCTCTAGTTCAAAGTATAAGTAGTATGGTGCCGTTTGTGGGAAACAATGTGAAGAGCCTTGCAAACTTGTGAATGGGGAGAGACAAGAAGACATAGTGGCTGATTCACGGATGGATGATGTTGTGGGTCTGGAATGGCTCTTAGAGCCATAGCCACCCTCCAAGATTAACTGACGATCCTCGAGGAGGACTTGAGGTATGTCCAGATCCAGTTGCTCCAAATACAGCTCAAAGTGCTCACAAAAGCTCTCTGAGAATGGGATCAAACCTGCTAGTCTCTATGACAACACTAGGAGTGCGTCCAGTAGTATCTTGGAATGGGAAGAAGGTTATCGACACATGTCCCAGACCAAAAAGTCAGTGGTAAGGAGGAGAGTACCTTGTCGCCCTACAATATCAGGTCGTCCCAACCCCTATCCAGGTCGGAGGAGCCACCCCGACCTCACCCCAAGAAAATCCCTTCTCCATCCAAGGAGAAGCCAAGGTACATTTCGCGACCTATCTCTCTTTTCATTCATGAAATTCTAGAGGCCCCTCTGCCTATTGGATTCCGAATACCATCGGTAGAGACGTATAAAAACAATTCAGAGTGGACCATCTAGAATCCTTCAAGGCCATAATGCTCCTTCATGGAGCTCCTGATGAGATTATGTGAAGAACTTTCCCTGTGATACTGAGAGGAGTAGCCTAGATGTGGTTTTCTCACTTACAGTCCAAATCCATCTCTTCATTTGAAGAGCTATCTGATCTCTTTATCATGCACTTCATAGTCAACAAGAAACAAAGGGGAACTATTGCAATAAATACCACGATGGAGAAAGCCTCCACAATTACATTTAGAGGTTCAATATGGAGACCTTAGAGATATCTACTCTCAACCAATCATTCGCGATAGCTGCACTTATGGAGGGTTTGAATAAGTCACCCTTACAATTTTCATTATTTAGGAAGTAGCCTAAGAGATTTGCCGACCTTCTTACCAGGGCGGAGAAATACTTAAATGCAAGTTCAAACATGCTGAACCACAACCCTCTAGGATCCCAACACCATCATATTTTAGCATTCCAATTCACTTATTCATGTATAATAGGGTTGTAGCCTCTAGGGTTTAGTATTTATAAGTTTAAAACTTATAGCTACATTGATTCCCACATGCTACAACGGCAATTCCTAGCGTTCCACTTTACTATGTATAGGCCACTTATACATATGTATGCATACTCATTTCTGTAGGTCTAGGACTTTAGTTCCTCTTATTCATTCGCCTCAAGTTTAAGGCCTTGATTTCATTGTCACATACACATTAAACTGCAGTCATCTCTACAAACTTGTACCATCAAACTGCAATTCCTATAGCTATTCTATACTGAAAACTGCAACACCTAGCGTTGATAAGTTACATCCAAGTGTTAAATCCATTCTTGCATGATAAACTGTAGTCGTTGCAATATATATATGATAGGGTGGTTATAAACAAAGACACGTGGCACACAGATATCCAAGCATGTGCAAGTCACGTAGCCCGATCCCATACAGTACCAAGGCTTACTTCCTCTGCGTGGCGAGCTCCTCCATTTTGAATTCATTATAATTTCCGAGGTCCTCATGGAGGAGCTCGGAAACTTACATGAAGGCGAGCCACCTTCAAATCCTCTTCCGGCAGTTCTCAATACAGCATATCTCGAGATCTTCTAGAAGCTCAGTCAGTTACAGAAACAGTTAGACAGTTGGAAAACGGTTAAACGGTTGAGATGCCAGCCTGGAGTCTAGAAACTTCTAGAACCGTGCTGAGCTGGATTTGCTAAGTTGGCATTCTGAGTTGGCACCCACGTGCTAGAATTCAGTGGCTTCTTTTCCAAGCATCACCCCAGTCTCCAGGCCCTATAAATACCCCTGCTCCCCAGTAGAGAAGGGGGATTCCTGATCCGGCGAAGCCCTGTCTCTCTGGCGACTGGAGCTTCATTCCATCTCCTCCTTCTTCTCTTCTTGAATTTTCTCTCTTTCAAGCTCATCAATGGAGCTTCATCTTGTAATCATGGTGGAAGATCTAGTGAATTTCATCTCCCATGGAGATGACCGTGGTTTTTTCCCCATTTTTGGGGTTTTCCACGTTATTTGCTGAGTCTCCTTTACTTTATGAGTTTTTCTCTTTGATCTCTTGATTTCCTCCTTTCCATTTCAATATAAATTCAAAGTGTCGGTCGAAATTGGGGTTTGATCCAATTTTCGCACCAACATTTTTGGCGCCGTCTGTGGGACAAGGAGCAAGAAGCCATGCCTGCAACCAGGAGATCAAGGCAGAACCAGACTCCAGAACAGAGGATTCCAGTTCCAGAGACATCCATGGTGGGAGAAGTGAACACCCGGCTGACTCCTAATAGAGCTCCCACGGTTGGTGAGAATCCACTAAGCTCAATCAAATTTGGTGGCAATTCGGAAGAAGGCGATTCGCTGCTTTGTGGAGAGCGGTTAGCGGCACTACCACGATCATGGCTGTTGAACGCCATGTCTCACAGGCTACTGTACCACCCCCACCACCACATCAAGATAGCCCAGCCCGTCAAAGGCGCTCTTCCAGGGAACGGAGGAGCCCTGCATCATCTTCAGAGAGTTCTGATCCCCCCCGTCGAAGAAGAATAAATCGGCGGCATCACTCCTCTGGAAGGCATGAGAGGAGAAGCCGACCTCCTTCGAGATCACCACCTCGTCCTCACTCACAGAGACCTCGGTCGCCGGTTCCGATATGGAGTGCGACCTTATTCTCACGAGGTACTCTCCCAGGCGCTACGCCTCCTGCGTCCCGTTCTAGAAGTCGTTCACCTCGCGACATATCTCCCAAGCGGCACGGGTGAGACATCATTCCCACATGCGCTGAGGTGAGTATGAAAGAGGACGTGGGGATATCTTTCAATGACTGGCGTCTTAAAAAGCGTACCGCGTTTCAGCTCTCCCTTTATCGAGCCATGCAGGAAGCCCTTCCCGAGAAATACATTCCCCAAACATCGGATATTATGATGGTACCTCGAGATCCAAATGAGCCGCGTGGAGAGATCTGCTTTCGAGAGATGGCGGTGAATGGCACTTCCGAGGTGTGGTCTTATGTAGCGGTTTTCTCGAAGACTTTATCAGGAACCGCGTATGGTAGTTTGAAGCCTACGAAGGCGGCATTGCCTACTTGATCGACACATTGATCGTTTTCTTACGCCGTTTGCCAATTGCGAGGCGGCATAAGAGGAACCAGTTATATTCTTTGAGGTGCAAGCGAGAGAGAGGAGAATCTCGGGGAACTACCTTGATAGATTCAATGAAGAAACTCATGGGATATACGTCTGGATTCTATCATGGTAGTTGGAAGCGGCGATTACTAGATGGGGCTGCGGGAATGCCCATTCCTTGATTCACTAACTTTCGAGATGTTAGAGGGATGCAATAGGTGATGAGCGAGGCTTCGAGTACATTACCTCAGGCGAATTCAAAGCGGGGAAGGAAAGAAACGAGGCCGCCAGTGGCGAGAGGAATTCCAGCGAGAGAGGAGAGTGAGAAGAAGTGAGAGCGAACGGCTGCGGAGGGATATGGAGCAAACCCGGTACCGACCTCCTGCGTCTTGATGATAGGCGCTCGGGACCAAAGCGGACCCAGTATTACGCCCCGGGTATATGAGCAATTACACCCCTTGAATACTTCCAAGAGAACATATCATGATGCGAGATCCAAGATAAGAAGATACTCAAGCCGGCGGAGCCGTCAAGGAGACCTCCTCGGCAAAAGAAGCGGCAAGTTACGCAGACTTACCATAAAGTCCGAGGTCATACTACAGAAAATTACATCCACCTCAAAGATGCAATAGAAGATCTCGTCAGAGAAGGGAAGCTGAGCGAATTCCTCAAACAAGAAACCAGTAAGAAGGAGAGCGGCACACGGTGAACCTCCTCGGAAAAAGATAGATCTCATATGGCCATAGCCCGTGGGCGGGATGTGGAGGAGAAACTTCAATCCTCGAAGGAGTTATGCCGCGCATGGTGGAGTACGATCACGGGAGCTTGCACCCACAGAAGAAGGCGAACTACTCTCCCAATTGAATTTTTAGAAGAAGATTTGAAGGGAATCATCAACCACAAGATGGCGCCCTTATCGTGGTCCTTGATATCGGGATCTCACAGGGATGCAGGGGTGCTAGTTGGCACTGGGAGCTTTCGGTGACATAATTTTTAGGATGTGTTTGTGAGAATGAAAATGCAATTTGAATCTTAAACCATGCAAGACTCCTTTAAATTTGGATTTACTAGGAGATCCCTATTTATCCGGAAGGTATCATAACTCTTCCTGTTACTCTTGGTACTCCTCCACGGCTATTACGGCTCCAATCAACTTTCTGCGTAGTGCGCCATCCCTCAAGTTACAAGCGCTTAATTATGGGAAGACCTTCTCTCAACAAACTTCGGGGCTGTACCCTCGACCTACCATTTGAAGCTAAAATTTGAGGCCCGATCACTTGGTGTGGAAGTGAAGGGGATCAACCCTCTTCGAGGCGGTGTTACCTTGCTACTGAGAGAAGAGACAACTTCTGGCGATACAAGTAAGACTACGAGTCTCTAGCTATAGAAGATTTCCAGCGAGGGAAGATGAGAAGAGAGAAGCCCTTGAGGCCTACCCGGTCGAGCAACTTCGCGGCCTTACCCCTCAGCGAGGCCTTACTGGAAGCGAAGCTATGCGGCTTGGAGTTGGGCTCAATCTTGTCCAGTGAAACAACTCCTCGAATTGATCAAGGCCAACTTCGGATGTTTTGCATGGAGAGCCGAGGGACATGCGGGAGTACCAAGGGAGGTGATGGAACACCATTTAAATCTGATCCAATTGTCAAGCGGTGTCTGAAAGAGAGAAGAAATTATCTTCAGCCAATTTGGAAGGCTGGCAGCCAAGAGGAGGAGGAACGACAAGTTGCTTAAGGCGAGTTCATTCGGGAGGTCAATACCCGAATGGCTCTCCAATATTGTCCTTGTAAAGAAAGCCAGCGGAAAATGGCGTATGTGTGTTGATTTCACAGATCTCAATAAAGCTTGCCCCAAGGATTGCTACCCCCTGCCTATGATAGATAATCTGGTAGATTCCACATCAGGATATGAGATGCTCAGTTTCCTCGATGCATATTCTGGTTATAACCAAGTTAAAATGGCTAGAAAAGATGAAGAAAAGACAGCCTTCATTACTTCCCGAGGGACTTATTGCTACAAGGTGATGCCGTTTGGCTTGAAAAATGCGGGAGCAACCTTCCAAAGACTAGTGAATAAGGTCTTTAGGAAACAAATGGGGAGGAATGTCGAGGCATACGTTGATGACATTCTCGTGAAGAGCACCTCTGCTGAACATCATGCTGCCGACCTCCAAGAAACATTTGAAACACTGAGAGCTCATGGAATGAGTCTCAACCCAACCAAATGTGCATTTGGTGTCCAGCTCGAGAAAGTTCTTGGGTTTTATGCTCACGGAGAGAGGATTGAGGCCAACCTGGAACAAATCCGAGCTATTTTGGAGATGAGGTCCCCGGGACCATTAAGGAAATACAAAGTCACGAGATGGGAAGGCTGGCGTGATTGGAAGATTCATTTCGAAGTCCGGGGAGAAGAATCTTCCATTTTTTTGAGCACTTCGGAGAGCACCAAAGGTAGAATGGACAGAAGAGTGTGAAAAAGCCCTCACACAGTTGAAGGAATATTTGCAGTCACCTACCTTACTTTCCAAACCAAAGCCAGGAGAGGAACTCAGTATTTACTTGGCAGTCTCTGATATGGTGGTGAGCTCGGTTCTCACTAAAGAGGAAGACGGAATCCAGAAACCGGTCTATTATACTAGCAAGGTTCTCAATGATCACGAGAATCCAAGTATCGTCCCTCTCGAGAAGTTGGCCTATGCACTAGTCCACGACAACTTCGGAAACTTACGTCCTTACTTCGATCCACATAAAATTAAGGTCTTGTGAGACCCGGCCCTTAAAGCAAACCCTCCATCGCCCAGATGCCTCTAGACGATTGACGAAGTGGGTTATTGAACTTGGTGAGTATGACATCACTTACGAGCCTCGCACAACCATCAAAGGTCAGGTCCTGGCTGACTTCATCGTCGAGCTCACAATCACTGATTCTGGAGAAGCTATTCTTATGGATCCCTCTGATCCGAGTTCCTCTTCTATGGCGCAATGGGTGTTACATACCGACGGCTTAGCGAATGCCGAGAATTCCGGAGCTGGCATTGTGCTCCAATCCCCTTCAGGATGGAGCACCTCAGCAATCTTAAAGTTTGGGTTCAAGGCGACCAACAACGAAGCTGAGTATGAGGCCATGATTGCAGGCTTGCAGTTGGCAAGAGGCCTTGGAGTCCAGAATTTGTTGGCAAACACGGATTCCCAACTAGTTGTTGGTCACATGAGCGAGGAATTCGGGGCGAAAGAAGAAAACATGGTGAAATACAAAACCTTGGTGCAAAAACTAGCTGCTAGCTTCCACAAACTATCCATTGCAAAGATTCCAAGGGCAGAAAATCAAGAGGCCGACCTCCTCTCAAAACTTGCTTCCTCCAAAGTTGGAAATGCGTCCCCGTCAATGTTCGGTACTTGCTTGAGGGGCGATTGATTGCCGACACGAAGATGAATTATTTGAGGTGACGAATGAACCATCTTTGCTGGATTGATCCAATCTTAAATTACCTCCAAGATGGGTCTCTACCTTGAGATCCGAAGCTATACGCGGATCAAGGTTAGAGCCAACCGCTTCACTAATACGGATGGGCGCCTTTATAAAAGATCATTTACTCTCCCATTGTTGAGATGTTTTGCGTCCAAGTGAAGCAAGTCATATCCTTCAAGAGATCCATGAAGGTATTGCAGGAGATCACACAGGGGGAAAAGCACTTTGTCATAAAATTCTAAGACAGGGTTATTACTGGCCCACTTTGCTGAAGGATGCAAAGGCATTTGTCCAGAAATGCGATGCGTGTCAGCGCTATTCAAATATCCAGCGACGTCCGGCTTCTCAACTCACCCCCATAGTGAGTACCAGGCCATTCGCGCTTTGGGGAGTAGATCTCCTTGGCCCTTTTCCGAAAGCAGCTCGGCAGATGAAGTTCTTGATTGTTGCCATTGATTATTTCACCAAATGGGTAGAAGCAGAGCCTCTCTCCTCCATCACTGAAAAGGTGTGTCGGAAATTTCTGTGGAAGTCAGTGATTTGTCGATTTGGGCTTCCGGTAGCATTCATCACAGACAATGGGAGACAGTTTGCGAATCTTTGCATTGAAATTCTGCGAGGAGCTTCAGGAATTGAACCGCGAGGCTTACTTGGCCACTCACCCTCAAGCAAATGGGCAGGTGGAAGTAACGAATAGGACCTTGCTTCACACCCTCAAGACTAGAGTGCTCCGAAATCAGTCTAATTGGGTGGATGAGGTGCCAGGGGCACTTTGGGCCTACAGAACTACTTGCCGGACTCCTACTGGAGAGACTCCGTTTGCACTTGCATTTGGAGTAGAAGCAGTCCTCCCCGCCGAAATTGAGGTCCCAACTCCACGAATCCAGGCCTTTGATCCGACAAGCAACGAAGAAATACTTCGAGCCGAGCTCGATTTGCTGGATGAGAGAAGGGAAGAAGCTGCCCTCCGAGCTGCTGCATATCGCCAGAAGGTCAAACGTCACTACGACGTCAAGGCTAAAGAGGTCACATTCCAAGTAGGAGATTTGGTCTTGAGGGAGAACATTTTTGAAGGCAACAAAAGTAGAACAGGGAAACTTAATCCTAATTGGGAAGGCCCTTATGTTGTAACCAAGATTGTAAGGCCTGGCACCTATTGGCTCTCCAAGATAGACGGGAAAAGACTCAAACGCCCTTACAATTCTGAACATCTTAGGAGGTATTATCAATAAAGCTTCCTGTTCTATAATGTGGCTAAGCATAATGCAAAGGACTTCTTGCTAACTCACACGGCCGGGTCAAGGCTGTTTGTGATGAAAATAGCGAACAACCTAGAAAATCCCCACAAAGTGCTTAGTTGCTACCTGGCAGTAGCCGGGTCTAGGCTCATTTGTGACACAATAGCAACTAGCCGGTGAGAACACTTCCATTACGAGCCAATTTATCGAAGATCTCCTCGGCGATTAGTCCAACAAATCCGAACTCCTTATGGTGGACCTCGGAAACCGAAGTCAAAGAATTCTTGTGCGATTCTCCAAATAAGATGATAGCGGGTCTAGGCTCGAATCATCTTAAGTGAGGACGCACACTAAGGAAATCAAATGACAAACACATTTCTCTAAACAAGCTGATAGCGGGTCCAGGCTCGAATCACCTTGAGTGAGAACACACAACAAAAAACTTGATCATTGGCAACTAAGGAACGGAAGAATAAGCACGGAATACAAGCATGACAAAGAATTCAAAATGCTTTCGCTCCATAGGTAAAAGTGAATTTCATTTATCAAAATAATACTAACATTTGTAACAGGAAAAGACAAACAAAGCTACACGCTTTCAACAAGGGGCAAGTATAAAGCGAACGGAATACATCAAAAATTGAGCTACTCGCTCCCTTTCAGAAAAGTTGTAGTGACACCATCACTGTTTCCGAGCTCCTCCTCCATGTTGGCATCACGTGCCCCACCAGCAAGAGCTTCAAGTGCCTCAATATAAGTGAGATTGGCGAAATCTGCGTTCGGAAATTTCAGAACAAACTCTTTCAAAACAGGAAAACTTTCCTCCCTCCCTTCGTCGCGTGCCTCCTCAAGAGCTAATTCAGTCACTTGACGGGCTTCAGAGCAAACCATTTCCAACTCCTCCACTTTTTGTTTGCTCTCAGACAAAGACTTCCGACAAGCTTCGACCTCTTTGGAAATATTTTCTTGATCATTCCTTAAAGCATCCCTTTCCGAGGTGATAGTGACCAAGGTGGAGTTATTGTCTTTCAATTGTCTGAGAAGCTCGCCATTCTCTTTCTCCAGGAACTCCGTGACACCTCGCAAGGAAGTTATTTCCAAGGATCTGATTTTAACTTCCTCCTCGACCTCAGAAAGTTTTTCTACTGCAAAGAAGCGTGGATTAATGAGACTCGAGAGTTCTTAAAGCTCGGAATTATTTGCTTTCAGAACAGCAATCTCTTTCTCCAAAGATGAAATCTTCTCTTTGGCCTTTAGCTCTTTCTCCAAGTGTCTCTGGGCCTTCTCATTAGATTGTTTCAATATCGCGTCTACCTTACTCTTCCCAACCAGAGCCAAGTTCTTCTCCTCGGAAGCCTTCTTCAACGCCGTGTTCAAACGACCGACCTCCGCCTCCAAGTCTCTGTTCCTCCGGATATATTCAGTTAACAAGGACATCCGGCTCTCCTCCTCTTCTTCCAAAATGCTTGCGGCACGATGGCTAAGAAACAAATTCTACAAGCAAAGATGCAATAATTTCAAAATTGGCCCAAGTCAGGAATAGATTCAAAATAAAGAAACACTTACTGAAAGCCCTTGGAGGCGAAGGAGTTCGGCAAGATCAAGTCGTGATAAACGTCCAAGTCTAGATTCAATCTCTTCTGGCAAAGCGGATTTGATTATGGAAGCAGCAACTTTAGGATCATCAATCAAGATCCCTTCCCTTGGGTCCACATGAGATGATCCCTTAGAACCCTCAGAAAAACTGGGGCCACAAGCTCGGAAACTTGAGGAAGGACGGGTTGGTCGAGTAACTCGAATCCGGACCGGATCAAAGTTGATAGTAGGGTCAGTATTCACCCTTTCAGAAACCCCAATGACCTCAACCTCGTCCTCCCCAAAATCTCTGAGAATCTCTGGAAGATCTGGAATATGCCCAAAAATATCTTCCTCAGTGGGGACAGAAGGAAAAGGTTCAGCCGAATTCCCCTGTCCATATGAATCTCCTCCTTCGCTACCGCGACGAGATTCAGTATTAGTGTTACTCGCGGAGATCTCCTTGTCAGCAGGGGCATGGGCGGATAAAGGAGAAATAGCCAAAACCCTATCAGTGTTAGACCCTGGAGCCAATTCAGGTTGTTTCTTCTTCCCTTTGGAAAAGACCTGTTTCTTTCTGCTCACTATCTTCCGAGCCGGTTCACCTTCAACAACTTCATTCGGATCTCGACCTCTTTTTCTTGAGACTATTTCAGGGCAAATGGCCGGTTCGACCTCCACCGCTTGTGGGGGGACTGAAGACTCATTATCCCCATGGGCAAGTGGACAATTCTTATTGCGCTTGGTTCGTTAAGCGCCCTCAGATTACAGGCTCCTAAACTGCGCGCCTTCTTAGGAGCTTCGGTTTTTCTTACGCTTCTCGGGCGTCTTTGTATTGAGCTTCCGGCACGCAGCTTCGGGCTTTGTCTCAACAATGACTTGGCGCACTTGGAAGCTTCCATACCTTCACTGGAGCGAAAAGAAATTTGGTTACTTGGCGAGAAAGAAGCAATTGAAAAAGAATAACAAAAAGTATACTTGATTCCTACCCTTCACTACAAAAAGTCCACTCCTCAAGTAAGATTTTGTTGAGTGGGGAAGAGGTCAGGAGGGATCTAGGAGCACTCACGCAACCTTTTCAGATAACGTGTCTCTTTTTTGGAGAGCTTCTCTCTACTTAACACTTGAGTCCGAGGTGCTCCCCAATCAGTCCGAACTTCAAGAGCCCCCTTCTAAAAGAAACAAGAAAAACCTCTCCTTCCGTCTCTTAATGGAGGTGGAGCGGAGGACCTAAGAAGCGTCACATGGGGCCTGCGCAAAAAGAGGTACCAATCCGTATTGGACTCCCTATTGAGGCAAAATAGAGCCTCAAGCGAGACAATATGGGAGTAACTTCGGCGATCAAGGCACCTGATTACAAACCCACAAAGACATCTCCAAGAATTTGGGGTTAATTGAGATGGGCGGATATTGAAAGATTGGAAAATTTCGAGGAAAAGAGGAGGAAAGGGAGTGAGGAGTCCTCCCTAGTAATGCATCTACATAAATAACAAGTTCACCATCCCTCTAGGAACTTCGCTCTGCTCGGAAGGATCGAGGGCAGCGACTCACGGGTTGGAAGTTTCTTATATCTAATCTTATAATATTTGGTTCTGACATCAACCGTCGATGAAGAATGCTAGAGGTATGAATTGGAACAAGGAAGCTGCCTTTTGCTTTCACGTTTTGCACCCTACGTTGCTAGTGAAGGAGCGAGTATGAGAAGAAGAGGCCATACCTTGGGGAGTTTGAGAAAAAGAACAAGAGAATTGCGGGGAAAAAAGTGAGTTGCGGTTTCAGCGTCGAGGGGTTTAAAGAAGGAGAAGAAGAAGATAGCGATTGCGTCGCGAAGTTCAAGCATAATATTTGATAAAACTTAAAGTGGCGTAAGAAATATCCAGCGGCTCATAAAGGCTCGTTTGAAAGCGAAATGATATCAAAGGACACTGTCGAAAGCCGTCTAACGAGGCGAGGGATAAGCTACTTACGGAGACCGTAGATGGATGCGGCGTATACCATGAAGAGCGAGCCCCATCATTGCGCCGTTGCATTTGCGCGCCATACCGTCACTAGAGAAAAAGTTATAGAAAACCGATGCGGTAGGCTAGAAATAAATCACGATTCTTGTTCGTGAAAGTGGCGCTTGCTACTCTTTTAAGCCTAGAAGCGCCTCGGAAAACATCAGCGAGAAAGAATAGATCCTCCGGTGATTCGGTATGCTTAGCTAACCGGCGAAAGATTCGCAAAGGCATTACGGCTTCATCTTAGGCTCAGCGCAAGCATACTTGAGGGGCCCGATGATAGGGTGGTTATAAACAAAGAACCGCATGGCACCTGAGATATCCAAGCGTATGCAAGTCACGTGGCCGATCCTTCTATATAGAAGAGCTTACTTCCTCTCGTGGCGAGCTCCTCCATTTCGGAATTCATTATAATTTCAGAGGTCCTCATGGAGGAGCTTCGGAAACTTAATGAAAGCGAGCCACCTTCAAATCCTCTTCCGTGATTCTCAATACAGCATATCTCGAGATCTTCTAGAAGCTTCGATCGATTCTGGAAATAGTTAGGCAGGTTGGAAAGCGGTTAAGCGGTTGAGATGCCGACTGAGGTCTAGAAACTAGAAGCCGTCTTTGAAGCTGGATTTCTTTGAGTTGGCATCTTTGAGTTGGCGCCCATGCTAGAATTAGGTGGCTTCTTTTCCAAAGCATCACCTTTGATCTCGGGCCCTATAAATACCCTGCTCCCAGGTAGAGAAGGGGAAATTCTGATCCGTGGCCCTGTCTCTCTGGCGGAGCTTCATTCCATCTCCTCCTTCTTCTCTTCTTGGAAGCTCACCAATGGAGCTTCATCTTGTAATCATGGTGGAAGATCTAGTAGAATTTCATCTCCCATTGGAGATGGCAGGTAGTTTCCCCATTTTTTGGGGTTTTCCACGTTATTTCTTTGAGTCTCCTTTTACTTTCACGAAGAGTTTTTCTCTTTGATCTCTTGATTTCCTCCTTTCCATTTCAATATAAATTCAAAGTGTCGGTCGAAATTGGGGTTTGATCCAATTTTTGCACCAACAATATATATATGTTACGGATATATTTGGTAAGACATGTGTCATTGACCTAAAAGACCACCTGTCACACAGGACCATGTTTCTTTGGCCACATGGCAATATTTACACAATTCCGTTCGGCAAATAACGTTAGGATTCAATCTTACGAACAAGTCCGTCGGAATTATAACAACCCTCTTATACAAAGCGTGAGGTGGAAAAAGAGAAATAAATATCTAGCTCCTACGATGGGTAGGCCTTATCCATTTCGCTTGATGAAAGCGGAGATATTTACTCTCTATTTGCCCATTAAGCATCTACGTTAGGCGTGAGGATATTTTCCTAAGCCTTAGGAGATATTTTTAACTCACCTTACCTCACACGCCTCTCAAGATATTTTCTTGCCACTTATATTTTCTCATTCGCGCCTTACTAGCGCCTTTCCAAAACAGCCTCTAAGGTGCTATAAAAGGAGAGCGGTAGTGGAAGAAAGGGGGATCTCAAGATCCTGAAAGAGGCTGTCTAATCTAAGACTTGACTCAAGTTTTCGACTTAAGCATCGGAGTTAAATGCAGGCGAGAAAGGCCCGATTCGATCCTTGCCCTCTCCTTTTTCACGAGGTTAAAATTGATTGGGTAATTCCGATCCGGAGTTCGAGGGGTGTTCCACCGTTCCTGTTCATAAGCGAGTAAAGCGTCCATACCAAATATAAATTTTAACCGTTTGCCGAAGAGTGAGGCGGCATCCGCGGCGGCGGTAGCCAAAGTGTGAGGTGGACCCGGTTTTTGGCATCAGCGGTTTGGCGCCGTCCGTGGGGACCCTTATAAAAGCCAAATGATTACTACGAGGAAGGTCAAAGCGGATTGAGAACAAGGAGCACCAAGTAACCACGAAGAACACAGGAAGTCCGAAGATATGAGGAGATTCCGTTGAATAATCCACCGATCTTACCTCCATTGGAAAATCCTCCCGCCCAGCCCCGAGAACCCGTTCGGAGTTTTACCTCAACATGCGGCCGGTTGGAGCGATTAACTCAAGCTGTTCATGCTTTAACTTCATCCATGATTCCTCCACACAAATTCCACCAAGTGTACCAACAATCCTACCGGCCAATTAGAAGCGAGAGGGAGGACAAGGACTCGCACTCATGGAGCGGAAGAGAGAATGTAGCCTTCTACGCTGGCTCGGAACCCCCTCCGTTCGGCGGTCGAGAACAAGCTACCACAAGAGCTGAGCGGCATACAAGGCCCGGAGCGGACAAGGACCCGAGCGGAATAGCTCATCTATTCCAATGGTCGATAAAAGAACGGCGGGAAGGATCCTTGGCCCGGGGAAACAAGAAATCAAGCGGCGCGTTCTCGGCGTAATGTTAAGCCTTTTATCGAAATATTGGAAGAGCAAGTTCACGATAATTTGAGACCCCACTGCTATGGGATTTGCATATGAAGGCGAGAACCGATCCGTCTGCGTCTTTGAAGTCTTTCCGTCGAAGATACTTCCTACGAGGAATTACGGCCTTTCGATATGGCTTAGAGCTTTTCCGCCGTATAGAGGGAAAAGCGTAAAGGCCGGATTTGTCGATCTTCCATCTAGCCGCAGTTCCTTCTTTTCAGAATTCTAGCGGATCGCTTCCTAGCTTACTTTGCTAATTACTCAAAACAAAAGAAAACCCCATTTACCCATACAGCGGCGTTAGCGTGAGAGGAAACAGCTCAGGCCTATTTAGAATTATTACGTAGGCAGGGGAAACTGACTAGCGTTGCGGACCTGCCAGTGAATAGGCTGTGACCTTTTAATGGAAGGGCTGCTAGAATCCCCTTTTCGTTTTCCCCTACCCTAGATCCACCAAAGACCATCCCGGCCTTATGATCCATGCCCAAAAGTACATCAATTCCGATGAGGATCTACATGGGTTGGGAGGAAGAAGCTTCGGCCAGCGAAGCGGTGGAAATTCAAAGAGGAAAAACCTACCAAAATGTCAGCGAGAAGGCCTCGGGACATACGAAAGGAGGGAGAGTCACTTGCAGTGCATAAGGGTGGAAATAGAGGTGCAGAAACCCCAACTTACGCCCTCAGCGGCATGTACCACAGCCTAGAGAACCTTCAAAGGAAAATAAAATCGTCAGATATGACCACCATACCCCACTAAATCAAACTAGAAGCCATATCCTTATGCAAATCAAAGAGCAAAAGCTCCTGACATGGCCAGAGCCTACAAGAAATCCCGAACGGCAAAAGAACAGTAAGAGATATTGTCAGTTTCATCGATCTAAAGAACACGATACAGAGAAATGTACCCATTTGAAGAGGGCAACTGGAGCAATACATCAACCTTGAGATTCAAGGGGAACCTGACACTCTACAACCTGAAGAAGAAGAAGGAGAAATGGTGGGGTTCATTAGTGGTGGACCCGGTTGTGGTGGTGAAAGTTCCGCCTCTCAGAAAAGTTACGCCCGAATGATAGGAGTTGCGCAGGAAACAGAAACACCTCAAAGGAGGTCTCGACCTATGACTCCCATCATGCTTTTTATGATAGCTTGATGTCGATAGGGTTCGCCGCCCGTGATGATGCTCTAGTGCATTTGCCATCATGGTTTCCGACTTCAAATGAAGAGAGTTACGATAGGCGGTGGAAGTTGATTGGCATTCTCTTTTGGAGTGCTTTCGAGAGAATGAGATATGATACGGATAACTTGCTCCACATTAAAATCATCCTTAGTAGGATTTTTCGGAGGAGTTATCTGACCGAAGGAATGATCTCCTTGCGGTTATGGTAGGAAAATGCAAGATCATCAGCGGTGATGACAAACTTTACGGTTTATGCGGCGTGCTTCAAGCTAGCGTTATTCTTGGTAGGCCAACCATCCAGGCGCCTTGAAAGCGTAATTTCTACCTACCATCTTCTCTTAAAATTTCCAAGTGAAAGTGGCGGGGGAGAGGTAAGAGGAGACCTTTAGCAGCGATTGCTATATTGCCAACTTAACAAAGGAAAAGTAAGTAAGCGGGGCAAAACAAAAAGTTTGGAAGCCATGTGGTCAGTGATAGAATAGGCGGCGGGGAAGATGAGGAATTCTAACCAATACAGGTTGAAGAATTTGCTTACGGTTCCTCTAGATACAACGAGGATGGAGCGATGCGGTCGCGAATTGGTGCGAATTTAACAAGAGTACAACAAGAAAATCTCATGGTGGTACTAAGGACAAATTTGGAGCCTTTTAAGCACAGTTACGGAAGATATATGGGGTGTGAAAGCATAGCGTCACCCGTCTCAACATAGATCCAATCATTCAAGCCTATCAAGCGAGAAAAGGAGAAATTGGCTTGAGGAAAGGCAGAAGGCCTGTGAGGAGGAAGAAGTACTCAACCCTCTTGAAATTTTGGATTTATCAGAGGTGAACTATCATTTGGCTAGCTAATGTGGTTCTTGTAAAAAGCCGTCCGGAAAAATGGAGAATGTGCGTAGATTTTCTGGGACCTAAACAAAAAGCTTGTCCAAAGATTAGATTTCCCCTGCCTTCCATCGATGGTTTTAGTTGATTCTGACGGCAGGCATGAGATGTTGAGTTTTCTTAGAGCGCCTTCTCGGGGCTACAATCAAATCGAATGGCGAAAAGCAGCGAGGAAAAAAACATCGCTTCATTACAAACACTTTGGGACTTATTGCTATAAAAGTAATGCGTTTGGATTAAAAGCAGGGGGAGCCACCTATTCCGAGGAGACTTATAAATATAATCTTCAAAGAGCAAATCGGCGAAATATTTGGAAGCTTACGTGGATGATATTTTGTTAAAAAGCCAAAAAGCCGAGCGAACATCTCACCGGATTTACAAGAGGCCTTTCTATCCCTTAGGACTTACAACATGCTCTTAAATCCAGAATAAGTGTTCTTTGGATTGTCACTTTCGGGGAAATTTACAGGGGTTTTGTATTGACACAAAGAGGAATAGAGGCAAATCCGAGAAAAATCAAAGCCATTCTTGATATGGGGTTACCCAAAACTCTTCAAGAAATCTGACTACTGAGGCGCCTAAGCGGCTACAGGAAGGTTCATTTCTAAAGCCGTGAGGAAGAACCTCCCACTTTTCAAGCCTATACAGCGCCAAAATGGAGTGGAGCGAGGAAGAATGTGAGAAAGCCTTTCAAGAACTTAAAAGATTATCTCCGATCGCCTCAGCTGCTAGCTAAGCCGCAAGTAGGGGAAGAGCTCTACATCTACACTGGCATTTGCTCCTCGGCGGTCGTGTCGTTCTTTGAGAGAAGACAAGGGAGTTGAAACCGGTTTATTACACAAGTAAGATCCTTAGCGGCCTTGAGTGAGGTATACGCCACTTGAAAAGTTGGCTTTAAGCCCTCATCACATTAGCACAAAGATTGAGGCCCTATTTCCAAGCTCCACGAGTCCATTTGCTAACCGATCAACTACTAAGGCAAGTTCTCTATAAACACGAAAATTCCGGACGTCTAGCCAAGTGGGTAATAGAGGTGGGTGAGTTCGATCTCACTTATAAACCCGAGAGCGGCCATCAAGGCTCAAGTGCTAAGCGGACTTTATAGCGAGAGTTAACCATGCCCACAAGTGGAGATGAGATCCCATCCGGCAAATCGAGAAGAAAACCCTAGCATCCCATGGCTCCTATATAGCCGATGGATCAGTGCGGAAGAAAAGTCGAGAGCGGTTTAGTCCTTTATTCTCTCTCTAAGTGGAAGATTGCAGCTTGGTACTCAAGTTCCAATTCAGAACGGCCGAATAATGTGCCAGAATCGAATCTGACCTAATCGCGGGGGCACTTGGCGAGGGGACTCGGAATTCCGGCATGCATGTATATATTCAGGCTCCGCAGGTTGGTCGTAAACCACACCTTGGGTAGTTTGAGTAAAGAGGAAAACATGGATTTAAATACCAAGGCGTGGTAAAGAAAATAGTTTCATACTTACGTTTACTTCAAGATTGAAAAATCGGCCGAGTAAAATGAAGAAGCGAGGCGCCTTGTCTAAAGAAAGGGCCACGACATCCAAGCGGAAATCTGAGAATCCTCTTTTTAACCTACGGTACTTTCCAGGACTATTGAAAGGCTCGAAGAGGAAGTGCAAAATACTGGCGGAAGAGGCGAAATTTGGATTGATCCCATTTAGAAACTACACGCAAGGTGGACCTCCACCATCCAACAAAGCGGAAGCGGGGCAATTTAGTATAGATACGCTCAATACACCATTATTGGCGAAAACCTATACAAAAGGTCCTATACACAACCCTTCTTATACGATAAATGCACGTCCCAAAGAAGCCAACTATATATTACGAAGAGATTCCACGAGGGCATGAGGAGGAGGTCATATAGGAGGCAAAGCCTTGAATTACAAAGTCTAGCGACAAGGCTATTGTGGCCAACATTAACTCAAGATGCGGTGGCGTTAAGCCCGTAAAGTGTGGCCTTACATAGCGACATTCCAAGATCAAAGGCGACGCCTCTGTTGCTTACACCAATTGCTCGGCCCTCAACCATTTGCTATGCAGGGGGTGATCTTTTAGAACCATTTCCTACTTCCTTTCGGCGGATGAAATTTCCTAATAGTTGCTATAGACTACTTCACCAAATGGGTAGAGGTCGAGCCCTTGGCCAAGATCACGGAAAAAGCGTGTCAAGGATTCTTATGGCGAGCGGTTATCACATGCGATTCGAATTCCGGTTGCCTTCATTTACGACAATGAAGCGACAATTTGATAACAAGGCTTTCAAAAGCTTTTGTTAGAACTTCGGAATTGAATCGAGATTAACCACGTAACACATCCTCAAACCAGCGGCGAGGTAGAGGTGACAAAGCCGTACCTTGCTCCAAACTCTGAAAACCGGGTGTCCAAAAGCGGAACTAATTGGGTGGAAGAAATTCGAGCGGCCCTTTGGGCCCTCTGGGACAAGCTGCAAGAACTCCCACGAGGGAAAGCCCATTTTCTCTCTTACTTACGGGGCGAAGCCGTCATTCCGTGAGAAATAGGAATGCCTACCTTGCGAACACTGAGACTTTCTCATTAGAAGAAAATGAGAAAAATCTCCGGCGGAACTTGATCTACTCGAAGAGCGAAGAATAGCAGCGGAAACAAAGGCGGCTATCTATCGCCAAAGAGTGAAAAGGTTCTATGACACAAGGGTGAAAAGAGTCTTCTTCAAATCGGTGATCGGTCCTAAGAGAAAATGAATTCCAAGGAAATAAAAGCGAGCAGGGAAGCTAACTCCCTAGCTGGGAAGGCCCTTATGTCATTCAGGAAGAATTGTCAGAAGCTACTTACTATCTAGTAAATATGGAAGGAAAAACGCACAAACGCCCATTTCATGCTGAACACCTACGACGCTACTAGCAGTAATAACTGTAGAAGTCTCTTAAATGTCTCATGGAATAAAGGGTCAAGTCTTTTCCATTCTACAAAAATGCGGTAAAATTCCCATTCTACAAAAATGCGGTAAAATTCCCATTCTACAAAAATGCGGTGAAATTCCCATTCCTAAAGGATGAGTCGGAATTATCCTACAAGGATAAAACGACAACTCTCATCCAAAAACAAGGGGCAATATCCCGATCGAAATATGAGACAACAATCTCATTTATGAAGACGAGTACCTTAACAACTTAAAGTCCCATGATCGGACTAAGGAGAGAAGAACCCGTTACGAAGCTTATCTTACCAGAAAAATGAAGAAGGAAAGACTCTACGAAGAACTTCAGCGAATCCCTTACATGGTTAAAGATAACCGTCACTCGGAAATAAATCTTCACCAAAATAAAGGTTTGCATTTCATTTATACAAATAGAAGTTACATTCCAAATGATTGAGAATTTACAAGAACAGTTCACAAAAGTACTAAAACATCCTAAGAACTAGGACCCACCAGGCTGACCGGTATACACGAAGGAACTTGGGTTGAAGGCTCGAAGGGGGCGGGGACAGAAGCCTCTGGGGTCTTAATAATTTGTTGCTCTTTTAGCTCCATATAAGTCTTTAAGACCCCAGCAAGCCCCATAGATAGCACTTCCGCCGGGGGAATATGGTGACCCGCTTTCAACTGCGCCGAGAATATATGCGGTGGCCCCTCTTTAGCCTTACCATACTGGTAGGGCGACCTCCTTCTCTAGTTTATCCTTCGTTCTATCGAATCTTTAATTTCTTGCGAGTGGATTTGGGAGTTTAATAGTGAAGCTAGGTCCGCCTTAAGGGTGTGGCGCTCCCTTTTACTTCCTCCGGCTCTGCTTGAACAATACCAAGCTCGGTACCCTTGACCCCAGCTCCCGCCGAGACCCGGCTTGCCCCTCTTGGCTGATTTGAGTTCCTTCTCCAAAGCTGCTAGAGGTTATCTTGTAACTTTTTAACATTCTCCTCAGTGACAAGGCGGGAACCCTCGAGAAATGGGCCGGCTGGCCGACAAATCCTCCTTCTCTTTTTGCCATAGCTTGACCCGGGCTTTGAAGCAGCTCAACTTTATCCTTCTCATAAGTATGGATAATAGCGGTACTCTTTTCTTTCCCCTCCAAGGCGCCACCTTAGAGTTTAATTGGGCGATTTCCGCCCTATATGCTTCTGTCTTTTAGGAGTCCTCTTGGCAAAGATTATAACTTCGATCGCCCATTTTGCTTGATCTACGAAATAACAAATAAGTTAGCGGCATTAATCACAGAGCAAAAAGTAAAAACTAATACTGAGGGTAATCACTTACGGCATAGCAGAAGCCCGAAATAGTTGAGAGATGGCCTCTTCACTTCCCGACTCTATGAAGTTTGGAGGAGAGGCTGTTGGGTCTCATGGCCATCAAAATAGTCTTCTGATGGCGACGTCGAAAGGGACATCTTCGGAGGGCACCTCCTTCCCTTGAGGTGTCGATCCCCTTAAAACCGAGTCCGCCACCCTCAATTTGTCCAGGAGAGCCGCTTCTCCTGCCTCCGCCTGTAAAGTACAACCTAGGTTCAAGATTCTGAACGAATCATACCCATAGAAAATGTATATATCGAGATTCTCACCTCCATAAGAAGTATATCCTCGGTAGTATTTGGAAGAAGGACCTTAGCCGGAAGTGGGGACAAAGGGTAGGAGGACTTCTTGGGAGGCACCTCCGCTTGTTCTCCTACAATTTCGGGACCCGATGCGTCCTCGGAATTCTTTCTCTTTGTCCTTTTCTCCCGTGAGAGCCCTGCATTAAGGTCGCTTTTGACCCCCTTCTTGGAAGAGTCAACTTCTTTTCTCTTCCTCTTCCGTTTTTCCTCCTTGGAGGTATCAGCGCCTGTGCTAGACACCGCCTCCTTCTTCTTCCGCTAGTGAGGCAAAGGCGGATGGACTTCACCTTCGAAAGAGGCCAAAAGGCCCTTAACGTAGCTCAGGTCCTCGTCCTCCATCGGATTTTCTGCAAGAGAAATTCCAAAGCAAGTTAGCTATCATAGTTACAAGTTAAGCTAAGTAAGAGACACGAATAAGTCCTACCGGCAGACAATATTAAACGATATTTAACAAGATTTTCTTTTGTCAAGAACTCATCCATATACACTTTGGATAGCCCCGTCATCGACTTAAGAAGAACCTCCTCTTCTTTCGTCATTTCCCTCATGAGGCAATATCCGTTAGGGGAACCTCCCACTTGGATTTGGACATCCCACTCGGATTTACTTTTAACAAAGAAAAATTTACTCTTCCATCGCTTAATGGAAGAGGAAACTTTCCCTAAAAACTTCCTCCCGAGCGAGCCAAAAGTAATACGGTCGGCATTGGACTCTAAGCATAGACTAAATAACATCACGGAACCAGCAGACGGTCTGATTTACTCCGTAATTCTTGAAAACAACGACAAAACCGTTCGGTAATCTCAAGAATTGGGGGTCAAGCTGCGAAGGACACAAGTGATATTCCTTTAGGATGCGCCTTGGCAAAGTTAGAAAAGAGGAAGCCTAAGGCCACCCGATGGCGCATCTTGATAGGTGGCTATCTCCCCTTCCCGGGAGAACTTGCCCTCTCCCGGAGCAGGGAACCCTAACCTCAAGCAGAGAGGGGTCTATCTCATATTTTCCACCCGGGCTATCTACATCCTTTTTGCCCAACAAGACTTATGAGCGTGCCGACCCCTACCCATTGCCCTAGGCAGCGGGATGAATCAGCGGACCATGAACTAGAACATCCCTAGGTTACGCTGGGCCGCACCAGAAATCACGGGGTTGGACGGTGAAGGGATCAGAGGCCCATGAGAAGAACTAGAGGAAGAAGATGTCGCACTAGCCATTACATTAGAAGGAAAAAAGACAAGAAAAAGACACAGAAAGCTTAGACCAAGGTTCGACGGAGAAGAAGAAGTCTTAGGAAGAAGAAGACGACACGCTTCCACTTTCGAGATAAAACCCTTTCTTTTCTGCATGTACGATTCCGTTTATAAGCAAAGAAGATGGATCCTTCACCGTTGGATCTTAGAGCCACACCGCTATCTAGCCATCGAACCAAAGGTCCTCGAATCAGAACCGTCCAAATAACCATCATTACACCTCCTCAAACAGTTCAAAATTCCTTCCACGTCAGCACACTAAACACCGCCTGACACACATAGAAAACCACGCTCATCACCCATCATGATGTTGACAAACGCGCACGCCGCGCATGTCGCACCACTATCTCCCTTTAAAGCTAAATAGTAGAAGGGACACGTGTCTTCTCAGGGAGCAATGAGCGTTATATGGAAAATGGAGCCTGTGCTGTAGAAGACAAAACACACACTCCAACATAGGATCACCAGTGATGGCCTCATAAAAACACCAAAGAATTTAGAAGCAAAAGCGACAAATGATCATTTATTCATATTACAGGGGCCGATCGCATAAAAAAAAAGCAAAGCAAACCCTAAACATATTTTCCGACGGACTCCCTAGCTAAACATCCAGCGGACCCATCCGAAGACACTGCCTTCGGATAAGACTTCGGAGGAGACACCACGGACTTCCGCCACCATCATTGTCCCTCATTATTATTGGGGAACACGGTTGTGTGAGGCGAAGGTGGGGGCCCACCTCTCTGGCGAGAGTCATCTCCAAACATCTCAACTTGAAGCGCATACCCCTGCATAAGTAAAAATTAAGAGGTCCCCGCCTCCACGTCGTGTCGACATAGAAAGCTTCCCCCCTGCCGATCCTTATCTAGCCTACACCCGTGTCAATCAACGAGAATAGGCGGCCATACACGGTAGATTCGGACTTACCAAATGGATCACTCCAGGTCCTTAATTAGATAGATGCTCGTAAAAGAGGAATTCGTAAGTGGCGAGAACATTTGAGAAAAAGTAAAAATTTATAAAAACACAAAGCGTTGAGCCATGATGGAAAGACAAAGAGTACAAAAATTTACGACCAAACACACTATTCATACAAGCCCTTAAATAGAAGAACCTATACGACACTATAGGCTTAGAATTCGAGAACAAAAAATCTACCTGCGATACTTGATGAAAGGATAACCACGATGCTTGTCGATTAAGCCTATTAAAGCACATGTACTTTAGGCGTCGTAGACATAAGCGAAACCTACGCCTACATAGACATGGTAAAAAATACTTGTTCTCGAACCAAGCGAAACGTGCGATTAGCTCACCCCTCGCTCAGATTTTTCGAACAAGTACACTTTGGGGGGGACTATTGTTACGGATATATTTGGTAAGACATGTGTCATTGACCTAAAAGACCACCTGTCACACACAGGACCTTGTTTCTAACAATAAGCATTCATTCAAAATGGAAATCCATAACACAAGATGAAGTTCTAATCTTGAGGTTCATCAGGCCCAAGTATCGAACAAAGTAGTTCCCCATTAGTAGGGAACACACATCCAACAATAGAAAAGAAAGAAGGAAAGAAAATATTATATAGAAATCACTTCCCTCCACCATTGAGAGGACCGTTGGTGGAGTGTACAGTCTCCCTTCAATGGTTGCGCCAGGACCTCGCTCCTAATGCTTCAATAGAACCCTAATCCCTAGAAAAGAAGTGGGGTGGAGCTTGCCAGGAGGCCCTGAGTGTTGTCCAAGATTACAAGATTAACAATGGAATCCAAAAAACTCTTCTTCTAAAACCCTTAATCATCTATTTAGAGTCCACCATAAAATTAGAATGGATCTGGATTCCAAAGTAGATGCGTAGGAGCTGATTTTTGAGTAAAACCCGGGTTAACGGGCTGGGTCTCGAGCCGTCTGAGGTGTCGTATGGGCGTGGGGTTGCCAGCGCCTTTGCTCTCTATCGAGTAGAATTGCTTTGTCGTCGGTACCGCAGTGCAAAGTCGTCCTTGAGGTTTGCTCAAGAAGCGCTGCGCATATTATTCGGTCCTTAGATGCGGCCATGGACCTTCCGCACCCCTCTTTGTCTGCGTTGGGTGATGTTTGCTACGCGTGCGGTTGAATCGCGGCAGCGCATGGGTGCCTATACAACTGGAATTCTGCTTCGTGGGGGTGCGTGCGCTCATACACATTCCCACACCGCTTTAGGTTGTTTCCTTTTCGCCTTAAGTGATGTCAAATTTTTGATGCCTTCCATTGCCCTTTAAATACAAATTGACACAAATGAAGTATCGGTGAGCCAAAACTACTCCAAATCACATGCAAAGTGTACATGAAACAAGTATAAAAATATGATCAATTAAACGCTTCTTAATTTCTAACACAACAAGTCATATTTCTAACATAGTGATTTCACCTGAGTATTCTCTACATTCCTGATTACATCATCATAGAACATTTATTCTTTAATTCAACTATAAATTTAGCTTACATAATCATCGCTTCCACACACCTACTCTTCATTACATTTCAAAATTAAATCAAAGTGCAGAAACTATAAATCATTTATTACATTTCCAAATTAATTCAAAGTTCAAGCCTTAAGAACCTGCAAATATTAGAGAACACTTCTCAATTCAAAGGCTTTGGTAGCTTCAATTCATCACCCCAAAAGAACATGAAAGACATTTCATCAGTGGTAAACTGTTCTTCACTATACTTTGAACAACCACAAGTATTTATCAAGAACAAGAATTTTCTCTAAGACATCCCATGAATTGGTTCTCTCAATTCTAATTTATAGCATTTATATACGCAGAGGATAGCCTTGCACATAACAATGCATCTATAAGGGGTAGAAAACAGATATGCAGTACTGCTGTAAAAAAAGGGATATCTTAGATTGTTTCCATATATGGCATCCAATCAACCAACAAAAATGACACTTTTATACCAAAGCAGCCAATCCTCTTTGATTTGGGCCTTATGAACATATATGAAGTCTATGCATTCATGAACAAGTGCCCAAAATAAAATAAACCACATGTCACACTCCAAACCCGACAAGGGCCCTGAACACGTAATAGACGCCGCATACTTATGGGGTTGCCCCCACGAACACACAAGGCATAACATCATGAATAGATAATTAAGTTTAGTAATTAACTAAAAATTACATAATAAATCCTACACAATCCTCACTCAAAAATGAAATGAGGTTCTTGAACCTCTATACAAATCCCAAGGTATACTAGGTCGTTTCACGGGATTCCCTCCTATGTCCTGCTCCTAACTACTCGTCACGACCTGAAATGAGGGAAAAAAAGATAGGTGTGTGAGCTAGAAAACTCAGTGAGCACCTACTAAAAACATGAAGGCGTCCTACCTAAAGCATTTATAAAATGCTACTCGATCAAAAAGTAGTAAAATATGCCAGAGCTGTAGATAGCAAATATAGGTTTCCAAAATCGTAAAATGGAGAACACATTTTGCATCAAATATCTGAAATATTTGAGTGCCAACACAAGTACCAAGAATAAATCATAGAGAGAATAACACATATATTGGTGCGAAATTTGGATCAAGCCCCAAATTCGACAGACATTTGAATTTATACTTGGGAAGGAATGGGAAAGAATCAGAAAATCAAAGAAAAGAGCCCCAAAAAATAGAGAACACCCAAGAATTAATGTGGAAAACCCCAAAATTGGGGGAAAGCCACGAGCTGTGCTCATGAGGGCAAATATCCACTAAATCTCTTTCAGATCTACAAATTTAAGCTCCATTGATGAGCTTCAAGGTGAGGAAATGGAAGAGGAGAAGAAGGGGGAGAAGATGGAGATAGCTCAAGTCTCCAACGGAGCAGGGCTTCTCCAGGACTTCAATTGAATTGCCCTTTTACTGGGAAGGAGGGGTATTTATTGGCCTTGGAGAAGGGGTGAGGCTTGGGGAGCAAGCCATTCAATTTGGGCACGTAGGTGCCAGCTCAACACTCCAGCTCAGCAAATTCAGCTCAACATTCTTCTAGATGCTTCCAGATTCCAGACTAGCAATACAAAGGTCTAACCGATTCGTAACTGTATAACTGATTTCCTAACTGAGTAACTGACTGGGTTTCTAGAAGATTCAGAAAGTGACTCTCATGTGAGAGGTTGCAGGAGGAGGGGTTGCACTAGGGTCTACTTGCTCTCGCGAAGGGTGATGAGATACTCGGGAGGACCTCGGTTTGATGAGGTACTCGGGGAGGACCTCGGCTTCTGGGCCATTTTCCGAGGTGGGGAGGACCTCGGTAGCATGGACGATTTTGGTAGTGCTTTGTGAAGACGGGCACATGATGCTCACGTGCTTAGACACCTGGCCGCCACGTGTCCTTCTCCATATCCATCCCTATCACGGGGTCCCATACGGGTGTGTCTGTGCTTGTGTGGTCCCCAATTTTAGAGAAGAAAGTCACGGTGGGCACTAGGCAGGCGCATTTGAGCCGATGTAGCCCCAATTTTTTAGAAAATAGGGTACAGAAATTGAAGCGATCCTCCCTAGCCGAAAGTGCGGTTGGGACTCCAATTTCATTTGGGAGGGCTGCTTCAACTCCAAATGTGAGGGAAAATGGAGTTTCTCCTGTAGGGGTTCGACTAGTAGTTCGATACGCCCAAAGGGCTCCTAGTATTTCGTCTACCCAATTGGACTTGTTCCGGAGTACTCTTGTCTTGAGGCTGTGGAGAAGAGTTCTGTTCGTCAGTTCCACTTGCCTATTTGCTTGGGGTGAGTAACTAGAGTGAGTATGTATTCAATTCCGAGCTCCTCACAGAAATCCTTAAATGTTGCATTGGAAAACTGTCTTCCGTTGTAGGTGATGAAGGCCATTGGAATTCCGAGCGTGACAGTTACGATTTCCATAGGAATTTCCGGCACACTTTCACCATTGATGGAGGATAGGGGCTTGACTTCTACCCACTTGGTGAAGTAATCAATAGCCACGATCAAAAACCTTCCATCTACATCTTCTGACTTTTAGAAAGGGACTGAGGAGATCTACTCCCCAAAGTGTAAATGGGCTGGTACTCACAATAGGGGTGAGTTGTGAAGCAGTACGCCATTGGATATTGGCGTAACGCTGACATGCATCACATTTCTGAACAAACGCTTTCGCATCTGTGAGCAAGGTAGGCCAATAATATCCTTGCTTGAGAACTTTGTGACTGAGTGCCTTCCCACCTAAGTGGTCTCCAGCAACTCCTTTGTGAATTTCTTGAAGGACATAATTTGCTTCACTTGGGCGTAGGCACTTCAATAATGAAAGAGTAAAAGATCTCTTGTAAATACATCCATCCAGAATACTGAAATAGTTGGCCCTGACCTTGATCTGGCACACAAACTTGGGATCTGATGGCAGGGATCCATCTCGATGATAGCTCAAGAGTGGATCAATCCAACATGGCTCCTCCGTCACTTCAAGCACCTCGTCTTCATATCGACATTCAATTGTCTTTGCTGGCAGGTACTGAACGTTGATGGGTCGTGTCATTTCACCCTTGGAAGAAGCGAGTTTCGAGAGGAGGTCAGCCTCTTGATTTTCAGTTCTTGGATTTTTTGTAATAGAAAGCTTCTGAAAGCTGGCAGCCAGTTTTTGCACCAAGGCTTTATACTTCACCATATTTTCTTCTTTTGCCTCAAAGTCTTCATTCATGTGCCCAACAACTAGTTTGGAGCCTATGTTGGCTTGCAGATCCTGGACTCCAAGGCCTCTAGCGAGTTGCAAGCTTACAATCATGGCCTCATACTCAGCTTCATTGTTTGTTGTCTTGAAACCAAATTTTAGAATTGCCGAGGTGCTCCAACCCGAAGGTGACTGTAGCACTATTCCAGCCCTGGAATTCTTGACGTTTGCTGAGCCATCTGTATGCAAAACCTACTGTATTAGAGAAGGGAAGCACGACCCAGGTGGTCTCGTGGAAGGGGCATCGCCAGGATCTGTAATAGTGAGCTCGGCAATAAAGTCGGCTAGAACCTGCACCTTGCTGGCAGTACGGTGTTCATAGGAGATGTCATACTCTCCATGCTCGATAACCCACTTCGTCAACCGTCTTGAGGCATCTGGACGATAGAGGACCTGATTCAGGGGCTGATCTGTTAGCACCCTGATCTTGTGTGAATGAAAATAAGGGTGAAGTTTCCGAGCTGCCGTAACCAAGGCGTATGCAAGCTTCTCAAGAGGGTGATACCTGGATTCGGTATCAGTGAGAACTTTGCTTGTATAGTAGATGGGCTTCTGGACTCCATTTTCCTTCTTAGTAGGCCAGGCTCACAACCAAATCTCAAGCCGCAAGGTAGACGTTGAGTTCCTCTCTTGGCCTAGGCTTGGAAAGCAGAGTTGGTGATTGTAGGTACTCCTTCAACTGTGTGAGGGCCTTCTCACATTCCTCCGTCCACTCTACTTTTGGAGCCTTCCGAAGCGCCCTGAAGAATGGAAGATTCATCGCCCCTGATTTCGAAATAAATCTTCCAATGGCTGCAAGTTTTACATTGAGCCTCTGTATTTCTTTGATGGTTCTTGGAGATCTTGTCTCTAGAATAGCTCGAATCTATTCCGAATTGGCTTCAATTCCCCTCTTCGTGAGCATAAAACCGTGAAACTTACCCGAGCGGACACCAAATACACATTTGGTTGGATTGAGACTCATTCCATGAGCTCTAAGTGTCTCAAATGTTTCACGGAGATTGTGACATGGCACTCTGCGCTCGTGCTCTTCACGAGGATGTCATCAACGTAGGCCTCGATATTCCTCCCTATCTGCTTTCTGAAGACTTTATTTACCAGCCTTTGGAATGTAGATCCTGCGTTTTTCAAGCCAAACGGCATCACTCTGTAGCAATACGTCCCACGGGAGGTAATGAAGGCTGTCTTTTCTTCATCTTTTCTAGCCATCCTTACTTGGTTATAACCAGAATATGCATCTAGGAAGATAATCATCTCGTACCCTAAAGTGGAATCTACCAAATTATCAATGAGAGGAAGAGGGTAGTAGTCTTTAGGGCAAGTTTTATTGAGGTCTGTGAAATCCACGCATATACGCCATTTGTCATTGGCTTTCTTTACAAGGACAATATCAGAGAGCCATTCGGGGTATTGGACCTCCCGAATGAACTCTGCCTTAAGCAACTTGCTGACCTCCTCCTCAGCAGCTTCAAGCCTGTCAGCAACATAATTTCTTCTCTTCTGTATCACCGGCTTGACAGCTGGATCAACATTCAGGTGGTGCTCCCTCACCTCCCGTGGGACCCCAGGCATCTCTTCGGCTGTCCATGCAAAGATGTCCGAGTTGATTTTAATCAATTCAAGGAGCCATTTCCTGTTGGTGACATCGAGCCGATTACGAGCCGCCGCGGTTAGCTCTTGTTAAGCTTAAGCCAAGTGGTAAGACAGCGAGGCTCCTCGGCGAGGGGTTGGCCCTCTGAGCTTCCATCTTCTCATCTTCCTACTGGAGCTCTTCTATAGTAAAGGACTCGGACGCTTTGTTGTATTCTCCAAGTTGTCTCTTCAAGGTGGCAACATAGCATTGCCTTGAGGAAGGCTGATCACCTTTCACTTCTCCACAACCGTGATCTGTCTTGAACTTCCGCTTCAGATGATAGGTTGAGGGGATAGCTCCCACCTTGTTGAGGGAAGGTCTCCCTATAATGGCGTTGTAACTCGAGGGATGGCCTTTTGAGAGAAAGTTGATTGGGTACGTAATAGTTTGTGGGGGAGTACCAAGAGTTACAGGGAGAGTGATAATACCTTCAGGGTAGACCAGATCTCCTGTGAATCCTGCTAAAGGAGACTTGCATGGCCTAAGGTTCTCCTCCCTAATCTTCATTCTTTCGAAGATGATAGCTCTCAGATTAGAGCTATTTTAGTGCATGGTTGCTGAGGATTTTAGAGTTGGAAAGAGCATTATTGAATAAATTATGTGTCTTAGCTCTAAAGTACATTGTTTGTACTTCGGTAATACCTTGTATGCTTTTACAGTGTTTTACACTTGTTTGTAAAAGATAAATACTGAAATGAGTGAGTTATTGATGCAACAGGTCATTTGAACAGCTCAAGGTATAACATCACGATGTAAGAGACGAATATCGCGATGTCTGAAACAGCTGAGTGCCAAACCCCGATTTAGCGGTCGTGCTGCCCCCCTTGACATCGCGATAAAAGAGTCCAGCCCAGTCAAAGGAAGTGATAACATCGTGATGGCCAAAATGTACATCGCGATGTTTCAAACAAGCTGGACGCAGTTTTAATAGGCCAAATCAGATCGCGATGCTGGAAATCGCGATCACACCAGTTAGAGTTTTCAAAGATTCATAACATCGCGATTTCATTTCTCGACATTGCGATGTCAAATGCACTGTGTATAAAAACTGTGGAATGGTTAGGGTTTTAGGCACCTTTTGTTGGGTGGCGGCTGCTGGCAACTACAACTTGTCTAAAGGCGATTTCCAGCCGCTAGGAACTGGAGAGGAGTCATCTATGAGGGGGAACTTTTAGTTTCTTTTACTTATTATTTTAGAACATTTGCTAGTTCATTATGGAAGATTGTATGAGAGTTTTCATTGATTTTGATGTCTCATTTGCAATGGTAGCTTAACCACTTCATCTAGGGTTATAAGGTTGCTATGACTTAACACATCTATTATCTTTGGGATGCTTATGTTACCTTCATTGTGATTGTGCCTTTGTATCTATTCTTTTCATTCCTCAATTGTCGAAAGAGATTGAGTATCTTTAACTCCATGCACTATGAGAGATCTAGGCTTGTGAGTAGAATAGAGGATCATGTGGATGGAGTGACACCAATTTGACCTATTCTTTGAGAGATCGGGGTAGGCAATTCCAAGGTAGTGAATAGTATTGTCCTATAATGTATCCTAGCATTACCATAGAGATATGGGCTTAGTTGCATGACCCTTAGAAATAAGGTCTGTATGATACACCGGAGTGCACATAAGCACATGCTATATCACATATACACCCACATTCACATTCAAGTACACATATCATCGAGGAGAAAATCATCATAAGTCTAGCAACCCATACAACCCTAGGTTCTTCTATATTGAGAACTTCCTCCTCTTAGCCTTCTAATAACACAACTCACTCACAACATCATATATCTTACACACTTGTCACTAAAACATCTTGTTAACTTCGGTCTTACACAAAGGAATTCACCTCCGTTCTCTTGGGATTTCGACCGGTACTTGCGGTTATTCCTTCTACGACCCGTCGCTTGCATGGCGAGGCTTGAGTGCTTGCACTCAAGTTTTCAGTCAGCGAGAGAAGACATCCCAAAAGATTATGTTTGCCGAGCTCCCTGTATCGACCAACACCTTGTGCATTCTGAAGATTCCTATATCAAGGACCACGATAAGGGCGTCGTCTTTTGGCTGGCATATCCCCTTTAGGTCTTCTTCTGTGAAGTCGATTGGAAGAGGCGTTACGCTTCTATACGAGGGCGAGTTCTTGTATTCTACCCACCATGCGAGGTATAACTCCTAGAGGGAGGAAGTTTCTCCCTCCGCATGCAGTCTACCGGCCAGCCAGTATGTGAGGTCTATTTTCTTCCTGGGGGGTTCCGGTTGGGTATGGTAGGGTGCTCCTCTTTCTTGGTGGGTTCTTGCTTGAGGAACTGGCCAAGCTTCCCCTCTCTGACGAGATCCTCTATCGCATCTTTAAGATGGATGCAATTCTTTGTAGTATAATCTCGTACCTTGTGATAGGTACAAAACTTGCAGCTCTTCTTTGCTGAGGAAGTTTCTCTGATGGGCTCTGGTTGTTTGAGGATCTTCTTGTTCGAAATCTGCATCATTATATTCTCCCTGGAAGCATTCATGGGAGTATAGTTATCATATCTGGCCCGAATGCGGGGCCTGTTTGGATCCTGAGCACCTCCGTCATCAGAGTGAGGAGGTCGATTGCGGGTTTGATATGCTTCCCTTCGTGATGCCCGTTCTCCTCTTCTAGTCTCTTCCCTACGGAATTCGTCCACCCGATGAAGAGGATTTTCCTTTCTTCCTGCCTTGAACTCATCGGAGGCTATATACCTCTGAGCTCTACTTATTACTTCAGGCAGGTCTCTCGGAACGTCTCGAGTCAAGGAGTCAAGAAATGGACAATCTATCAGCTTATCCAGTACAGCTCTAACTACCATGATGGAATCGAGATCAGACATTCCATGTGTTTCCTTGTTAAATCTGTTGAGGTAATCCCAGAGAGACTCTCCTTCTCTCTGTTTGCATCTCAGTAGCATAACAGGATTCCTCTTCTGCCACCTGTAATTCGCAAAATGACGGATGAACAGGTCCATGAGTTGGTCAAAGTAGGCTATGTTTCCTTTAGGTAGACTTTAAAACCAGTCATATATGGTTCCTGACAGTATCTTTGAGAACTTCGCGGCCGCGGGACAACTTGAAGTTAGTTCACTTTGTCATTTGGGTGATATCGCTCCACATGCTCAAACGGATCCGAGGTACCATCATAGTACCTTATATTTGGGGGAATATACTTGTCAGGGAAAGGGGCTTACCACATGGCTTTGATGAGCGGGAGCAGGCTTGTGATGCGTTTTGCAAGACTCGCTCTCATTCAGAGAGACGTCCCCGACATGCTCTCTCTAGCTCCTGGTGGTGTACTGGTGAATGGTGCCTTGACCACTCACACTGAGGAGATAAGTCACGAGGAGAATGGCTCCTGGAGCGAGAGGCGTGGAGGTGTGTAAGCGCCTCGGAGAGGGTACCTCGGTGAGTAATGTGCTATGTTCCAAGGTGGTGAGCGAGGTCTTTGTGACTGGAAACGGGGGGAATTGTGTCCCTGATTGGGTCGCCGAGAAGGCGACCTTGAGTAAGACTGGTGCCTCCTCTCCCGTATTCTAACTAAATGGCAATGGCGATCGCCTCTCCGCTGGCGAGGTAGGTCAAAACTCTCTGATGATGATGCAAGGCTCCTCCATTGCCTAGGAGTGCGTGCAGGAGAATACCCCGGTGGTGAGGAGGCGCCTGCGGATAAGGCTCTACGGACTTGCAGAATCTTGGAGCGTAGGGAATTGGCAAGTGACACATGAAACATAGCGCTCAACCGCCATAATGGTTGTAGTGAGCGCTGCCAATTGTCTCTCTATGGCGTGGAATCGCTCTTCTGGGAGTACCACCATGTTTGAATGACATGGCGGTGCTTCAGTAGTGGGTGTTGGGGCTCCATTCAGAACTGGGGTGTTTGTCTCCTCTGCCATGGATGCTGCTGGAGCTGGAATGTTGGTAAGAAATTCGGATCAATCCCCAAATTCGACCGACATTTGAATTTATATTTGAGAAGGAAAGGGAAAGAATCATTAAATCAAAGAAAAGAGCCCCAAAAAACAGAGAACACCCAAGAATTAATGTGGAAAACCCCAAAATTGGGGAAAAAACCACGAGCCCCGCTCATGAAGGCAAAGATCCACTAAATCTCCTTCAGATCTACAAATTGAAGCTCCATTGATGAGCTTCAAGGTAAGGAAATGGAAGAGGAGAGAAGGGGGAGAAGATGGAGAGAGCTCAAGTCTCCAACGGAGCAGGGCTTCGCTAGGACTTCAGTTGAATTGCCCTTTAACTGGGAAGGAGGGGTATTTATAGGCCTTGGAGAAGGGGTGAGGCTTGGGGAGCAAGCCATTCAATTTGGGTACGTGGGTGCTAGCTCAACACTCTAGCTCAGCAAATTCAGCTCAACATTTTTCTAGATGCTTCCAAATTCCAGACTAGCAGTGCATCGGTCTAACCGATTCGTAGCTATCTGGTGATTTCCTAAGCCCGACTAGCCCGGCGGGGTTTCTTGAAGATTCAGGAAGAGACTCTCATGTGAGAGGTTGCAGGAGGAGGGGTTGCACTTGGGGCAGCTTGCTATGGCGAAGGGTGATGAGGTACTCGGGGAGGACCTCGGTTCGATGAGGTACTCGGGGAGGACCTCGGCTTCTAGGCCATTTTTCGAGGTGGGGAGGACCTAGGCAGTATGGAGGATTTTGGTAGTGCTTTGGGAAGACGGGCACATGATGCTCATGTGCTTAGACACATGTCCGCCACGTGTCCTTCTCCATATCCATCCCTATCACGAGGTCCCATGCGGGTATGTCTGTACCTGCGTGGTCCCCAATTTTAGAGAAGAAAGTGCAGTGGGCTCTAGACAAGCGCATTTGAGCCCCCAACTTTTTGAAAATCAAGTATGAGGGAGTGTTATATGAGCGCGCCTATGCTCGCGTAACTCACCTAGTGAAGTTACATAGTCGCCTACACGGGGGTGTAAGGCCGTGTAGCGCGTCCCGGACTCCTACAAGGGTGCAGTCCTTTGTCTTTCGCCCCCCCCCCCCCCCCTCCTCCTCACCCACCCCCCATCCCACCTCTCTCTTCACCTCCTCCTTTCCACCTTCCTCTTCATCTCTCCTCTTATTCCCACGCCTTGTTAGCCATTTCTTCTTCGAGTTGAAGATTGAAGATCTAGGCTTTTGAGATTGAAGATGTCTCCAAGGAGAAAGAACACCTCTCCCAAGCATAAACACGTGGAGGAAGCCTCCACCTCAACAATAATTTTTTACCGGATGCGCTACAAAGAGAAAACTAAGCAGCAACTAGAGGAACTCCAAGCCCACTAATGGATTATAATGGAGGAGCGGCCAGAAGGCTGCCTTGACACAATGGAGTATCATGGCAGCCCAGAATCACCTTATCGAGGCACAGAAACACATGCACTTGGACATCAGCCATATTTTCGCTCTGCTCCACCATTATGCCCTCCCCCAACACTGGTTCCTTCCTTAGGCTCAACCCCTAATTTCCCACCATCTGTCACTACACCTACACTACATAAAGCCACCCCACTTGTCGTACCCGTCGCCTTTCCTGAGGAGTAGTTCATGCTAGGGATCGGACTTATGTTTTCTTTTCTTTAGTAGTTAGCAAGGGCTTATCCCTTCTACCCTTATCTTGTTGTCATCTTTGTTTTTATTAGTTGATTTCATGCATCTTCATGTTCTTTTGGGCGTCATTAATCTCTCCATGCTTTACAAGAGTACAAGAGAAAATATTGTGCTTATCATGGAACTTCCTCTGTTTCAACCACACTCGGAACAATTATCAAAAATCGGGGAAGTCTAAGTTTGCCCATCTCCTTGTACTTATTGTTTCTTATCCTTCTCATGCTCTAATGTATGCATTGGAGACAATGCATGATTTTAAGTGTGGAGATGGGTAACTCTATCACTCATGGTAGTTCCATGATAAATTTCTAAGTGTGGAGATGTGCACGGGTAATTACAAAATTAATTGCATATCTTAAGAATCTAATTAATGGAAAATCCTTCATGTTTATGATGTATGCATAGTATATGCCTATGAAGGATTGTTAAAACAGTGTCAGTTTTACTCTACTCTTAGTTTACACTATTTGAGCATAATTTTTTTTTTCAATTTTTCTAGGAAACACCTTGGGCACCTGGAGAAAATCCCCATGACTATTATATTCCATAGTGACATTAGATAACCCATTGCCGTATCTCTTTGACTTCGGGTGCTAAGTATTGCCCCCAATGGCTCCAAGAGGTTTCCTGATACTAGTTCAAACTTCTAGTCAACAGAAGTAGAATCGTAAGAAGTGACTATGTTTGTATGTGGAGATCATGAGAAAAAAAACAAAGATAGTGCTCCTCTACTCTTGGTGATGAACTAAGCTCGGGGTGTTGGCTCCTAATCAGAGTACTCATTGGGCCGAAAAGTCCCTTGTGAGCATGAGCGTGTATGTAGAGTTGTAATTTCCCAAGTAGTTGGATGCTCTGGAGCCTAACTAGTATGTGCATCCCTCAGTAAAGGAAATCTACACACTATATTGATCTATTGATCTTTGGTAATTACCTAGAAAGTTGGATCTATTAGAGATGACCTACCGCAGTACATATGAAAAGAAAAGGGAAAATAGAGAAAATGCAACAAAAAGAGCAAAAAGAAATTTTATGTTAAGGGGCTAGTTGTTTTGTACTTAGAGTCTCATGGAATCTGTAAATTTCACTGGGGGCGTGCTTGCCACTCCAAGGCTCAGGAACATAGTATGTGAAGTGAAAAATCCTTTTCCAGAGTTATACTGAACCGTATCTGGGATTGTTCTATATCTAGGGTGTTGAAAAGAAAAAAAAATGCACTTGTCAATGGTGAATTTTCAATTAGACTAGAACTACATTTATACTATATATAGCCTAAAGTTCAACACTTATCACTTCTCATATTTCTCTTTTCTTTTTCTTGAGGACAAGAAAAGCTTTAAGTGTGGAGATATTTGATAAGTGTTCAATAGACAATAATTCTCTAGTATTTTAACCGACACTTTGCATGCTATTCGTAGAAATTGTACCCTGCAAGTACTTAATTTTTGTTAATTCTTGTTTAAAGGGCATTAGAAGACCTCAAGAACAAAAATGAAGCAATTCAGGACCAATTGAGGCATAAACAAGCATAACAAGATAGCACATACACAAGGGCACACACGCCCATTTGAAGAGGATAATTCAATCTCCAGGCCTACATAGGTGAAGAAACACCAACGTGAAGACCAATATAACTTGGGGAGAACCGCTGGCGGCCTACTGTCCTTGAGACAAGCTCGTGTGGCGCCCATTTAAGGCTTGAAATGACACAATTACGCTGCACAGGGCTAAGCGGGCAGACACGCCCGTGTAGCAGCCCGTGTGCCTCGGACCCTAGCTTTCTTAACCTGAACTTATTCAAAATTTAGCCTGAGAGAGGTTTACTCTTAACGCAGGAAGCGATATAAATAGGGTTTATTTTGGGAGAGCTTCTAATCCCATTCACCCCCCTTAGGAGCTACCATTACTACCACCATCCACCCATCATCTAGGGTACATCGGAGTATTGGAAGGGCGTCTCTTGACGCTGGAGGCTTGGAGGAGATTCGCGAACAGTCCTCGCCAACGCATGAGGGAACGACGTATTATTTTCCTATGCATTATCTTGTTTTCATTATTGTATTGGATTTGTGTTCACATTTGATAGGGAACTAATTTTGTAAGTATTTGGGTATTGATGAACCCTTGGGTCATGTATGAACTTTGATTTTGAATACTAACTTTTATATAGTTATTTCTTTTATGATTGAGATCTATTGAGTGGCATTAATTACATTGGCATTAATAAGTGAACGACTCCTCGTGTGCGGACATACCTCAATAGAGGGGATTATGAGTGCGTCGAGAGATCAGACACTAAGGAGAGTGACTCCTTCATATGCATTGTTCCCATAATTGTTCCAAGAACTAGAATCCGTAGAACATAACTAGTAAGGGTACTAGATTAGCAATTCACCTCGAGAGAGGAAATGAAAGCATTATAGGAATCCTTGGACCGATCTATTATAACTAGTGACCCTAGCAAGCATTCATTATCTACCTTGATGAAAACCTGAGGGGCATTCATTGCTCGGATGCCCTTCTTTCATAACTGATTGTCACTATGATTTCACCACCTTATTTGTTTAGGTTAATTGCATTTTGTTTCTAGGTTAGCACATAGTTCAGTCCAAAATTCCCCAATCCTTGATTAGATTAGATAGTAGACATGTAGTCAGTACAAGTACTTCGGTCACTGAGGATTTGATACCCAACATTCATAGTCCACTTTACTACTTATCTGACCTATGCACTTGTAGTAAGCATATGCATTAGGCCCTCATTAGTCCTAGTTGTTTTTATTTAAGCGCTCATACTCAGCACCATGCTACTCTTTCATATTGATCACCTTGGCTCGGTAAAACTCCTTCAGCAAGTCAATCTCTCTTATGATAGTCGCCAGCACAGATGGTTCACTTTCTTTATATTGATCTATAAACCTCCTTCAGAGGACTGAGATAAGTAGCCCTTGCCTATATTTTGGCAAACTCTACTAACTTTTATTTGCGCTCCTTGACCCGTCCACCGGGCCTAGTCTATTTTGACTCTTATCGAGTCATCCTCAGCAGAACAGAACAGGAGGGCGTCACACCTTTTCAAAGTTTGATGACTGAGTGAGCCATTAGAAGCGTAAACTGCACAAGTCAGTTAAATTGTCAAAATAAAAGAAAAAGAAGCCAATAGTATGAATTGGCAACTCAGTCATACCTTTGCCCCTGTCAAAGTGGGTTGGGACGCTAACTCCCTACAGTCGAGAGCGTTAGTAGTCGCCCGGACATCGCTCGTGAAGATACCCAAAAAGGCTCTAGTGGCAGCCACATCATCTACAAACAGTGCAAAAGAAGATAAAACTCTGGTGGGGGTGTGTGTGTGGGGAGGGCTTCATGGTTGTGCAAAGAATCGCCCTCGGAAGCCAGTGTCTTAGGTTTGACAACATCCTCAGGGATAGGAGGTCTGGGTGGCGGAGCCTCAAGAAACACCAAATCTGAGGATGATGACCAAAGGTTGGGAGAAGAAGTAGAAGCACACCCTTTATACCTGATGCTCTTATGTCGCTTATCACCCCCCTTCACTCACGCATCCTCTGCGAGAGTAGGACAGAGATCCTCAGGGCTCTCTTGTATATCGATGAAAGCTCGAGGATTATGTTGAGCTTCCCCTTGCCCCTAAATAGAGATAGTGGAGGCCTCAAGCTCCTGAGATTGGGACGACAGAAGGGGTCGGTCCTCTGTGTGTTTCAACCTCTTCTTGGGCCAGGGATCATCCTCCTCGAGCCTCCTTTCCTTCTTTGATGAGGAAAAACTATGATGTAGAGGCCTTAGAGCCTCTCTTCTTCTCCTCCATACACTTGCTCAAGAAGTTATGATTAAAAGAATTGCTGCAAAACGGTGAACAAGTTTGGCTGACCTAGTCAATGGGCCTATGCTAGTACACAAAAAGGAAGTTAAAGGAAAGAATCTTGTTACATGAAGAAGAAAGCCAGACTTTAACAAGATCTTGCTCGAGAAACGTCTTGAAGAGGTCCATAGGAGCCCGACTGTAAAACCCGAGAGTTTTATGATTTAAGATTTTTATGAATTATTTTGTTTTATTTCATCCTAGTTATTTTTGTTAATTGGGAGAATTCCATAAATTTGATCTAATTAGAAACAATTGGATTTATTGTGATTAAATTTTTATTGGAGTTATATTGGGTCTTTGAGGACTTAATGGGAATTTTATGAATTTTGAGGGCTTAGAAGGAATTCTCCGTTTCTCACAGTCAAGGGATGCACGTGTAAAATTAATTTACCTAGGGGGCTTAAACGAAATTCTGTGTCCTCTCAAGGAATAAACCATGTTTAAATAGTTAAAAGTTAAGGGGCTACTTATGATATTGGCATCAAAACTCATGCACGTGGAAATGGCTCATTTAAAACGGATGGATAAGATCTAAACATGAAACTTAATAAAATTCGTCTAATGGCTCAAGTGTAGCTGCGTAGCAAAGGAGAGCTGAGTGCGTGAGGAAGCCGGACGCCTCACCGGTGAGCCACGCGCCCCGCCACGAGTTTTTCTCCGTGGGTGGAAACAAACGGATAAGGTAAAGATTTATTCAAACCGGGTTTAAACGTCATCAGTGGATAAGAAATCTTGGGGAAATCTCTTCACGAGCTTTATAAGGCTTGGTCTTCATTTGAAACCCTAGAAAGATTTTCTGGGAGGCGGCCGTGCCTTTTGTCTTCGAGGAGGGACAATAGATAGAAGTTCGGTGGCGATCAAAGGAAGGAGAAGAACCAATATCGTACAATCTTAGGCTCTTTAGAGACGCCACTGGATCGGGAAAGGCTTGATCGTGGGTACACACCATGCACCATTGACGCTTGGTAAGTTTCTTCTACTTGGACTCTTGTAGTTAGCTCTGTATATATGAAAGATATAGAGAGAGAAGGAGAGTTAGAGTGGTTTGTTTAGATAGTTTGAAGGTTAAGGCTCTCTATCGGTTTGAAGATAGTTTGGTCGTGATTGTGAGAATGCTCTTGTGGGTGTGTGTGTGTGTGTAGTTTATAGTGATGATGGTCTGTCATGGCAAGAGAATGAGGCTTCGGTTCTTAATGGTTTGAGAGTGGTCTAGATTGTTAGTTGGTATTGTAATGGAAATAGATCACTGGTTTCAGTCTTGAGGCCGAGGGTGTGGATGGATGAGGGTTCTTGAAGCTTTTGGTGTGAAGGTGAGTGGGATGTTCATTGAGTATAATAGTGGATTGTTATTTTAAAGTTTTGAAGGTAACTAACAAAGCTCTAGTTATTGTATGGGTTGTTGTTATATGATGATAACATATCCAAGGTTCAATAATTCTAGTTGGAGCTAGTATGTGATTGAATTATTGCATGGCTGGTATCTTTAGTAAGATATTGAACAGTAAATGATTTTATTTATTTTATTATTTTTGTTGTCTTTAAGAATTCTACTGCCCATGAAATAATCCATGTATTGGATAGTTAAGAGAAGATACCATGGTATTTCTGGATTTAAGCGGAAATTAGTAAATGTGAGAAGGATTTAATTTTGTTTTAATTTATAATTGTGATGGGAGGTGACTAGTTGAGTTGGGCCTTGGGCCGGATTGGTGGACTCAATTATGAGGGTTATGCTATTTCATGGAGTGCTAAAGATAACCAGAAGATTGAGTTAAGTTTATTTAAAGGGTCAGGCCCATTAGTTAAAACATGTATCATAGATGATATAATATTATTAAACACTCTAGCGTTTGTTGAGTGTAGACTTGTGATTTACCAGATATCGACGAGGACCGTGGTGCTTCGTCGGGACAGATATAGAGCGTGTGGTTCGATTACGATTAGAGGTAAGTTACTCTTGCCTCACTTCTACCCATTGTTTGGGGTTTCTTGATTTGATGTATGCTATTTGTTAGCATGTTTTTTGTTTAGTACCTGATATTCTTGGATGCATGCACATACATGTTTGTTTTGATATCTTTCCTGGTATGTGTGTGATTGATGTGCTAGAGGTAGTGTTAACTGATCACGAGGATCCGTTGACCGGCACGTGGTTGTGGAAACACGTGAGCCTGTGCTCCGTCCGGATAGGAGTGTAAGTTTTACTACCATTTTGTTGAAATGCTTAGTTGGACTACCCACCGGTGGGCCGACACATGATCATGGCACATGGTCTTCTGTGCTAGCCGGGAGGTGTGTGCCAACTGAGTTCTGATCTTCCGCCCGGGTGTAGTGGAGTCTGAGGCTTCGTTTCTCTGTCAATGGGGTTGATTCGCTGGCCATCACGTGGAGAGGTAGCGCTACCGAATCACGATAGGTTAGGTAAACTACTGACCCTAAGGTTGTTGTCTTGATCACGGTGCATTTCATGGTTTCTGACTGAAATTTGGTTGTCGAGGATTCTTGGTGAAATTTGTTGTTGGACTTCTTATCCAGGGCTCCGAGGGCCGTAGTTGGATTCTAGGATCTGATTGTGTGGGGTGTAGCCCCTTTGCTTGATGATTCATTGATTATGATATCTTGTTTCATCTTATTGTTTGAGATCCTTGCAGGGTACTTACTAGGCCTCCATTCGAAAGCTCACGATATTTCTTCTTCTCTCATTTCAGGTCCTAAGGAGTAGGTTGACTCGAGCTCAGGGACGTGCTAGAGTTGGTCGGGGATTTTGCAGAGGTCGGAGGATCTCTCTAGTTTATGTTTCCTTGTGAAAGACATTCTGTTTAGGACCCATGTAGGGACTATATTTGTTTAGGGCACATGGACCTTTGTTATTTTTATTTTCGCTGAGATGTTTTTGAGGATATTATCGTTTACTATTGATGACTTTTGATTATTTATATTATCTGCTTATCATTATTTAGGCCTTGTATTCGATTGGATCTCGTCTCCTTTAGGGTCTGGCCCGATCACATTGACATTCGAGGTCCACACGAATCAGAGTGAGCGTTACACCAAAGAAAGAGGATAGCTAGCTGGTCCCACTTCTCCTTGGTCATTGTGGTGTCAAAATTCAAATTCGAGAAAGGTGCACCCCACTGAGTAGGGGCCTCCCCATCACCCCATAGGAAATGAAAACCAAATATGATTTCCAATCGGGGAACTTAAAAGGGAGTTTACCTAGGAACGACAGCTTATTCCGGTTGGTGAGGTAGATCAATCATTGAACCTAGGATTCTTCTTCATTTGGACCCGATGCTGTATTCACGAGGGGTGAGGGTAATCTCCTTGCATTGAAAGATGATTGCAAGGCTACATAGAGTTCTCAACACATTAGGGTGAAGCTGACCCAAGCACACCCTGTAGAGATTGAGAACCCTCAGAAGAAGACTTGGGATGGGGAAATGAAGGCCCTTCTTGAGAGACTCCAGATACATGGGGATCTCGAGGGGACCCGGGGATTGTTTGCTCTTTACGAGCGGCTAGAGAGTCAAAGGTGAAAGATAGGACATGTGCCAAAATCCTTCTTATATTTGGCGAGTTAGGGCTTCCTAACCCTATTGGGGATAGAAGCCGAGTCGAGTTGGAGTTTTTAGGAAGATATAGATTCCGCCTTCATTGAACAAACTAAGTGAATGAGACATGAAACTGTGAAGATCCCTCGAGAGCTTTGGTGTAAGGAATATGAAGTGCGGTGACGAAGATGTTTGAAAGGCTTACTTGAAAAGGAATGTAGGTCAAGGGTCACATCATCATATCCGAGTAGTTGTGATCCAACTGTTCATAAAACAACGCTCCCCAATGGTCGACACATCGACCACTATCATCCTCAATGCTTCAAAAAGATCTTCTTAGAAGAAGTACCAATCATGCCTCCAGCAACATTCCATTAACAAAGACAGGTCGCCAGGAGGATGGGGTCTTGAAATTTGTGGCCAACTTGATATTGGATGACGAGTTTCACTTATCGCGGTGTGTGTCAAGGCTAGTCACATGGTTAGGTTTAGCTTAACGACCAGGGTATTAGTAAGGAGGATCGAGGGCACGGCCTAGCTGATGAGGAGCAACTTGAGAGTTCTGACAAGGTCCTACTTGACCCCTACAACTAGCTGGTAGAGTGTGAAAGTTGAAGCCATGAAGAGATATGGATACCCCGCCTAGTCAGATCTAGGACATGCACTAATAACCTGACTTCCTAGGTTGACTCAAACCCAAAGATTGTCGAGCTAACAAGTCGAGGGCAAGTGTTAGAGAAGAAAATCACACCCTACACGTGGCGCGATCCTATAGGCTTAGGGTTATGGGTTTCACGCAACCAACAGGACCTCTCCCATCAAACCATGTGGAGATGCCCTCATGTAGAAGGCGTGAACCCTCAGGCATCTGCATCTGCGTTGCTGTCAGAGATGGCCTCCAAGACCAGCAGTTTCGTAGGGGGACTCACACGCACCCATGCCTGCTTTGGCGTCAGCGGTGACCCTCTACAACCAACACATTGACCACGACCCACGAGGTATAAAAGAGGGAGAAAACAAGAGAAGGTGGGGGGTCTCTTGACTCATCTTCCACCGCATGAACTCTCTCCTCATCATATTATCTCACACCTCCTCTGCAACTTATCGTATATTACTTTTCTCTCATTTCTCTTCTCCTTCTCCTTTTTTTCCGATAATCTCTTGTTGACTTAGCGTCGAGGAGGGTTGGGGTGAAGCCACAGGCTTCCCTTACAGGAAGGAGGATTTGAAGGCCGGAGTTCCATTGCCTCTAAGGACGGTGACTCCCGGAGGTCGTCACCAAACTCTTGACGTTTCTCTACTTAATCATCCAGCAACCACCATTCTCGTTCTATCCCCTAAGTTGAACTCTGAATATAGCGCGAATCTCGAGGACCCTCCCATTTAGAGCATCAACATATTCCATATTTTTCAAAAATATATTATTTTTTTCTACAATGAGATCCCATGAAGACAATATGTGAACTTGGAGTTTCAAAAACCCAAATTGGCCATGTTTGGTTGGGGGTTATACCACATGGGGATAAGAATAAATTTTGAATTTTTTGGGAGGGAATTTTTAAATCAAAAATATTAATGATAAAATAGTGATGTGTCTTTTACGCATTAGTGAGTTATATTTTTAAATCTTAATTAAAAATTTTGGCAGAAAATTTTTCTTTATATGGGAAATTATCTTGAGAATAACCCTTGGAGATAATATTATGAGGAGCATTAATATCGCTGAAAACGGTAAAAGAAGAACAATAGAATGGTACAAGGATACTGTCTTAATTAGTGACTCAGCATTTGATAAATCTCATTGGAGAGTTCCTTCACAAAGAAGAAAGGATAATTTTTTGTACCTTCAATGATATTTTCTAACACTAAACAGAAAACTTAGTGAGATGAATTAGTTTTATTGAAAATTTGCAGTGCCCTATAAAACAACATATCCTCAAATTAACAACAAATTAATATTTAATAATAAAATGAAAACAGGTAAAATAGTTATTATAACTTTTACCTATACACTAGGAAACATTTGAAATTTCATATACATGTTATCCATATAAATATTACATTTATAGTTTTAATAAAAATATTTTAGTGAGAAATGTAAAGCTTTAAGATATAAACAATATTATACATGAAGTTTTAAGATTTTTTAAGTGGATATATAAGTTGAACATATATCTTATTAATTTATAAGGAGTTCTTTGTTCCTGGATCTTTACTTTCATCATCCTTGTCGCATATGTATAAATGGAATGCCCAAGTTGGGCATAAACCAAGTTCAATGGGAGACATGGGTCATGGGATGATTCTTTAAATAGATAGGGCTGTCAAACAAGTTGCCTATTTTAAAAATAGCAGTAGTCAAAGAATATGGCAAGAAGTCTAAGAAGGATGGCAATCTTGATCAAGACAAGTCTGCCTTGGGATGTAATCCAAGGATCAACTTGCAAAAATTGCTTCGAGCTTATCTTGAATTCACTAACACAGGTCCATGCATAAAATTATTATGCATGATTGGGGGTGGTGCCGCTGTGTTTTCTAAATCCAGGCTTGTGTCCATACTTAAATCCAGTTGGCACGGGAAGTGGATGGCGCTACTATAAAGCAAGCAACCACACACTCTCCATTCCTCCCATGGTAAGCAAGAACCAATGGATTTTCATAGAATGAGATCCATGTATTGCCAATTTTTTGTTGCTCTCTTGCTGTCATACTACTACTGTTTGACAGGTTTCTCGGCCGCCGCCGCCATCTTGCCCGGAAACCACACCGACAAAGCGGCGCTGCTCCAATTCATGGCTGGAGTTACTGATGATCCTTTTGGAGTTTTCCAGTCATGGAATAACAGTAATCCATTCTGTGACTGGACTGGAATCTCATGCAGCAAGCAACATCCAGGGAGAGTTATTGCCATTCAACTTGATTCACTGAGCTTGTCAGGCGCCATTTCTACCTCCATCTCAAACCTTACATTTCCTCCAGAGCCTCCTCCTTATGAACAATAGCTTCTCTGGCAGCATCCGCCTGATATCGGCAAGTTGCACAGGCTTCAGCATCTCAACTTGAGCCGAAATTCGCTCACTGGAGTAGTACCTCTCAGTCTCACCAACTGCTCTGAGCTTCAAACTCTGGGTTTATATTATAACCAGCTGCATGGAAGCATTCCATCGGAAATTGGCTCTTTGATGAAGCTCCAAGAACTGAATTTTGCTAACAATAACCTCACTGGATCCATGCCTTCATCCCTCGCCAATATCTCTTCTCTTGTGAAGCTCAATTTACTGTATAATTTTATACAAGGAAACATCCCTGAAAATCTGGGCCTCTTTGCTACCAATCTAAGTTACTTGTCACTGTCTGGAAACGAGCTTTCCGGTACAATACCTCCCACTCTTTTCAATTTATCACTCACTTATTTGGGCTTCACAGTTAATCAGTTACATGGCAGCCTTCCTCTTGATATCGGCATGACTCTTCCTAATCTTCAGACACTTCTCTTGTCTAATAATCTGTTTGGAGGAACTCTTCCAGCTTCACTGGCTAATGCCACAGGAATCAGGATTCTGGACATGAGCACCAACAGTATTGGTGGTCGGGTGCCTCCAGAACTTGGAAGGCTGCAAGATCTTGTTCACCTCAATCTTGGTTCCAATAAGTTTCAAATAAATGACCCTGATAGTTGGAGGTTCATGGATTCTCTGACAAATTGCAGCAAACTGCAGGTCCTAGCGCTTAACAGGAACAATGCAAGCGGCGTGTTGCCAGAATCGGTCGGCAACCTCTCGACCAATCTCCGGTTATTGAGGCTTTTTACAAACAGCATTACCGGGAGAATACCTTCAGGAATTGAAAACCTCATCAATCTGGAGCAACTCCGTCTGTCGCATAATAATTTTATCGGTTCAATTCCAGATGGTATTGGTCAGCTTACCAAGTTGAAGAAATTAGACTTGTTCATCAACAATTTGACAGGGCAAATTCCTTCCTCCATTGGAAATCTCAGTCAATTGCTGAATCTCTTTCTGTCAGATAACAGGCTCACAGGCCACATTCCTTCAACCCTTGGAAAGCTGAAGAACATAATAGCATTGGACCTTTCAAACAATGGATTAAATGGAAGTATACCTGAAGAAATCCTGAGTCTTTCCTCTCTCTCATTCTTCTTCGATTTGTCTGGCAACTCTCTGTCAGGACCTCTTCCTTCAACAGTTGGCAGCTTGAAGAAGCTGGGAATATTTGGTCTGTCTAGAAACAAGTTATCTGGTGTAATCCCTGCAACATTAGGCAGTTGTGAGCAACTGGAAATACTACTCATGGACAATAACTTGTTTTGAAGGCACCATCCCATCATCTTTGGGCAACATCAAAGGTCTGCAAGAGCTTAACCTCTCACACAATAGCTTATCAGGAACCCTTCCAGCGTCTCTAGCAAACCTGCGAGTACTGTCTTCGTTAGATTTATCTTACAACCATCTCCACGGTGAAGTCTCTGGTGAAGGTGCCTTCAGGAATGCCTCTGCAGTTTCACTGCTTGGAAATGATGGTCTCTGCGGAGGCATTTCATCCCTTCACCTGCCTCCATGCCTTGGAAGCTCATCTAAGGAGCCAGGCTGGTCCAGATCACTGAAGATTGCAGTCATAGTGGCTATTGTTGCATTCATATTATTCTTGCTGTTTTTATCTTCTCTTGCATTCTTATACTGGAGACGCAGGCTGAAAAAGCAGGCCCCATCTCTACCTTCATTTGTTGATAAGTATCTCAAAATATCATACAGCGAGTTGTTCAAAGCTACTGGTGGTTTCTCTTCCAGCAATCTAATTGGTAGTGGAAGCTTTGGTTCTGTTTACAGAGGGACTCTGGATCCCGGTGGCACAACTGTGGCGGTGAAAGTCTTTAACCTGCGACAACAAGGGGCCTCAAAGAGTTTCATAGCAGAATGTGAGGCATTGAGGGGCATCCGGCATAGGAGTCTCATTAAGATCTTAACTTCGTGCTCGAGTATCGATTCGAAGGGTGATGACTTCAAAGCTTTGGTGTATGAGTTCATGCCAAATGGGAGTTTGGATGCATGGTTGCATCCCAAGGATACTGAGCTCTCAAGACAACTGAGCCTGGTTCAGAGATTAAACATAGCTGTGGACGTTGCCGATGCATTGGACTATCTGCATCACAGTTGCCAACCACCAGTCATTCACTGTGATCTAAAGCCTAGCAATGTTCTCCTCGATGACAATATGAATGCTCATGTTGGGGATTTCGGCCTGGCAATGATCCTTTCTGAAGCCATGAGCAAATCTCCACAGGATTCAAATAGCTTGATGGGAATCAAAGGATCCATTGGATATATAGCTCCAGGTATGCTGCATGTTTGTTCCTTTTAAACAAATATCTCAACTGAATTTGATCTCATAACTCCTAAAAGAGTTGCATCGCATGCATTGCAGAGTATGGATCGGGAAGTAAAGTGTCTACATCTGGAGATGTTTACAGCTACGGAATCCTTCTGCTGGAGATATTCACCGGAAAGAGACCCGTTGATGATATGTTCAGGGATGGCTTGGAGCTCCGAGATTTTGTTGAAATGGCTTTTCCTGAAAGAGTTGTGGAGATTGTGGACCCTGCATTTTGTGAAAATGAAACCATTAACAGCAATCAGAGGGGAAGCAAAGAATGTTTGCTTTCTGTTTTCAGAATTGGTCTTCTTTGCTCAAGCAGATTAGCTAAAGAGAGAATGAGCATCAGAGATGCGGCCAGTGAGATGCATGCTATCAGAGAAGTTTATCTCAAGGCTGGACATTAACAGTGAGACTAAATGATGGAGCTCAAGCGCTAAAATAAGAATTAGATGACCTCCTTGTGTTTACTTTGTTACTGTTTTGTCATTTTCAGTTGTATTAGTAAGAAGGGGAGCTTTGATTCATCAGCAATTTGATAAATATACTTAAACTTAATCACAATTATGGTATTTATGGTGTCAAATTGAGGATGCAGCGAAATTGAACAAATTAATTCCCTCTATTCATCTAAATTACAATGCAATTGGGATAGATTTGATTCAGATGTATTATGTTCATCTATTTGCTTGTTTTTTTTTTTTTTTTTTGGTAATATGTGCAGCAAGCCTCTAAGAAACCAAGGGCACACACAAGTTTCCGTTGAGCAAAAATGAGGCCGGGGACCGCACACACGGGGGCGTTAGGACCCATGCCACAACTACTGCTCACACTCCCAGAAATGTGTCATCACCCATGAATCGAACCCAAGACCTCTTGGTCGTTGGAATTCTTGCGAGGACAGAGATACCAATAGACCACTTGGTCGTTGGTATTTGCTTATCTTTATGTGTCCTGGTTTTAGTCAAAAGCATGACACAAGAAAATATCAACACAAAGCATATTCTACTCAAACCTGTTTTTGACAACATAATTATAATCTAATTAGCACAAATGTATGTTTTTTTTTTCACCTCAAGTGGAGTTTTGAAATATCCTCACAGTAGGAAACTGAACAGCTGAGCAATGTGATTCTCAGCGTACGATGGTGCGACTTCTGGCAGATGGTAGAACAAGGTTGCCAAGCAAGAGCCGATAGCACGAGTCTGATTAGGGAAGGCAAGCGAGACAAGCACGAGGGAGGGACTGGGGAAGCAACTGGATAAGGAACAGATAGCACGAGGAGCAATAAGCATAGCCAAAGATGCTTGGGGAATGGAAGCCCCGATGAGATGGAGAAACCTATGCGGCGGTGGTAGCTCACAAAGAGGCCAACATAGAGACTGCGCTACAAGGGGGCAGTTCACTCTACACCCCACACAGATGAGACCTTGGGAAGGGAAGCTTAGATGACGGGGCGGTGTGGACTAACTTCCACTTTAAGAGAAGATGACGTACCTTCCCAAGCACACCATTTATGAGACCTATGACTGGGAGAAAAGGGAGACCCTAGATGAGAAGAACCCCTTCGACAAGGGAAACCTCGTGAGGGAAAGAGAAAGTATGTGGCAACTATTTCCAACTAGCCTAATGGGTGAGAAATTGCCGGAACCACAAGGTATGCCGATGCTGTGGAGAGGAAGGTCATCACCAGCACAATTGCCGCTGACGCTCACCAGAGCGAAATAGGAAGCACGCAGGGAATAGGGCCATGCCTCAAACCAACTCAATGGCAGGTGCACCGCAACTAAGGAGGCCTACTGAACCTTATGTGGAGGCGGAACGTGACCTACCAGAGGTGCTCACCGAGAGAGGTACGAGGCGTAACCAACATAGCGATGGTAACCCAAACATAGGAGGGAATAGGCCCTTCACATCGAATATATACCAAGGTCTCATCTACGAAAGTATAAAGGGGTCAGAAACATGGAAAGGAAGCGTCAGGAAAGCTCAAAAGACTGTCGTCAGAGCAGAAGACCCATCATCTCTCCTTCTCCATTGACTCAAGTACGCTTGAGGGGGAAGAAGCACCTATGCTCCTACTTGATAGAAAAGGTGGTGGCAATGAAGGAAGGGAAAGCCGATCATCACTCCATCCGGAGATCTTATCAGCACAGTTCTTGCCATCTTCAATATGGACAATAAAGCCCTTCAAGGATGGAAGCATGGTGGTGGGATGCTCGATGGAGAACTAGCCCGGAAGCTAGAGCAGGCAAAGGATGTTTGCCTTCTAAGATTGACTCTATCTTTCAGGACATGGACGACGGACGTAGGGTCAGCGAGGCAAGAGGATGGTGCCATGAGATGGATCACTGCCAATAAACTTTGTTTTTTCTATTGGGAGAGGGACACCATCGCCAGGCTCCTCAAACTAGCTGACGAACTAATCTATCTGAAGCAGGTGGGAGGTTATTACGTCGATGAGGTGGTGGCAATGATAAAAATTCACTAAGGATGGGATTACCCTTGCCTAATAAAGTGTCATTGGGACACATACTTACACCATTAGGGTGGCGCTACGAGAAGGTAAGGGGAGACTATTGTGTGCCAAGAAGGCTGGACTCTCGGGAGGCGATCATTGGAGACCATGGTAGAAGAGGGAAGGGTCGAGCGGTAGGGGTGGCTCCCAGACAAAATCTTTGTGAACAATGGACCACTAGTCACAGTCCATGGGGTTTTGGTAAGCGGGTTGCATAGCGATGTCAAAGCATGCGGCTCGCCATGTGGTGGCCATTACAACGCATTATAGGGGCACAAGATTGTGGAGGTTTAAAAAGAAAAATTCAAACTAGACATGTGTCGCACTTAGATGAAATGAAGGGACATGGAGCACCTAGAGAAGCGACCGCCACCTGCATTACCTAGGACAACAGAGTAGACGTAGAGGGGATATCCTCAGACTAGTCCATGAAGCAGGCAACCTCATACCTGGGGTTTTGTGGGGACGGGTACATGTCAAACCAGGAAGTGATGCAATGCGTAATGCCAAGTTCATGGAGTCTCTCAAGTAGTAAAGTACCCTGAAGATATAGTAGTCAAATCCACAGGGATCGGCAGAGATATTACTAATTCAAATCCTATTATCTAGCCTATAAATATATGTGGTGCTCTATCCAAACTAAAGATCTAAATAGCACTATACAAAAGTGAACAGTTGACAATCTAGGGTTATCATTCAAAATAACATGGCTCCCCGGATCCCTATCCCCCTAAGAATACCTTACGATTAATTTCCTAATATAAGCTACCTTGTTGATATATTTCTGGATTGTGAAGAACTCTAAATTAGTTTGACCCCAATCTCTCGTAATAGTTAAACCCTAGTCCCATTCAACAAATTTATTGTATAACTACATTAAACTAACTATGAACGTAGGTTTTGTGGTTCCCACAATTAGGTTTTACCATAATCTGGAGAGCGAGTTGTTGTTACATGATAACATAGCGACCACGGATCTCTCGTGATGCACCCCCTTCCCCCCTTATTATCTATTCTTGGATCTAGCTTGACCGTGATTTCTCGTCATGCATCAAGCAACTCTAATTATATAAGCGGTGTTTTCACACTAACATACCACAAGAATTCAACATACATGGATAATTCACTGGAATAATCAAAAAGAAAACCTAGCATTAAAAAGAGGAAATAATCAAAAGCTCGTCGTATGGTTCAAGGACCTTAGGCACCACAAAAGGTTTAGCCTCTCATACTAACAATAACTATCATAGAAACTAAAGAGAGAGACATAATAATAATCATAAACTTCCTTGCCTGATGTCTCATTCGCCGTCAGCCTCTCTTCGAAACCCTAGATGTGATAGAACAATCGCCATAAGACCCTTCCAAAATAGATCTACGTGGCTTTTATAGAGCTTGATTTTCACGTCACCACGGTTTGCCACTGCTAGCGTGTCATCACAGTACACAATCATGTCATCTAACACTTGACCGTATCATTGAAATTTGAGCGTGATCTTTAGTCAATCCTCATTTCAATCCACACACTCATGGACACACCCTTGTTGATGACCTTGTCACTCTGAATAGCTCCAGAATTTGCTTCTTTTCTCCTGAGTACCTGTTTATCTGTCTAACCACACAAAACACCCTAATAGAGCACAAAAAATGTGGAAGAAACCATGCAAAAAGATATGCAAAGTGCCTGTAAATGTGATATGAAAATAGGTATATATATGCACTCATCATAATTCCACCACACTTAAACATCTGCTTGTCCTCAAGCAAAGAAAACACGATTCCCCAAAAAGAAGATGTAACACCTATCTCTTTACCGAGACAGATGTCACACCAGCTAGGTCAGGAGGGTATCTTGTACCTAAGGCTGTAAAATTTAAAACCTAATAATAATGAAATATTCAAATCAAATCAATATGATATAAGCATAACCGGTTACACTGGGAGTCATATTTAAACCATGGTTATAATAGAGTACAACATAATAAGTCTTGGGCAACAACGGCCCCAAATACACGTAACCAAATAAAAAAGATAGTGTCAATACAACACAACAAAAATTAAAATAAAGATAAGGTACTCCAAAGCCAGCTAAACTTCGATCTTCACTCTCGTCACAAGCGACTACCCAGATCCCTAGGTCCTACAATATATAAAACAATAACTGAAGGCACTAAGCTATACAAGCTCAACGAGTATAGACAAATCTGCCACGTACTATACATACCAGTCTCTCGACAGAAATCCATAGTAACATAAAAGTACATATACTTATGCAAAGATAAATAATGAGGGTTTGCATATTTATCTTAAATCATGATAAGCATGTCAAGACAATCAGAAATCGGAAGAAAGCATATATGCAATCTCACATCATCACAAGCATATAATAATCATGTATATGCAATGGCCTCGTATCATAAAAGCATGCACCCCTAGTTCGAATGTCTCGGGAAGGACTCCAACTACCATCAAGGAACAGAGGTATATATCTCATGATCCTGATGACCGGGAGCGATATACATCTACATGAGCCCGGTACCTGACGACCAACAGTATACATCTACATGTGTACGTCAAGTATGCATCTCGTATCCGATATGGGCACTCACAAGAGTTAGAAAGGGGTTTTATAAAAAGAAACGACTTTCGCAAACATTTTTGTTTTAAGAAAAGAGATTGAAAACAAAGTCCTTTTCTTAACCCAGTATCATCTACTTAATTTCTGGGCTATATCCTTAGCCCCGCTGGATCCCTCATACATATCTAACAAAGGTACGGCCTATGATACATATAATAATCAATTTCTACCAATTATGGTATCACTTTACCATTACTCATTCTCTTTCAACTTTAAACAATTAAGCAAGCATGAAATCACTATACAAAAATAGGGATGAAATCCATCGGCAACCAAAAACCGATAAAACTCATTTAAAGTATGAGTAAATCGAAGTTCTGATAAATACATGCATAAAACAAAATATCACAGGGGATGTCTACTCACATGAAGTCCTTCCAAAATTCCTAGGTGCGGCTCGGTCCTCGCCAATACTCCCAGGGACCTTTACTCTTACCTAGAATTTACAATAACAACTAGATAAATACGAGGTTCATATTTTCATACTTTTAGTTCAATCGTTATAAATTAAGATAAATACTCGATATGCCCATATTCAACTTAGCTCATGCTTATAGTCTCCTAGAATGCCCCTAAGCATGATTAATTAACCAAGTTCAATTAGTCTCAAGCATGAAACAAGTAGGCATGCTAACAAGAACACTAATAGGGCATAACTACTTAGAATTTTCATGAAAAATTTGGCGGCACCTCCCCTATTTATAGGGCCCCGAAAATTAATACAAACATACACACAATTGATCCAATTAATCATAACAACTAACTAAGGCTCTTAACATGAATTGATGCTTCAATCCCCCCCTTAATCCCTCTCTAATTCACAGCCCTAATAGTTTATTAAATTCCATGAAATTAATCTAGGGCCTTCCCCCAATTTCATACTTACACTTGCAAGGGACCTCACCGGTGTTTTAGGATTCCTCGGAGAAAGCAGGGAGAGAAAAAGACCAGGCCGGTGTAAGTAGCTTAGAGCAAATAGGGAGACATCACGGTGGTTGGCGGGTGGAGGCTGGCCGGTGGCGATGGCCCGGCTTGGCGTCGAGGCGGTCAGGCGGAGGGTCAGAATTTGGGCCGAGGGGTTCTGATTCTTGGTAGGCGGAGAAGAAGCTGGCGGGGTGGAGATCGGTGGAGCACACCTCGGCGGAGCTGGAGCCAACGTGTGGCTCGAGGCGGGGCTGATGGTGCTCGCGGGTCGGAGGAGGGCGGCGAGGGCCGGAGCTCACCGGGAGCAATGGCCAGCGACCAAGCGGCGATGAAGCGGGTCCGATGTAAGCGGCTGGCGTGGATAAGGGGAGAAACGAGGGATCGAGAGAGAGAGAGGCACGATGAATCTTCAATTGAACTTTTTTTTTATTTTTCTCTAACTTAGAGTGCAGCACACACTAGGGGTAGGCATGGATCGGATTTGACTAAAACCAAGAACCGATCCATAAATATTAATCGGATCCCGGATCGGATCGGATTTGGAGATAAAAATTATTCGATCCGATGTCATCCAAATCCAACTATTTAGGTTCGGATTACGGTTGGGATTCGGATTTTTGGATCGTATAATTCGATTTTCGACTTTCATGATTCAAATCAATATACCACATCAAGACATACGAATAAGTGAATAAAATTAAATTCTCTAGAATAAAAAGATCTGACTTCGTAGTAGTTACAATCAAATTAATGTCTTTTGAGTAATTAGAAAATCATGCTCTAGAAAAATTCCTCATTCTTAAACTCTACACCAATGACACTATGACATATGTTAATTAATAAAATAAAATATAATTAATATTATTTCGGATCGGTTCGGATCGGATCCGATTTTATGAACAAAATCCATGAACCGATCCATTAAAATTGGATCGGTTCGGTTTTGGATCTCGGATTTTGACTTTTTAGTCAACTTCAATTTTTTGGATTTTTCGGTTCGGTTCGGTTCGGATCGGTTTTCGGTTCTCGGTTTAAAACGCCAACCCCTAGTACACACACACACGCGCGCACACACACACAGAGATATATATATATATATATATATATATATATATATATATATATATATATATATATGAGGGATGATCTTGTCTATGCGGTAGTGATATCTTGTTCATTTATGGTGACGCCCATTTAAGCCCACAGGTATTTTTTTTTTAATGGATGGGAAGATCTGCTAAAAATAAGCTACCCTGTCAATTTTCATACAATTTGATAACCGTTTGGTCCTCCCACTTAACGGTTGAAATTCTGGACAGTTCAGATTCCTATAAGTTTTTGATCCGTTAAGATGAAGACCCTACAAGTTCCCAAATTGTATGAAAATTGACAAGCTAACTTACTTTTTGATGATCTTTCCATCCATACGGTTGAAAATTGTTCAAACATGCTCGAGGGGCCAAGAATCGTAAGGGAAATATACAATTTCCTAGGCCTTATGTAATCAAATCCCATATATATATATATATATATATATATATATATATATATATATATATATATATATATATCACTTATAACATTATATATTATTATTTAAATAAATTCTTTAACTTATCTTAACACTTTAAATTAATTTAATTTATCCTCTAAACAACTTTTATTATTTTAATTTATCTTTCCCTTTTACATCACATCGCCCTTTAAATTAGTATTATTTCTTCAATAATTCATCGATCTAGATCCGAAAATTTCTGGTCAATGATTCCGGTGCTTGCGGGTGCAGCTTTGTGACATCACGAGTGGTACGTCCCCTCGTACCATACTTGATCCGATATTCAGGCTTTTGACGGCCAGGTACTTGCCTACTTTATTGGGACTCTAACATTTGTCTGTTATCTCCCACTTAATTAATTTTGATTAATTAAAACTTAGTAAACCTCTCAATTAATTAACCGAGGTTTTCTTAACCATCCACCTCCAACTATTCCAAGTGTAAGTGGTCTAGCCCAATAAGGCCTTCCCTAGGTCCATTAGTTTAGAAAATTTTGGATTTAAATTCATTAATCCTCGATTTTTCCTTTAATTGAGCTTTAGAAAATTAATTTATTTTCCATGCTAATTAATCTCATTAATTATCAAAAATTTTCTGATTATTTTTATTTAGAAAATTCCGGGTTTTACAAAAGATGAGTTCATGATCTCTGATATCAAAACAGCTGGGAGTCCCTCTGGTGTCCAAGTAGAACACAATGTTGAGTGCCATAAAGGTTTTTAACGAAAATAGGTCTTATCTGAAGCTTATTCACTAACTGAACCCTTTTGCTTTTCTTTGTTAGGTAGTAGCTGCATACATCCAAGGAGGTAGCCTTTTCCCCTGGTAGGTCATCAGGTAAACATTTGTGATGCCCAAGATCCAACTACTCAAGAGCGGCTTTTACGCTTCAAAGGTGATAGCTCTTTCTACCACCCTTTTACTATTTTCGGTAGGGTATCCTTATTGGATCCGACTTTCAAGACTTTATGTTTTCTTCACTTTTTCGGTGGGGCATCCCTATTGGATCCAACTTTACGGATTCTTTTTCGTTTCTTTGTTTCATAAATAAATATCACCTAAAGGTAACAAAGTAGCTAGAATCCAATCCTAAGCAGACAAGTGACAACATAGTAAGGGTTTTGTGCTCAAAATTTTTGTAAGATACCTTGTAAAAGCAAAACTAAATATATATATTTTTGAAAAAATTTGGCACCCAACACTAATGTTTACTTAGACTCAAAGAGGACTCTGAATCATTAACTATAATAGATCATCTTAAATCAACATTCATCATAAGTAATATAAATATGGCTAATCCCTCCCTCACACTTAAACTGTACATTGCCCCCAATGTACTCAATCTATGCATTAAAAAAAAGAGTATGACATGAAAAAACAAAAAAGGGAAGGGGATTACTCAATATAATTGCGTGGTGTAGTTCCCTGTGTGAAGTTTTCCTGACTAGTTCTGAAGTCATATATTTCTAAAATATCTTGTAACATGGGTGGCACATAAGTGAGGCTTAAAACTAGATATAAACATAAAGGACTAAGCCATGAGTCCCTCTGCCTTTGAAACAAAATGAAAAATACATAAGTGGTGAAAAAAAGAAAAAGAAAACTGATAATTATCAATTGCCGTGCTTCTCCTCGTCACTGGCAACCTTGAAGTCATTACTGGCATCCACACCCACATTTCTTATGGTGTGTATAGGAACTAGTGGTGGGGGTGAGTACTCGATCTCGTCGCATTGGAGGAGTAGATGAACTGCCCCTACCAGCCAGTCTAATAGTGTGTCCCACTTAACTAAAGTCTGGCCTGAAGCTGGTGCAGAAACTGTTAGTGGTAGTTATGACGGAGGTAATGGTGCAATGCTCAGCCTCGCTATTGTTGTTGCGTCCTTTGGTTCCTAGTGCTCCCTCTGACCCAGCCGGGGGCTAGCGGCTAGATATATGGTACCACGTCTTTGTTCAAATCGATCATTACAAAACCCATACATTTCGAAGTGTCTCTATTGTGATATCCGGTGATCCTCCTATCATCCCTCATCCTCACCGTGTCGTCCTCCTAATAGACCGATCCCTCTGGAGAGTCTCGTGATGTCTGAGCGGTGAAGATGAATTACATCCGAGCGTAGGTGGCCTGGTAGAGTAGAAACTGTGCAGCAACCAACCCTAGGTAGATTGGAAATCCTTCAGCTATGTTGGATAGAAATAAAAAGTCTATGGTGTTGACCACTCCTGTGATGTTTCCCCACCCTGTGATGGAGTGGCTAAGGACACATATACTAGAGGGCGGGGGATTTGAGTGTGGTGGCATTCGACCTCGTCAGGTCGTAAATCGGCTCGTTGTTGAGGCGGCTTCATTACACTCTATATGTCATCTAGAGCTGCCAGTGAATACTGATGGCATCATACTTAAGTATCCAAGTGAACCCCTCGTCATATTGTCCCAGTTGAACGGCGAACTGGGTATAACTTGTCTGGTGCATCACACCTCCCAAGCTGGGCCCGAATGCAGTCGGCCCTGTGCTAGGAGACTACTCCTCTAATGATCGTAATGGTGGCGAGGACCTCTTATGTTAGCTTATGGTACGCCATCTCATCGATGGTCAGCAATCGTTCCCATCCTCCCACTGATAGTAACTGTCGGGCCTCCTCGACGAGGCCTACGTCCTCCAAAACGTCAAAGTCTATGGCCCGAGCATCTCTGAATCTCTTCTGCCTCAAGAGTGAGTACCTTTCGCTCTAAATCGGCATCCCAAAGACTGGTGCCGGTGGTTCTTATGAGCTCCCATTTCCACTCTTTCTCTTTGGTGACCCCACAATACATTGCTTCTTCAAACCCATAATTTTGCCGGAGAAGACGTTAGACATGGCTGTGTGAACTGTGGACATGAGCGTGTGAGGAAGAGAGGTTATAAATGGAGGTGTCATTGGCGTGTGGTGGAGGTGCGCTATAGATTTGGGTCAGAAATCGTGTGGATTGGGTCACCGAAGTGTGGATTGATAGAGGAGGGTCAAAGGGATAGAAGACGGCGGCCCCAAACTCGTCTGGTCGCACACGGGCTATACACCATTATGTGTGCAGCTGTGTATGTCTCACATAGCCGTGTAAAGAGCAATTAAACCATGTGAATCGCGATATGCCTTCCACACGCCCATGTCTGCGGGCGTGTATAATGAGTGTATAATTATACATATTTTCATTCTATATTTGCATGCACTTTGAATTGCCTTTTTGCATGGATTCCTTTTTTTTTTTCTCAATTGGGTATTTTGTTGTCAACGAACAAGTAAAAAGGGTCTCGAAACAACAGAAGTGAAAAATTAATCAATTCTGAACGAAATGAGCTGCAGAAATCAAGAATTTATTATAAAATCTACAAGGCTTTAAAATAGATCTAGACTATTCAAATTGAAGAAAAATAAGTCAGGAACACCTAGTTAAAATTTCATGTCAATCTGAGGTCAATTGGTAATCCTATCAAGGGTTTGATGAAGGCAGTAAAATTTTGGAGAAGCCACACCACCATAGAGCTCCTAACAACTTTGTGATGGACACAAAATTATACGTGACACTTCTCTAGCAATTATACTGGGAATTAGATCAAGTAATAATGTACCCCAAAAGGTAGGGTAGTCTAATCCACATTGATTGCCCACTAGTAGTAGTTGTCCTCTATTACCTAGCTTAACTAAAAGCGAGTTTGTGTAATAAGACTAGTTGATTATACTAACTAAAACTAATGTGAACAATTGGTAGATTAGGGTAATCAGAGATGAAAAGATGGCACCTCGGATCACACTCCCCTAGGATTCCCTTATTAATGATCTATTACTTATTACCGGCTAATTACTAATAATTCCTGAAGGATGTAACAATACATGTCTCAGCAAAGAACCCAATCTCTCATGATGCTCATGCACACCCTAGCATCCTTTTTTGAATAAAAACCTATCTAGATGAATCAGAGCCAATCACGATTACTCTAGCCATTTCGAGTCACCGCAAAAGCAATCTTGGTGCTAGGTGCCTCTAACATACTGAGGTGATGACTCGAGGCCCATGCAAATGAAAGCCACATAGAGATATCTAAATAGATAATAATTCTAGGCTTTGTAATACGAACTCCACCATCCAGCAATAACATTACAATGCTAATGCTATTAGACGATTGGGTTTATGATGCAAACTCTACAACCATCCAGCAGGAACATTACCATGTCAATATTATCGGATGATTGGGCTCATGCACAAAATAACCAATAAACAGAATTTCAAGCACAAACAATCAACATGTGACAAAGGGATTATTGAATAAGCAAAAATCCAATAAAAATAAGAAATAGGTAACAAGTTCATCCTAGGGTTTAGGTGTCAGAGGCACCACAAAAGGTTTAGCTTCTAATTCTATGACCTATCATAACTAAGACATAAGAGGAGGGTATACAATCAGACATAGAAATCTTCCTTGGATAACGCCTCCTCTACCTTCAATTCTTCCAGTAAAACCCCAACTGTCGGTATGGAAATCGCCCCGAGACTGCTCCGCCAAAAGTCTCCCTCAAGGGTTATAGATTTTCAAATTAACGAAGCATGACTGTTTTGATTTGAGCATGCCCGTGTTGATCTAAGCCTTTGTGTTGATCACGAAGAGCGGTGCGTGTTTTAGTGCGACGGCCTTGATAGCGCATTTTATAAAAAATAGAGAGTTGCACGAGGTTGAACACGTCAGTGCTTCTTCAGTATGCACTTGTCAAGTGAGAGCACGATCGTGCTCTGTTCTACATTTGTACTCTTTTGGCCTTTTTGTCCGAAATGCAGGATTCATGTTCCTTTTGCTCCCGGGTGCTTATTTACCTGTCCAATCACACAGAAATACCCAAAGTAACACAAAAATAGAGAATTGATGCTAGGAAATGGTACAAGTATATACGAATATAAGGGAATTTTATGTATAATCATGCACTTATTAATAGCTTGACCCGGCCCGATTAGTTGAACTGATGTATAACATAAGACACAACATGCGAAATAGAATTAGATTCAAATGAAGAAGAAAGCCAAGATGAAGGCAGGTTAAGAAGAAGACACTAGTGAGCCACCCTAAAGAATTAGAAAGAACCATCCTATATAAAATGTGATCGGTAATGTCTACATGTGTTACAACTCTCTCATTGAGTTCTTGAGAATGAAGAAGGAAGCTTGAAGGGAAATAATGAGTTCATATATGTCTACTATAGACATGCAGCGTGAATATTCAAAACAAAACTCGATAAAACCCATCCAAGATCTAACCGAGAAAAACACAACGATCAGGTTAGGTAAAGAAAAACATACCGTAGCCAAAGCTCGTATATCGACGTCCTTGATTATTTGACGATGCTCCAACGAACCTTGTCACTATTTCAGCGATGATCAACGGATCCTCACCTCTATCAGTATCCACTCGGAAGAACTGAATCGCCTTGATCATCTCACAAACAAAACTGGAACTTTTGATTATTCGACTTTTGGTGCTAGCTCATAATCGAAGAACTGATTTTGATGGCCTTGTATTAGAACCCAACATCAAATCTCCTAAATGGTTATCCAACTATTGGAAAACCATGCGTCTCAAATTGTCCTTTATCTCTCTCTCTTTTTAAAAACATAATATCACATAACAATATCTCAAATTTATAGAAGAAGAGGAAGAGAAATGGTCCTCTCTCTTTCTCTTAAAGAAGAGGAAGAGAAATGGTCTTTTATGTTGAGGTTTAGAAGTAGTTACTTTAATAACTCATCATAAACACTCCTTCAATGGTTGTACAACTATTGGAAACCACCCTCTTAAATAGAAGAAACCGTCCTCTCTCTCTCTCTAGAAGAAGAAGAAGAAGAGCCAGTCCTTTATATTGAGGTTTAGAAGTAATTACATAAACCTACTTAATTGCTTCACTATATATCTTTATATATAGCATATCTATATGTGGTTGGGCCAAACTTCTTTTATTCTTTGTGTCCAACACAATTAGAACATAGAATTAATTAGGATTCCATCAAATGGAGGCCCAGCCCATATATTAACATACATATATGTGTTCTTATTTTTGTGAACCATTTTCAAAGTAGGATTAGTGTTTAGACAATGTACAGGACCCTCTTGTATACTTGTCCTATTCTGACTTTCAAAACATGACTCAGTCAATAAAGTTCCAAATCCAAATCAACCTTTGAGTGTGACCCAATAGGTTCTTGTAATGTTGGCAATGGCATAAAACTCCTTTTTAATGTCATAAGCAATGAGCTAGCAACACATCATTGCTACCCAAACCACAAGAATGTCGTGATAGACACATAACCTGTTCCTGTGATTAATACCAAGTATCCAGCATCCCTTTGTCCTTGATATCTTTGATTGAATACAAGTCATGGATTAGTCATACTTGTATAATTCAATCAGTATGTTTCTTGATGCCAAGTAGACTAATGAAAACAAATGACATCAATATCCCATACAGATTCACCTGGGTGTGGCCACACACTTCTTAGTCTCACTCATCAAGAGGCTCTGATATCACTCCTGTTATATAGGAGGGACAAATCCTATCTTGATCACTCACATTCTACTACATGGTTCATGACATACCCAATGACAACCTCTATAGTTCATCATGTTACGGGTGACGTTTGGTTATATCAAAGTATCATACTTTCCATGTAAGAATCCATAGTGACCTCAAGTCTAAGGATCATATACTTCTTTAACCACTTATGAGAGTAAACATGACATTCATATAACGATCCATGTAACAATTCTCATGACGGGTCTATCCAGCATAAGTTCTCCAACTTATACGTACGTGTTGACTTGACATCTCATGTCCATGACAACTCTTGTCATCAGTCACTACACATACTAGTCTCATGTGCATCATTGTTGTCCTAGATTCCATAATAATACTTGACTAGGGACAATTTAAGAATAGAAAACTATTCTAGGGACATTATTATCAATACTTATACTACGAAGATATCAAGTAAAGTATAATAGTGGAAAAAGCCTTTATAAATAAACATGAAAATGCACAAAAAAAATCATATCATGATTGGTCTCTAGGGCATACACTAACAAAGCCTTGGTTGATGAATACTAGATTACTGCCATACAAGAAGAACTTAATCAGTTTGCATAGAATGATGTTTGGACCTTGGTTCCAAGACCCAAGGATGTGAATGTTATTGGTACCAAGTGGATCTTCAATAACAAAATAAAATGACAAGGGAAACTGATGGGATGATTCCGCAAGTGCACGGGTCGTGATCAAGTAGTAGAGTGAACTATGAGAGTCGAGTGTCGACCCCACAGGGAATAGATTACTAGTACGAACTAAGCTTCTATTATCTAGTCTTGTCAAAGATTTGGTAGTTTTTGAGTCTAAATCTAAGGAATTAAAAGATTGGGGACAAACTTTGGAAATCAAGAATTAATTGAGATAGAACTATAGCATGAGAAGGAGATACTTGGGCATGAGTCACCTTTGGATTTAAATATAGAGATACATAAAGAAATCGATGAAGATGATTGGAGATGCTTGTGCCAAGGGTTCCTAAATTATATCTAATCCCTCTCCCGAGGCGATTGGATAACTAATCTCCTAGGATTGTCTTAAGCTTAAGGGAACCTATGTTTTGGAAGAGTTGTGGGATTGAATTGTATTAAAGAGTCGCTCCACTTTTAGTACCTGAATCCCTCAGCGTACTCACAACCCTCTCTAATGGATTATGTTCCTAATACAAGGAGGCGCTAGCTCTAGCCCTCGTATCACACCCAAGTAGTCTCTCCGGGCATCTCGCAACGTAGAGAGATTATAATCAATACAAAACATCCACTAGATATTCAAGCATACATCCAATCAATCAAAACATAGAAATTAATATAACATTAACGCAATATCCAAAGGTTTCTCATACCCAAGTATCTATAAGATTAGTTCCCCATAAATGGAGAACTCCAATCCAAAACAATAAGAATACAATAAAAACTTGACATAATAGATGATACCGTTGACAGCTTTGTAAGTTTGATCTCCTTCTATATCTCCTTCCTTCTCTCTCACTCCAAGATTGGGGGAGAAGACTCCAATCCATAATCTCCAAGATAATCTCTTCCAAAGCCAACCTCCTCCCTCCTAAACCCTAAAGCCTCCTATTTATACCTCAGCTTAGGGTTTTAGTAGTAAAATACAGCTCATACTCACATTGTGGGTCCGCAATAAAATGGAGGGTTATGATATACGAGGCCCGTATCACGGTTGTATACTAGCTTGAGTATGAAGCTTCGGTGCCCGATATATGGCCATATGGCGGCCCGATTATCTGGCGTAGGTGTGAGTATACAGACTAGTATATGACCGTATAACATCCAGTATGAATTCATATGGGGTGTATGCCATCCAGGAGGATTGATGTGTAGGCCGTTTACTCTCGCCAATAGCATATGGCCGTATGCCTTCCCGTTTACTCCAAAATAGCGTTGGATCGGCTTCTTTTTTACCTCGAAATGCTTCCTTTCTCCCGGAGTGGCTTCTATATGCCCTGTTTAACAAATATGAAGCTTTTTAAGTATCAGAGGTCTATAATTCATCAAAATGACATACAAGATATATAGGAAAATGATATGAAAATATGCTCATTTGAACGCTCATCAGAAACATTATCAGAAATAAAGCTAGATTGGTTCCATAAGGGTACACCACGATTTTGATGAGATATTCGCACTAGTTGCTCGCCTGGAGTCCATCAGATTGTTATTAGCTATTGCATGTTGCGTGGGCTTCAAGTTGAATCAAATGGATGTTAAGAGTGCATTTCTAAATGGAATTCTAAATGAAGAAGTATAATTGGAACAACCAAAAGGCTTTGAAGATCCTCCACTATCAGATCATGTATTCAAGTTAAAAAAAGGCTCTTTATGGTTTGAAGCAAGCTCCCCGAGCATGGTATGAAAGACTTACAAAATTGTCACTCGAAAAGGACTGATCTCATAGTTGCGTAGATATATGTTGATGATATAGTATTTAGCTCAATATCACAAAAGTAAGTTGATGAGTTTGTGTTTCTAATGCAACAAGGGTTTGAGATGAGTATGGTAGGAGAATTAAGCTACTTCTTGGGCTTTCAAGTTAAGCAATGCACCGATGGGATCTTCATTTCACAATGCAAGTATGCAAGAAATTTAGTAAAAAGGTTTTGGTTTAGCGAATGCAAGACATGTCAGGACACCCATCATTGTTAGTGAGAAGCTGACGAAAGATGAACAAGGGAAGGATGTGGACTCGAGCCTCTACAGAAGCATGATTGGAAGCTTACTTTATCTCATAGGAAGTAGGTTAGACATCAGTTTTAGTGTTGGAGTTTGTGCCAGGTGTCAAGCAACACCAAAACATCACACTTGACTGCAGTCAAATGCATCATCCGTTATATTGGTGGCACTGCTGAATATGGAAGTTGGTACTGTAGAGACTCAAACATACATCTGGTAGGCTATCGTGATGCAGACTGGGGAGGCAATATTGATGACCGAAAAAGTACTTCAGGTAGATGTTTTTACCTAGTCAACAACCTAGTTACATGGTACAGTAAGAAGCAAAGCTCTATTTCACTCTCTCTTTGTGGAAGAGAGTATATAGGCTAGGGATGTTGCTATACATAAATGTTGTGGATCAAGCAAATACTTGAGGACTATAAATTGTCCAACAAGAATGATTAACTATTTTTCGCGACAACAAAAGTGCAATTGACATCTCTAAGAATCTAGTTCAACACTCTAAATGCGTAACACATTGATCTTACGCCATCACTTTCACTTTATCTGCAATTTGGTTGAGCGCAAGACCATCGTCATTGATCATGTTGCAACATAAAAGCAATTGGCTGACATCTTCACCAAACTCCTTGACTCTACACAATATGAATATTTACGGTGTGCATTAGGCCTTTGCCAAGTTTAATCCCTACGGGAAAAGACATGCAAACAACCTTTTCTCTATTTTACGCTTAATGTTGTTTGTAAAAGTATAAAGGTGGGCTATCAGTAAGGGGGAGTTGCAACATAAGCAACAACAGCGGCATCAATTCAGGGGAGTTACAACATGCGGTGCATCAGCAAACAGTCTCACTTTGACATCATCAGACACAAAGGGAGAGTAGTTCCAGACTGAGTCCACATTGGTTGTGTCAAATAATGCAAAAGAGGGAGATTATTAGTGCAAACGAATATAGGATTGGCATTTTTTGATTACAATAGGTTGATGCAACTAATGTTGCAACATTGATGAAGCTCTCATGGTCCAAGTAATGATGTGGCAACAGATGACATGGCAAGGTTAACAAAGGCACGTGATAAGATGGTAGTGAGGACTTGGCACAAGATGGCGTGGCACATGGCATGTGACAAAGCATTTAGGAGATATTTCCATAGAGCCATCATAGAAGATCTTACACAAATCAAGGAGATATTTTGTGGAGCAGTGCTATGTTTGGAAAGGGTCATATTCACTTAGAGGGGTCTATAAATTATGAAGATATTTTGGAAGCAGCTGAAGATATATTTGGAAAGCCATTACAAGCTGGGTGCAGTCTATATTTGGAAAGTCTTTACAACTTGGAGGGAAACTTGGCCCAACACATGTTTGGAAACGTGATCCAACCTGGAAGGAAGAGATCAAGGATTGAATACTATATTTAGACTTATCACACGCCGAATTATGAAGACTAATTAAGGCAACGGTCGAAGATTTGATTGAGTGAATGGAGACCAAGTTTGGAAGGAAATCATTAAAAATAATTTGGGAAGATTATGCAGCCCAAACTTAGATGAATGGAGATCAAGTTAGGAAAGTGGTCAAGTGTGCCTAGGTGAGGTGCGACCTATGAAGTGGGGACTACGAACTTGACGTAGAGAGGTTCGACCAGATGCATGGTCAAGATCTGGAGAATCTGACAGTGTTCAACTTGGACTCAACTCGAAGGGTTGAAGGCGTCATGAAGTCATGTTACAACATAAGCTGCAGTCTCAGTCAGTTCAGCAGTCTCCATATTGCAAGTTCGGTCGCAACATGAACTCCAACGGCTATTTTTGGAATGTTTCCAAAAATAGATCCTACGGAGATTTCGGAGATCATAAAAGAGGCAAGTGATATTTTAGACTCGTTGAGGGTCTATATAAGGCCAGGCTTTGAGGATTTAGGATGAGCCACCAGAGTGAGACCTAAGTGAGTAGGTTGAGTGGTCATCGATCAATCTTGAGTAAGGGTGCTTATATATGTTGTGGGATGAGTGACAAGGGATTTGTACTCATGTTTCTTCCTTTCTTTTAGTGGATCATTTTCTCAGGGCTTGGTCTACCCATACGTAGACTTGGAGTAAGCCGAACTGGGTTGCCAAACTCTTGTATCTCCTTCCTTTATTTTGCATTGTCTTGATTGTGTGTGTGTGTAAGCTTGAGAGTTTGTTTAAAAGAAAAAGTTGCAACTAGAGATACAACTAAATCACACAACACCCCTGCAAAACTATAAAGCAAAGATATTAGGCAAGGAGTTTCCAAAAAACTTTTTTTAGGATAGTTATTTCACCCACAATATTGTAGATGTTTTCTAGGAAATAGAACCCAAGGATACAATGCATAATCAAAAACAAGACTGCTGCAATTCAATTATGTTCCTCAATCAAAATAAACCAATAAAAAAACTGAAAACAATAAGGAGATTATTAAAGGTCAGATAAGAGACTACTTTTTTTGTACATCCTTTCATTTTCGTACTCATCTATTTAATAGATTTCAAACGACATCTTATCCACCCGATGAAGATGTCATAAGACACATCTTCCCATTTCTCGGTATGTGTCAAAACAGTGGCTACAAACACATCTTTCTTTTGAAAAATTTATTTTATCTCCTTATCTATTTATAGATATAAACTTAACAAGAAAATATATTTTATAAAAATCACCAAACAAAAACGTTTAATTATTATTGGTCAGATACCCAAATTAATCCCTCTATTATACCCAATCAAACCATTTGATTCCTCTATTATAATTTGAGCCCTTGGGTCCCTCTATTTTCACAATTGAGAAATATCAGTCCCTTCCTCAAACGGATGTATGTTTTTTCGGTCCAAAACACTGACGTGACATTATTACTTATCAAAATATTATTAAAAAAATTCATAAAATGGTTAATTACCCACAAATGAAAATATTATGATTCATCATTTTCAAATTCATCCTTTTCCACTATCACAAAGCTTAGTATTAGACAAGAACTAATTTTACTCCATTAGCAAACCACGTACAATTGGCACTACAATCTTCAATTCTTTAGTTCAAAATTATCATTTCACATAACATCATGCCACTTTAAAACAAAAATAACAGTCTAGTAACAAACCATTGCAATGAAAAAACAAGAATAAAAGGAAAACAGAGATTTAGAAAACCTTAACCAGTGAAGTGCCCGATGACTTTAGTGAACTTGAGCGTGTGTAGAGCAAGATCCCTTGTAGGTGACAAGATAAGCGTCCGTACCCCACCCTGTGACATATGTTTCTTAAGCTTCTGGAGCATAGGGATGAGGAAAGTTGCGGTCTTTCCAGAGCCCGTGGGAGCCACAGCAACAACGTCGGAGCCGAAGAGGATAAGGGGCATGGTCTTGCGCTAGATCGTTGTGGGTACACGGTATCCCTTCCGGTAAACCCCGCGGTAGACCTCTGGCGAGAGCATGAGTGACTCAAGAACCCAAATTTCGCCTTCTTTGCCTACTTACATCTTCGCTTCAACTCCGTTTTCGAGTTCACGCCTAAAGTCCGGTCCCTCTGCCTTATCGACGATCTCATCACCGGCAAACTCCGGTTCTTGAAGCCCCATGGATGATGGAGAGAATTGAAGAGAGACAATAATGCCATGTTAAATTTCTTAATTAACAGTTTTTTGAATTTTTTTGATAATGTTTTAATGAGTAACAATGCCACATCAGCGTTTTGGACAAAAAAACAGATGTCCATCTGAGAAAGGGACTGACATTTTTCAATCGTGAAAATAGAGGGACCCCAAGACTCAAATTATAATAGAGGGGCCAAATGGGTCAATAGGGTATAATAGAAGGACTAATTTGGGTATTCGACCACTATTATTAGATAATATTAATATATTTACATAATATATAACACTATGAACATATAACACTATGAGAACTTTTTAGACTGTTGTATCTTGGAAGTGCTACGCCATTGAGATCCTTATAGCAACAAGTAACTTACTCTGAGGAGATGAAATTGTGCTTAAGGACTGTACATTCATACGTCTCAGTCAATCTTCTATCTCATAACACATCCTTATCTCCAACAATATGCAATTAGAAATAAAGGAAGCTAGCTATATTTAGGTAGCTTGAAATTACAATAGATTGTTGAAGTGCATTTGCACATTGATTCTCCAACTGATCATGTATATTAATGATCTTGAAAGTTAGCTGACCAAGATTACCATATTTCAACAATTCTAGTATTCTCCAGTAATGCTCATACAATCTTGAAAGTTACTTTGAATTGTAATTAGCTTTATGTTTATCCATTTAGATAACAATAAAACAAAATATATTTTAAAAAATGTTGTTTGTTTGTTTGTTTGGAGAAGGTTATTATAAGTTCTCAAATAGTGAATTACTTGGGAGGGCATACCACTTGAAAAATATATGAAGTCAACTCAGGAAAAAACAAATCAGTGCAGAGTTCCTCCAATGAGTCAGTGTGGGTTGAAAAGAAACAAATGAAATTTTATAAATACAAATTCCCAATGAAAGCATATATATATATATATATATATATATATATATATATATATATATATATATATATATATATAAGAAGTTATTACAGTGATGGAGAATACATAGAAACAAAGATGGAAACTAATGAGTGTCATGGCATGTAGGTCTTCAAATGAATAAGGTTGTGATGTACCTACCTGGTATTGTGATTGAGAGTCTAAAAGCTTTGACCCTCAAGGGAATAGCCAATAATAGATGATATTGGCCCCAACATCTTGTTGTCGCCCTCTGCAATGTGCTGGAGCACGTCATTAATGGTGACGATGCCAATGTAATGCTTATGCACGGCCCTAGTGGCATGGTCAGACTCAAGAATCATAGAGCCAACCACATGCACCGATCCAGTGCCCGGGTAGCGAGGAGCGAGCGGAGACTTCCCTGCGTTGTTTGTAACCATGGTGTTAACGGTGTGAGCCATGGTGGCTGTATAAGGGACCTCCACGAGCCACCAGTGGTTGCAGAAGCCAAAGGCAAGACGTGTGTCGTGCTCTCTTCATCATCTGTTGCTCTTCGGTTTCCAAGTATTCTTCTTTTTGCTCTTTCTTGTCTTATAATTTTTTATGTATACTTTCTTACTTGGTGAGTTTGTTTTGTTTTCCACTACAGGGAGTCGATGAAAGAAACGTAACCTACCCTTCACTAGTACATGTTAGGATCTCTTGACTCTTGGTGTTGGCAATACGAGTAAGTATGCACGTGTCAAGAGATGAATTTGCATGATGGACTAGGGGTGAAATCGGTTCAGTTTTGGTCGGTTTGGACGAATATCCAAATCAAACGGGTATTTTTTAGGTTTGGAAAAAATCAAACCAAACCCTACCGAACAATTTGAAAAATGAAACCTAGCCAAACTGGTTCTGTTTGAACCATGGTTTTAAAGATTTTCGGTTTGGATCGGTTTGAACTATTTTAATGATTTTTGGTTGGAGTCGGTTTGGGTTGGTTTGCACCCAAAAATCAACATTTTTGAGTTTTTTTTTTTTAAATGGGTCATTTTGAGATCACACGTAAATCAAATAAAGTGTGTACACGTGTATAAATCCACTACAATTTATATCAAAGTTATACTAGCAAATGTATTAAAATAAATAACATAGTTCACAAACATAACACATTTTTTCTCTCATAACAAACCAACCTTAATAAATATCATCCAAAACATAAACAAAAGTAAGAATGGCAGCCTTCTTCAATCCTAGTATAGTTGATACATCTTCAGTCAAGCATGTTTCATCATCTATATAAGAGAATAAAACTAATTAATAGGGTAAAAGAGAATAACATACAACCTTTAAAACATGAATCATAAAATGTGTATTACTAATACCTATGGCATTCTCAGTCCTGGTCTGCATCCTCAATCACGAATCAATGGTTATACATGATTCATCATCTACATAAGAGGATAAAAACAATTAATAAGAAAAAAAAAGAGAATAATACAAACTTTAAAACATGGATAATATATTGTATATTACCTTTTGTGGCATTCTCTAAATCCTCAAGTGCTTCCACGTCATCTATGTATTGGCTAAGAGCAATCGGATCTTTCTTAGAACTTAACCAATTCTTTGCACATATCAAAGCTTGAAACATCTTTGGACTTAATGAACTTCTAACTTGAGGATCAAGTTATTCTACTTCCTATAGAGAATCACGAACTCTGAAGCAATATTAGAAACTTGAATAGCCAAAACATCTTTATAATCACGGGGAGACAATTTTGTATCTCGTACCATTCATCTTCCACCAAACTAATATGTCAAAAGACTTTTCTAAAAAATTTTCACGAAGATCATTTGAGTAATCATCCAAGTAATTGCTATCGATAACATCATCTTCATTGAGTCTCTATGTAAAGAATGAATGAAAAAATCTTCTGAATCATCCAAGGAACATGAAGGTTGTGAACTCACACAACTCACACCACTTTTTTGTAGCTGATCAAAACTAGGAAGACTAATCATTTCCTTCTAGAAGTTATATAGGGTGTAAAGCACATCCTCAACATACTTTAACATATTTGCTGAAGTTTCATCATCATAGAGAAAACTAAACCCATGCTTAATCTCTTCCATCTTGCACCTAGGATTAAGAATAGTTGCAATGTACAATAACACATTCATCTTCTCAAGATTTCCCCAGTACTTATCAAACTTCTATTATATACTGAATGCCATGTAACAAAGTACATGGGTCTTTACACAATTCCTTTAAATTTCCTTGAACCTCACAAATTTCCTTGAAAAACAAATTGGATGTCACATATAAGGAGCCATTGATTCTCAAAGTCAACTTATAAAATATTCTTAAGAACTTCACAAATATTTGCGCCTTCTTTCAATCATCATGTATTGGTGGACCATCTATTCTTTTCCCATTTGCCCTCTCCTCTTCAAAATACTTGGTATAATTTGCATCCTCATCTACGATTTCAAATGCTTTCTTGAACTATAATGTAGCTTCTAACATCAAGAAAGTGGAATCCCATCTTGTAGAAACATCCAAACACAATAAAAGCACGAGACTCGATTTTTTTCTTCCTTGCAATTCTCTTTGAATCTTTTAAACCGTGATGTAGAAGATCTTGGATATGTAACTGCATTCCGGATGCATGAAATAGCATAATTGATTTCTTTGAGACCATCACAAACCACCAAATTCAGTATGTGAGCACTATATCGCATGTGAAACATTTCCCCATCAAGAACTAAACCATGCTTGAAGATCTAACTTCAACTTCCTTACTGCAACATCATTGGAAGATGCATTGTCGACCATCATACAAAACACTTTATCAATACTCCAATCATGAAGACAAGCAAGGTTGGGCAAAAATACCTTGTATACCATTGAAACCTTCATCATGCACATGCCTAAAAGGTAATTCAACCAAAATAAAGTAGGTAGCAATCTCACCCTTGACATCTTTCGGATCATAGTTTTTGGAATTAGGTATATTCTCCTCATTTGCCTTGGATTTGGTGAATAGAGTTATTGTCTTTTGCTTCTTGTTTTCAGTCCGCAATGGGTAAAACTTACATTTCATCTCAACATGAGTTTGTAAAGTGCTAGTTCCACAAGTCCTCGTGTCATACTTGTAATCTTGGCCATAATAATTACAATCAGTTGCTCTACCATCATCGCATATCTTGAAATGAGGCCATACATTTGATATCTTTTTACTCGGCCTTCCTCTTTTTTTTTTTCCTTCATTACCTTCTCAAGATTCAACAATAGGTACAACAATTTCTAGAGTAGATTCAATTGTAGGCACACCATCGCCCGTTGACGGATTGGCTTCCATTTCATCTCCTTGTGGCTGTGAAGTCATATCTCCCTAGTCCCTAATATTTTGAAAATGAAGCAAATGTTCAACAGTTTTTTTTTAACCGAATATTAATCGATTTCAAAACAAACCAAACCAAACCAATTTTTTTTTTCAACGGTTTGAAAAGCATTTCCAACAGTTTCAGCAATTTGGTTTTGAAGCGGTTTGTGATTTGGAGTTTCAGCCGTATGTGGACAACGCTTCACTTCCACGATTTATGAATTTTCCATTTAAGATTTTTAAATAATTATTGATTTTTTTTAATACTTTGCAAATATCTCTGTTTATTAATTTTTATCAGGAAAATTATGACAAAAAATACCTTGTGGTTTCACGGATTTGCAAACCGGTGACAAAAGTTTTTTTTTTTTTTTTTTGAAATTATTACGTGTGGTTTCCCCCGCTAACAGAAAGAGGAAAAACCGTGAACGACGTTAACTTCTGCTGAGTTGGCAGGGGTAATTTCGTCAAATCGCATAAAAACTTGATGTGACATAAATATTTGATTAAATGTTAAAATGAAATGCTGATGTGGCAAAACTTTTAAATAAATAACAACATAATAACATCATTAATTATATTAATTAATAACATAATTATGATTATTACACTAATGACAATATAATTAAAACAAAACAAACGGTAGCCCTAATTCACCAATCTCTTCGCCGCCACCGTCTTCTCATCCTCCTTATCCGCCTCCGGTGAACTCAAATAACACATCAAAAAGCACAACTTTCTCACTTAATTGACAATCTCCACACCAAATTCAAAGCATAATCGACCAAATCATCTTAAACCAGAAGGTTCAAATCATCTTCAAACCATAATCCACCAAATTAAGACTTTGAACAAAATCAAACCAAAAGCACAAACAAAATCAACGTAACTCTGCGCTCCTCCCCCTCATGAGTTCCGATCCGACAACTCCTCCGAGTGGCTCTCCTCTGCGCTCATCTCTGGGCGCTAATTCTTCTTTGTCCTGGCGGCGATGATGCCCAAACCCTAATCATCCAACCCGAAAGAGAAAGCTCCGATAGATTTCCTCTTCAGGTTTTGGCTCCGATCTGCTTCTTGATGAGGATCTCCATCAGTTTGGAGGGGTTCTCGAAGGGAAGAAAAGAGATTTAGGGGTGGATCTGCTATTTGGAATGGTCACCGGAGAGAGGAGTTTGTGTCACCTGAGAGAGGAGGCGTGGAGAGAGGATTTGTGGGATTTAAAATTTTTAAATAAAATAATTTATTTTTTATGCCCTTGCAGTCTTTTAAGTGATTTGATGAAATTACCCCTCGCCAACTCGGCCAAAAGTTAATGTCGATTCCTTTGTTTTCCCCTTTTTGTTAAGCGGAAACCACACGTAATAATTCGAAAAAAAATACTTTTGTCACGGTTTGCAAATCAGGTGAAACCACAAGGTTTTTTCATAATTTTCCTTTTTTATTTGACTTTCAAATATTATAATGGTGAAAAAATAAAAATATTTTTATATTTAAAAATTTTTGGATTATGTTTAATAATTTTAATATATTTTATTATTTGATCCGAAGGGATGCAAAGATATATTGTTTTTTTATATAAAAATATATGTATAGATTGTTAGGGGATAATCTAGCACTACATGTGGCGTAAATCGGGAAAGAACCCCGTAACAGGCCGACCTACTCAAAGGAGAGGACGTGAGGATCCCACCACCTCATGCCCCCTAACATGCAGGTACGCTTCTGCCATGAAAGGCAGAAGTGGCGCCTGGTAGGGAAGTGTGCTCCAACAAGGCACTTGATCGGGATATCGTGCTTGACGTGCCGTGGGGACAAGGCAGGAGCGCAGGAGATGGTGGCCACTAGACAACGACAAAAGAGTTATAAGGGGGCTCTCCATCCCTCCAAGGGGAGGGAAAGGTTCTTCTTCTTCACATTATCATCACCTCTTTAGCCTCTCTGATTCTCTGGACCAGCTAACTTAAGCGATGGAGGATTTGGGGGAAAAGATCCCCTGGGCTTTTCTATTTTGCAGGAGCAAAGGAGCCTCAGCCGGTAGCATTTTCTCAGTCTCTACAACCACTAGACAACATAAGTCGGCGAGAAACTCACAGTCCGGACTCATACTATCTCAACACACATCTCTCTTAGTTGAACTCTAGACGGAAATCTAGTTGAACTCTAGACGAGAAACAGATCTCAAGGTCTCATCCGGTTTAGATCGTCAACATAGACAATTCTAATATTTAGGAAATCAAACAAACAATGAGAGTGCAGGGGGTAGAGGTGTTGATCCAGAAAGGAAGCGGCACCTAAAATCCTACCTTTCTAAAGTTTAAGCTGACTAATGAAGAGGGACCAATTGTTTCTAATGTACTATGGCAGGTGTGGAAAGCAAGGTGCCAAAGGATATTCAGGGACAAACAAAGCAGCCCACAAATGGTGGCGAGGAGGAGCCTGTATGCTGTAGAGGAATACATGATGAGGGGACTTCCTATTGAGGAGCTAAACATACTGAAACACAAGAGATGGAATCAAAAGAATCATGAGTACCTCCTCTTTACTGATGTCTCATGGAGTGACCAAGTAGGTGAGGCTGGACTCGGATACATCATATTAACTAATGCTGGTAACGTATGTGTTGCAGGAATTAAGACGGAGGTAGCACACTCAACATTCGAGGGAGAGCTGAAAGCTGTGAGGGAGGGGCTGAAAGAGCTTGATTGAAAACGGAGGCCGACAAGTAACAATTCACACTGACAATCTTTGGCTAGCAAGAATGCTCCAACAAGGAAGAGAAGACAACTGCTGGAATACAAGGAATATAACTACAGAATGCAGAAGACTACTGCAGCAATTGGCTCACTGGGAACCCATACATATACCTAGAGAAAAGAATCTAATTGCTGATCAACTAGCTAAATTGGGGAGGACCACTGGCAGAAGCTGGAACTTCAGAAGCATATGGGAAATGCCAAGCAACTTGCAAGTTTTGGTGCACAGATGGAAAGAGACTGTGATTAGTTAACTATTTGAGCTCTGTAATGTACCCAAAAAAAAAAAAAAGTTTAAGCTGACAAAGAAGGCATGGTCCATTTACCCTTGAGAGATGCTAGTAAATTAACCATAAGATTTAAAATACAAGTATCATACCTCTTGGGGAGAAAATTTAGTCTTGAGGAGCCAAAAAAATTAGTGAGGGTTATTTGGGTCTTTTATGGTGTTTAATAGTATTTTAATGTAAACATGATTGATAATTAGTTAGTTAATTAATCAAAACTAAGTTAATCCCTAAGGAAGTTTGTTTGGGAAATAAGTTTAAACTCATTTAAACATTAATGACCCTTGTTCATTCATGAAACCGACCTTCAAGACTAAATCCAAAGGAGAAATTGAAAAGCATCAATGCAACAAATCCATCTTTAGGAAAAATTAAAAATAAAATGTGGAACATAATAAACCAGTAAAACTCAAGAGAGATTTAACCCACAAAAAAAAAAAATGGAACAAATAGGACATATTGTTTCCCTTGATCACTTAAAGCACCAATTAAGGAAAAAAGGAACAAATAAAACATAGTGTTTCCCTTGATCACTTAAAACACCAATATTTTCTTACCCATCTTGAAAACCTTATAATAATATATCATTATCGCAAGAAAGTAAGATACCAGTTTATTATAGCATTCACATTTTCACATTCACATATCAATAATCATAGAGAGATGATTAACATAACAACCAGATAAATTATATGTCGTCATAAGTAAATACAAAATTTTCAATTAAAATCTACGAAATTTGGTTGTGAAAAATTCACTTTTAATTGATAGTTTATGAATAGTATAGACATAAATTTATATGCACGTACCGGAAAGAGGTTAGAGGATTCACAAACTTGTTAATATATTGGTACACCTAAACATAAAGGATGTGATAACTGAAGTTTAAATTAGGTTGGACATAATCTAGTGGAAGAAGCTAAACAGAACCGCAGTTGTTACTTTTCCTTCTCCAGGTGACTTGTTTCCAGTACATAGTCTCTCATAAGGCTTGTGTTAGATTAAATTAGACCATCTATCAAAGCAAATTCATTACAATGGAATAGTTAAGAAACAATCACTAATTAATTTTGTTCATAGTTGTGAGTGGGACAGAAACTGACCTTGAATGCCAACTTCTGTAGATTATCCCACTCAAAAATCTCTCTTAGAATATGCAGATCGAACCTGCAAGATGAATACAGGTTCATACGGATTACTTGAATGGAGCGAAACTGTGTTATACATCACTCAATACTACGATACTAACCTCTAAAATGCGCAGAGCTGCATCAAAATAAGAAGGTGTGTCAGTATCACTATAGGAAAAAAAAAAAAAAAAACCAAAAAAGTAAGATTGATGGCAAAAGTAATAAGTGAACTTAGTCAATTATCTAACAACGATCGATGAAATCGCCCAGACATTGCTTACTTGGGAAAAGAAACTGTGCCACACTGATAAAGTCAAAGTTTATCACACTAAATTCCTCACAAAAGGGTAAAAATACTTGAATTAAGTAGAATTAAGTAATTGTATCCAAATTGAGACCATCACAGGTTACCATGGCATTTTCATATCATAAAATGAACTATTTCAATGCAAATTCGCAGCCATTAACATGAAAATGATATAATATGCATAATATATAGCTATGAATTAGTTTGTAGTCTATACTCTAATTCTAATTCTTGGCACAATGATCTCTGGAATTAACTTAAGCAATATTAACCGAAGATTAACATGATTAGATATGGGATCCATACCTAGTTTTATTTAATTAGTTAAAATACAATGCAATATAATCAAAATTGCTGACGATGAAAATCATGTCAATAAGAGTAAATCCCAAGTACCTAGACTTTTATGCCGCGGAGACTCACGCATCAAGGTCCTGCAAAACTTGTCCCCGTCGTTCAACGAATTCCGGCTAATGAACTCCATCAACTCCTTGTACGCCTCTGGATTATAACTCTGCCCCCAAATTGGACAAATAAGTGACAAGAATTGAAGCAATGGAGACCACAATCTCATCAGAAAGGACCACGCTTTATCAATAACAGAATGGATAGGACACCTCAAGCTGAGCGAGAACAATCCTCACAGCCACAAAGGTGAAGAAGTTCTGAAGGTGACGGGCAGCCTTGGCTTCCGGTGAAGCCTCGGCGAAGCCAGGAACGAACATCTTTTGGCAACGAGGGGGTCTCAAGACGAGAAATCTATCCCTTCGTTGATGATGTTGCCGGGTATGAGGAGTTTTGAGAAGAGGAGTTCGGGTGATAGGGTTTGCCAAAGAGAGAGGATTCCATCGTGAGTGATTTCGGAATGGTATGTGCCAAAATGAAAGCTGAACTCCGCCAATGTAATGATAGCGATGACTGAAATATCTCGGCTCAACCGAGTCCAGGAGTTTATGATTTTTTTTTTTTCTTCCAGGGTTTTGCTTGCATATCCTCTAAAATTTGGAAATTGTTTAAATATCATTATAAAAATAATATTTATTTAAATACCTCCATAAATTAATTATTTTTATTTATATATCCCTATGGTTAAGTTAACGACGACGGTGTTAAATCGATGAATGAAGTGAACTTAAATTATTAAATTATGTTTACTTATATATCATGTTGATGTTAAAATTGGCTTTGCTTCAAGATCAAACTCAATCTCGCACCAACAGTTAAATTTGTTTGATTTGAGGGACAAAATCATAAGAATGAGAAAAAAATTATCCAAGCATACAAGAGGAAGCAAGATTTACATGGAAAACCCTATGAAATCGTTGAAAAACCACAATGCTCATGAGCAAATCCACTATGTGTTAGGGATTTTACAATGACTTGGAGCCATGGGAGCATAGGAGAGAGAAATCACAATAGTGAAAGAAGGGGAGGGCGAGGGGTATATGGTTCTCCAATGTCCAAAAGTCCCGGAATGGTCTTCTTCTCCCTCTTTATAGCTTTGAGGTTGCTTGGCGTCCAAGTTTTACCCGGCTCATTACAGGAAAAGCTTGGTGCCCAAGTTTGCCAGCTGGAAGTCTTCTAGAAGCTTCGCCAAGCATCTTGAGAGTTCTCGAAGTTCCTCCTTTATTGATTGGTTGAGGGTCCTGGACACTTCTAGACATTCTTCTTCCTTTGTATACTTAGTTTATTTAAAGACCCTTTTGGAAAAGCCTTTTTAGAAGAGTGTTTTGGAAGACCCTTTTGGCAGAGTGTAGCATGCAGAGTAGTCTTGAATGAGCAGTTGACTTGGCCGAACGGAACATGCAAAGAAGTCTTAGTTGACTTGGCCGAATAATGCATGTAGTGGAGACTTGGCCGAATAGTAGACTTGGCTGAACAGTAGAGATTTGGTCGAATAGTCTTGGCGGCAGTCTTAGCGAATAGCGAGTCTTATTTGGATAATTGGTGGCGAAAGCAAAGTCACGAGAGGAGTGGCCGAGTAGCAGAGTGCAAAGGAGTCTTGGCCGAGCAGTAGCGTGCAGAGTAATCTTGGCCGAGCTGTAGAATACAAAGGAGTCTTGGCCGAACAACAGATTGCAGAGGGGTTTTGGCCGAATAGAATATGAAGAGTAGTCTGCAACTCTTCATGGACATGAGGGAAGAGTGGTGAAAGAATGAGGGAAGCGCGGTCTGCGACTCTCGAAAGTGGAAAGATACTTTGGATCCGACTAGAAAAATGCCCCAGATCCAAGTAGAAAATAGTTTGTGATTCTTCCTGGTGGTTGTTTGGATGATCGCCATGTGTCTTCCCACTTTTACCCCTATCATTTCTTTCTAAATATTTTTCTTATTTTATAGACATTAGTTATTGGAGTAATGATATACAAACCAAATAGGTTTAAAGAATGACTGAAATTATTAAATTTTTCTTGAGATCATCAACACCACAATCTCGAGATAACTTGAAGAGATATCAAACATTCGGTAAGCCTATTCAGTTTGTTATTTCATGTAACAAATGACCATTATAGTTTTGTTAATATACCCTCTAATTTTTTTATCATATTTTTTGAATTTTAAGTTATTTAAATTATAAATAATTGTTATGGGGGAAAAACCCAGACTGTACACATGGCATGATCTTTAGGTCCACAGTCTTGCACCTTCGGCCTGGCAAGAGGCGCTACAGACTAAGGGATCTCCAGTCCTTGCCTGTAGATACGCGCTATGTGGCAGATTGATTCCCCATGATATGAAGGCAGAGAGACGCTCAGGTATTAGACATGCCCTCCACGGCTTGTCTGTAAGGGGACACACACCTATGGGAATGTCAGTGACGACACTCCGCTGCCAACAACCGGATCGTGGCCTGCTAGGTATAAAGGTAACCGGGCGTAAAGAGAGGGGGATTTTTCTCTTTTGGAAATTCCTTTAGGCTCCCATAGGGAAGGGGAGATAAACCCATCCTCAATCTCCAGCTCTCAAACACCCCGAGCGACCTATCTTTCCTCCTCTCTTCTTCATGATATGACTCACACTCCACTTACCGGAGCCTTGTCATCTTTTCCCCTCCTCCTCTTCCAACTGACTTGATCGTTAGAGGGCCTGTAGGTGAAAATCTTGGACTTCCCTTGCAGGGACTAAAGTCTCGTTTAGAACTAGTTCGCCGCCTCTCGCCAGTTGAGCCACCCTCGAGGTTGAACATGATAGCTCTCGAAAGAGAGCTATTTTAGTAGGAAATTATACTATGTTTAGGGCCTAGAGGTATGGTTTTAATGTAGATAGCTCATGATTTTAATACTAAAATGCAATATATGGCTAAAGTATCTATCTTATACTAATTATTTCAGTTTACAATCTATTTTGTGTGTATAGATGCTAAAGTGAGTGAAATTCTTATGTAACAGATGAAAATGGAGTAGCTAAGTAGACAACATCGATGTTCATGGGAGCATCCGCGATATTCATAGAGGATTCCAACAAACTCTCAGAGAATCGAAATGGAACATCGTGATGCCACAAAAGCGAGCATCGCGATATTCATAAAGGATTTGAAAGAACTCTTAGAAGGATCGGAACATGGCGATGCCGCGAGGCGAGCATCGTGGATGCTAAAGCGAAAGCGGAACAGCGAGCTCCATAGCTTTCATCAGTATTGCAATGCTTATATGGAGCATCGCGATATTACAGTGGAGACAAAAGGCAGAATTCCACGTTGTTGTCAGTATCGCGATGCTACATGGAGCATCGCGATTCACAGATTGGAGCCTCACGGGAGTTATGATGCGTGTATTGTGATACTAATGCTAGACCGCAAGTGCACGGGTCGTATCAAGTAATAAAGTGGACTATAAAAGTCGGATGTCAAACCCACAGAGATCGAGATACTAGAAATAACTCTTCCTCTATTATCTAGTCAAAACAAAGATTCATGGTGGTATAAACAAATATAAATACTAATTCTAGAAAGCAAGATAGAATGGGATGTGATGAAGTCGTGAGAGCAATCAATTAGGAGAAGGGGTATCTAGGCAAATTATCCCCCTCAAGTTCTTTTGGATAATGTTATGTATGGATTTCATATTGATGAATGTGAGATATGGACCAAGAATTCCTACAACGCTTTCACCCCCTCTTTCAAGGCGACTTACTAATCTACACTCGCGAGTAGTTCTATGGAACACATAATCTTGGAAGAGTTATGGGAATAATCCATTTTACAGAGTCTCTCTCCTAAACACCCGATCTCTCGGCATATTCATAACTCCCACCTATTGAAATAGATCTAGGGTATATAGAGGGAGCGTTATCGTCTACACCTTCTATAGATCTAGATTGACACTTAGAGCTGTCGCAACGTAAAGTATCAATACCATACAAAACATTCAATAGGTTCTCAAACATTAAATCATTCATTCAAATATAGAAATTCATACAAGCAAGATTAAAGTTCACACATAAACCCAAGGGTTCAAAAATGCACAAATACCTAAATGATTAGTTCCCCATCAAAGGGGAATACAAATCCAATGCAAATATAAGAGAAAACATTGATAAAATAACAAATAAACTCCCCTCTGATGTTGCCTCTACTATTGGTACTGCAAATCCTCCTCCAAACCTCGCCCCCGAGAAGCCTTGATGATGAAACTTGATGCCCTAGTTGATGGTGTTGGAGAAATTCTGATCTTCGTTGTTCCTTCAAGATTTCTGCAGTGACTCAAGTTCCACCCTTTTTCACCTCAAATGATGTTGAATTTCTTCCTTTTTGATGATTAAGGCTATCCAACGCCCTGTAAATAAAAATTAACACAAATTAAGTATTAATGGGTAAGAATTACTTAAAATTACATAATTAATGTATAAGGAATTGATATAAAAACATGGTCAATTGAATGCTTATCATAATATCCCAACACTTAAGCGTTTGTTTGTCCTCAAGCGAACAAAAAATATAATTTTTTTAAAAGATGAGAAGCGTTCAACCTTGGGCTACAAAGCATTTACATTTCATTCTGCTCAAAGTATGGACCATTAACCTAAGCATCTTCCTATTTCCACACCTCGGATTTAGATCAATCTCATGATACAATTTAGTTTGGCTCTAGATGAGAATTTTCACTCCACTTAACATGTTTCCAAGTCTTAGTGTTGCAAACATACCCTCAATGGACTCTAGAGGTTCCTTGAGGCCCCATGTACAAGACAAATAGCCCTTTAAGAAAAACTAAACTTTCTTTTTATTCTTTTCTTTTCAATTTTTCACTTTTCTTTTTTTTCTCTTTTTTTCACATAATTTCTGGTAGGGCATCCCTAATGGATCCGACTTTCCAAGGTATCTAAGATTAACATAGAGTGTAGATCTTCCTTTTTGAGGGATGGATATGCTGATTAGGCACCAAAACACCCAACTACTAAGAGGATTACAACTCTACATATACGTGCTCATACTCACAAAGGACTTTTCAACTTGGGGAATACTCTATTTACGAGTCAGAACCCCAAGCCTACTTCATCACCAAGAGTAGAGGAGCACTATCTTGGTCTTTATTTTCATAGTTTCTATGTACACAAGTTATTCACTATTTACAACTCTATTGGCAAAGGGCTAGAAGTTTGAACTAGTGCGACGAAAACTCTTGGAGCCATTGAAAATAATACTTAATAATAGAAGTCAAGGAAACATAGCAATGGGTAATCTAATGTCACTAAAGAATATATATATAATAGTCATGAAGATTTTCTCTAAATGCCCAAGGTGTTTCATGAGAAAAATTTAAAAATTTTGCTCAAATGGTGAAAACTAAGAGTAAAACAAAATTGAATACAAGTTTTCAACATGCCTTCATTGTTGTACACTAAACATGCATATATGTAAAGATTTGCAATGAATACATTAGATACTATCCCCACACTTAAAGATTTACAATGAATTAATTTGTAAAGATATGTAATGAAGTTCATAGCTACTCATGTGTACCCATCGCCACACTTAGAATATTGCATTGTCCTCAATGCAAACAATAAAGTATGTAAATGAATAGGAAATAAGAAAACAAAGAGATGGTATCCCTGTTGTTTTGTTGAGTCCCAAAATTTGTGTGAGTTGGAGGCGAAGTTCAGTTTGGGGCCAAAAATGTACACTCTCTCATGACCTGCGACGTAAGGAGGGATCAATATAGCTCAAGAATAATAAAAATAAAACACAAAAGTTACTAATAAACTAAAAGAAAAGATGAGTCCTGATCCTCAAATGTTTGGCTTCTTCTCGTCAGCTGAAATTGTGCAAATAATGAAGTTAGAGTTAATGATGCTTGGAGATGCAAGAGAAGGCCCTGGGGGTGTGTGTGAGTGAGGAGGAAGGGAGAGCGGATGGGTGGCAAGTGTTTAAGATAAGTTGAAAATGAATTTGGAGAGTAGCGCCACATTTTGCAAAATTTTCATGTTGTACGGGCCGGGTTAAAGGCGCATACTCGCCCGTATAATTCATTGCGGGCTGTTATGGGCGTAAGACGCCCCGTAAGACTTGCCTGCAGATTTGTACAGCCGGTGTCATAGGCGTATGACTGCCCATGTAGTTCTCGGGAAAAATAGGAAGTGTGCGCTCAGAGCCCCTTTATGGGCGCTTGAGACCATATTTATGCCCGTATCCTTCCTCTTACGGGCGCTTACGGGCGAATGATAGGCCGTAAGTCTTGGGTAAATTGCCAGTCTATAAAATTCACAGAATAAAACTCTAAGTGTCCATTCGACTAAAATCATAACTCTAATTCAAGCTTTAAAATTCACAATAGTAACATAAAGTTAAGGAATCAAAAATTTCGGATCAAGGAATGCATCAATTTATTGGAAAAACTAAAACCAAACTAACTAATGAAAACCATAAATATTTTCTTAAAACCTTGGGTTACCTCCCGAGAAGCGCTTGTTTTATATCACTAGCTTGACATACATTTTTCTTACCTTATGGGGGCTTGAAAAGGGTATATTCTTCCCGGCTACACCGTGCATAACTACAACCAGAAAATGAAAAACATACATGCCGGGGTAGCTAGAGGCTTCTCTAGAGTTACCTTTAGGCCTCCATGGAAATAGTTTGACCAGTGAATTGTTCAATCTTGGCTTGGGCGGATCCTCGGATTGTTGAATCATCCTCCTCGATTCTATTATTGTCTGAGATGTGTCTCTTCCATCCTTAATATGCAAGTTAGGTTCGAGATCGATAGCTTGTTCAAATGTGATGAAATAAATAAGAACTTTTCCCAGAATTTATTAAATGGAAATTTAATAAAGTAAGAGAAGAAATTTCGGGAAATTTATTAAGCCCCATAATGCCACAGTATGCCCGTAACGAAGGAATTGACTAAAAGCTGATATTCTCGGATCTAGTCTGACGAGAGACAGATCCTGTGATGTTACAATACGCCCGTGCATCTCGAATCATTGACTCGTAATTTTCGGATCTGGGTCGATGAATTATTATAAAGATAATATTAATTAATGGGCGACGAGACATAAAGGATAAAGATAAATATTAAATAAATTATTTTAGCGGGGGAAATAATTTAGAGGATAAGTTAAATTAATAGATTTTAAAGATAAGTTATTGTAATTTAATTAAATAAGTAAAGTAAAGGATATAACATATATGTATATATGTTTATGTTCAGAGAACTTCTGTTTTGAAAGTTAAATTAGATTTCAATTGAAATCAAGGAGACATCGTGCCCTAACCCACCCTCCATCTCTTTTCGGCTACTCCTTGCTTGCCTTGGCCATCACCGCCCTCCCGGAATTGTTTCGCCATACGCCTCGGGCTGCCCTCTTCTGCCGCTCCACCCCACGACTCCCTCGCAGCACCTCCGCCACTCGCTGGCGTGGGCTGCGTGACTCCGGGCGAGGGACCGGTGCGGCTCCACAAGGAGCCCGCCGGCCCGGCTCAGGCCACCCAAGCCACGTCCGCCCTCACTTCCTCCGTCCCAACTATGCCCAACCAAGCCTCTGAGTCACCACAGCCTGAACTCCCTTTGGCGCATCAGCCTTAAATACCAAGCCGGCTACACGCCGGGTCCCCTTTTGTTCAAGACTGGGCAGCAAAGACCGGGCCAATCGATAGCAAAGTCAGCAGCACCCCTTCTTGTCTCCCCTAAATTATACGCACGCCGAGGACACCTCACCGCCCTTCTTCCTTAGAAGCAGCAACCCAACCTTGCCTTCTTTCACTGGCAAGAATCGAACACCAAAGTGCAAGTAATCTTCTACAGATCATTATTTGAGAAAAATGACAATTAAACCTCTAATGGATGCATAGTAACCACAATTAATTGGGGGTTTAGGGTTATGTATTAAGTGGTTATGGATGCCATAGATTGTATGTGGATGATTTCTTAAATTCTAGTTGTTGTGTGATGAATGCTTGTATTAATTCAGAACCCTACAAATAGAGGAGGTGCTGCCCAATTTTCCTTGAAAATCCCTAAGTATAAATGTCGTATTAGTGATCATGTTAACATGCTTAATGATTTCATACTTTAGATTAATTAATCTTGGCTAATTAAGCATGCTTAGGGGCATTCTAAAGATCTTAAAGGCATGATATGCATGTTAAGTAAGAAAGCATGCTTTGTGTGAGCTCAATGTCTTTCAAGCATAATTAAGTTTAGGGAATCACCATTTGCTGAGTTAATCTCCATGTTAGAGATAATTGAGGGATTCATAGGTAATTGTATTTTGTATTTAGATAGGAGATGCTTAAGTGTAGAGACACTGAGATTTACTATCTATTTACTAGATCTTGATCCGAACGTGTGAGACCCGACGAGGATTAAAGGATTATTCTCTAGATCAGGTAGGCTCTCGCACAGGGTTGTGAGTATTCATTTCTCCTACCTAATGATTCTCATACTTATATCTCTTGCGATGCTTCTTCATATATGTTGAGTTGAGTTTACTCCTTATATATGTGATGGCTCCCGATCTCAAGGAGATCTTTATTTTCTTATATATTCGAGATGTTGCTGCCTTGGATATATATATATAGGAATACTTGTTGTTAGGTATTGATCTTGGCAAATTCTCTTCTTGATAGGCATGCATACATCAGCGTGAGGCCCAAAAAGTGGCAGAGTAGACGCTAGGCGTTACATCTGAGGCCTGTGCCTCGGCCGAGGAGCAATATTTCTTCCCACCATATATACATGTTTGCTATAGCACTATCCGGCATAGGCCGAAGACGGTATGGGTGATACCTTAGTATCGTATATGCCGGAGACACAGTACATCTGTGAATTTATTTCACTTACCTGAATTGTGACATTGGCTTGTGATTGTGTTTCATTTGCTTTTGCACTTGATTGATTTCTATTCCTTGTTTATGGCTTTCACCATATTTATTGCTTTACTAGAGATCCTACTGGGCCTTTTCTTTGGCTCATGCACGTGATTGATGTCTTCTCAGGTGACGACGAGGAGTAGGGTCGGGACTAGATGGGGACTTACCGAGTAGCTGACTCAGACTTTCTATATTTCTATTAAGGTCTGCGTACCTCCTTTCATTCGTGTGTGTATGTGAGACTTGTATTTTCTTTGTTGTATGGACTACTAGTGGTGACATGGATAGATCCTTGTATGGGTCGTGTAGACCCTAGTATTGTACTTGCATGGAGTTGTATAAACTCCCTTTATTTATTTAATATAATTTCGCTGTTATATTTATCTCTAGAAATTGAATGTATAGGAGACTCTGAGGCCTTGCACTTGAATTGGGACTCGTCCCTATTTGGGTGCGGCCGGTCTGTCCACCTGCCCGGGCCAGGTTCGGGGCGTGACAGATTATGATCGGTTTTGCTCTTTCTACCTATTTCTTTTTTTCTACACCAACCCATCCTTCCGCCTCTTATTCACAACTCCATTGCGAGCAATCATAATGCATTTGGAGAGGTTCTCCCTGCTGGTTCTCAAGCTTGTGAAAAGTGGCTTGTAGCTTTGTAATTGTAGCATCAACAACTTCAAATTTGAGCTCTGGTTATAGCTTAAATTGTGCCAACTCCTCCATGAATGTGGAGACTCCCTCTTGCAACTGTGGCAAATCTAACCACTCCTTTGCCTCCAAAGTAGGAGTCCAATTAAGATCATCCTTGCAAATTGCTTTCTTATGACTCATTTCTATATCCATATCCGTAGGGTCAGTCATGACTTGTAATTTTTCAGTGATGTTTCCAAGTGGAACTTCTACTACTTGTTCATCACTCCCTTGTGCATTAGAAATTTTTCTAAGAGCTTCATCCACCAGGTTTTGAGACTCTTGGCAAGAGCATTGCAAGCTTGCATTCATTGCATTCATGGTTCTAATTGAGGTATCATTGCGTGTATGTATCTTGCCAATATCTCCTCCAACGGTGGCCTCATACCTTGTAGTGGATGGTATTGAAAATCTGGAGGGCAATTTTGCTACTGCTCTTGAGGTGGGGAATATGGAAAAAATCCTTGTTGAGGGTGCCCCCATTGTGGTTCATATTTATAACTTGGATAGTTTGGTTGTCCTCCCACATATGGTTGGTAAGCATTGCTACATGGATTTCTTCGAATTGGTGGGTTGCTAAATAGCTCATCAATTTTAGCTTCCAACAAAGCTAACCTTGAGGGATCCATTGTACCATGCACAAAAGAGAATAAAGAAAACAAGTTATATATATATATATATATATATATATATATATATATATATATATATATATATATATATATATATAAATCAAAGACAAGTAAAAACCGAAAACTAATAACTAGATTAACAGATTTCAAGTATTTCTAGTAGTCTTTGTCCCCGGCAATGGCGCCATAAACTTGATGGGTATATCGTGATACTAATGCTAGACCGCAAGTGCACGGGTCATATCAAGCAATAAAGTGGACTATAAAAGTCGGATGTCGAACCCACAAAGATCGAGATACTAGTACTAACTCTTCCTCTATTATCTAGTCAAAACAAAGATTGGTGGTGGTGTGAACAAATCTAAATTCTAATTATAGAAAGCAAGATAGAATGGGATGTGATAAAGTCTTGAGGGCAATCAATTAGGAGAAGAGGTATCTAGGCAAAGTATCCGCCTTGAGTTCTTGTGGATAATATTATGTATGGATTTCATATTGATGAATGTGAGATATGGACCAAGAATTCCTACAACGCTTTCACCCCCTCTTTCAAGGCGAGTTACTAATCTACACTCGTGAGTAGTTCTAGAGAACATATAATCTTGGAAGAGTTATGGGAATAATCCATTTTACAGAGTCTCTTTCCTAAATACTCGATCTCTCAGCATATTCATAACTCCCACCTATTGAAGTAGATCTAGGGTATATAGAGGGAGCGTTATCGTCTACATCTTCTATAGATCTAGATTGATACTTAGAGCTGTCGCAACGTAGAGCATCAATACCATACAAAACATTCAATAGGTTCTCAAACATTAAATCATTCATTCAAATAAAGAAATTCATAAAAGCAAGATTAAAGTTCACATATAAACCCAAGGGTTCAACAATGCACAAATACCTAAATAATTAGTTCCCCATAAAAGGGGAATACAAATCCAATGCAAATATAAGAGAAAACATCGATAAAATAACAAATAAACTCCCCTCCGATGTTGCCTCTACTATTGGTGCCGCAAATCCTCCTCCAAACCTCGCTCCCGAGAAGCCTTGATGATGAAACTTGATGCCCTAGTTGATGGTGTGGGAGAGAAGCTGATGATGATTACCCAAGGAGTAGCCCCCAAGGGGGATGGTCCAAATATGCCTCTAAAACCTAATTTACAAGGTATTTATAGGCTTTATAATGATAGGTAAGTGTTTGAGCATGTTGGGTCCGTGTTGGTCAAGTTTGGGCTGCAAAATAGTGATTATCGGGCCCATATATGCCTCATACGGGCTCCCTTATGGGTGCATACGACCGTAAGGATGCGTACGAGTAGTCTTACGGCCGTATGCAGCTGCATGGCTAGATTTTTACATCGCGCAGTCTTCATCAAGCGCTTGATTGAATGACCAATTCTTGTCGGATTGACCTGAAATTTTAGCTGAGTGTTCCTCACTTGTTGATTTTCAATCTGAATGGTGGAGATTTGATTTAGAGTCCTGTAGCTCTTGTAATAAAATTTTGATCTTTGCTGCTCCTTTAGGATTTCTGTAGTGACTCAAGTTGCACCCTTTTTCGCCTCAAATGATGTTGAATTTCTTCCTTTTGGTTATTGAGGCTCTCCAATGCCCTGTAAATGAGAATTAACACAAATTAAGTATTAATGAGAAAGAATTACTTAAAATTACATGATTAATATACAAGGAATTGATATAAAAACATGGTCAATTGAACGCTTATCAAGTTGGAACAACATCGCGATATTAGCAGATAACATTGTGACACTCAAGATAGGAGACTTCTTCATGAAAATGCAGAAACATTATGATTCTTTTCTTGGAGGCTTCTAGAGTTAATTACATCATGATGCAGGATCCTGTAGGGATGATGGGTATATAAAGACCCAAAATTTTAGGTTTTAATTCATCTTTGGTCTCACGAGTGGTAGTGAGTGTAGAGCAATGATCAAAGTGTCTTCAATAGCATTTGAGGCTTGGGTTTCTTGAATCAAGAGTGGGAATCCCTATGCTTTTGATATTGAATTCTTATTTCCTCTTTTGTACATTGATATGGATGTTTGTGTTAATGTTGTCATGGATTTGATTCTAATCATTTGTAATAGGCGAGGTTAAACATCATTTCTAGGGTTGTATGAACTCATAACTTAGCATTTATATTATCCTTTGATTGCTATGATTGCATTGTTATGGGTATGCCTTTGATTCTATACTCTTAATATCAATCACCTACGGGTGACGACCATCTATAGTACTCAATGCATAGACATATGTATGCGAGGAAAGTATAGGATCATAGGGTGGAGTTGAGTGACAGCCAAGTTATTGATAGCTTAGACATAAGCATTGCTAGTCCATTGTAGTGATTGAATCTAGGTCCTAAATGCTTCTCCTTCTCCATAGACATATGGGTAGATTTAGGAGCATGTTCCTTAGACATAAGGACTTGTAGGTTATACCCGAGGTGCACAAAAGTTTTGGATTCATCATTGACTAACCCATACCCCTAGCAACAACATGATAGCAATCATAGGAGAAAATCCTTCCAAGTCATAGAGCCATACAACCCTAGAACCTTCTAACTAAGAGAGCAATCACAAGTAACCTTCACATTCTTCTCATACATTTACGAATTAGACATCCTTTGCTTGTGCTTTCGATTGACTTTAAGCAATTTAATACACTATTTTTAGTTAGACCTTATTACTGTTCCTTGAGGATTCAACCCGATACTTGCTAGATTTTATTACTTCCGACAACGTACGCTTATGTGCGGCGGCTTGAGTATTCGTATTCATAGCCAGCGGTCAATAAAGTTTTTAGTGTCGTTGCCGGGGATCGGCATAGGTTTTTACTTGCATTAGTGCATAGGAGTTAGATTAGTCTCCTTTGTTTTCTTGCAAATAATTTTTGTGTTGATAATTGATAAGTGTTTAATTGAGCATAATTTTATAATGTATTCAAGTATACTATACATGCTTATTTGAGGAGAATGTGGCTCACTGGTACTTAAAAAGCATTGTTTTTCTGAACAAGGCATGAGGAAGAGACACCGGGAGCAAGGAAGCATTTGGAGACAACTCGGGGCCAAAATAAAGCAATTATGGAACAAATGGAGTCTCATACGGGCTACCATACGGCCCGTATAAACGTGGACAGCTTATTGGTTGTTCTTATAACTCGCATAGGAGGATGTTTACGCCCCGTATGAGAGTATATACGACCCATATGGATGCCCGTATGGAGTACTGACAGTGTGAAGGTTTGTTACATTGTGGACTCAGGCAGGGGCTGAAAAGGAAAATGACCCCAAAACCCTAAAATGGGGGTATAAAGGCGTTTATTAGGGTATAGGAGGCATGATCTTGGGTCTCAGACCATATTGCTTGTTCTCCATCTTAGGAGATTATAGGCGGGGATTGATTATCTTCTTCAATTGGGTGGTGGGGGTTCATCCATCGTCGGATCAAGGCAGAGAAGAAGCCGGACTTTATATCCTGAAAAGGGAAGATCGTTAGAGCTTCGCCGTCGGATCCTCATGGATCATCTTTGGGAGATTTCAAAGCTTATCTTCATTTATTCATTTTATATTTGCATGGATTTGTATCCCTTCTCCATGAGGAGCTAAACTTGTAGATACTTGGGTGTGATTAACCCTTGGATTATGATTTAATTTTGATGTTAATTTCTATATTGGTTGATTGAATGAGTTTGAGAGTCTATTGGATATTTTAGTGTTGTATTGGCCTCTCTACATTGCGGGAACCCGGAGAGACCATTGTAGTGCACCGAGGGAAGGGCGAGAGCCTCCCCGTGTATAGACCTACTCCAATAGAGAGGATTGTGAGTACGCTGCGGGAGCGGGTGCTAAGGAGAGCAGGCCCTTAATATGATTTATTCCTATAATCCTTCTAAGGTATAGGTTCCCTAGAGCATAGTTCAATTGATGGAATGAGGTATTGATCATCTGAGGAGAGGAAATTAATACATCTTAGGAACCCTTGGCCCAAATCTTATCAATCATCCATATAAGAATCTTCATCTCTATTCTATAGTGAAATCCAAGGGGGATTCATAGCCCAAGTATCCCCTTTTCATAATTGATTGTATCTAGCCCAATTTGTCATCCCTTTTTGCTTTGATTCTTAGCTTGCTTAGTTCTTAGATTAAGTCACAAACACCAACTTCCGGATAGATTAACTAATAGATGAATTGTTGATATTAGTACTTCCTGGTCCTTGTGGGATCAACATTGGATTCCTTGGAGTCCACTTTATTACTTGATACGGCTTGTGCACTTGCGGAATCGGTAAACCGTAACAATCAAGTTTTTGGTGCCGTTGCCATGGACTAGGATTACTAAGAGAACTAGGATTTTATTACTTTAGTCATTTTTCTTTTCTTTTTTTTGTTTTACTTTTTCTTTGTTTTGATTTATTGGATGCTAACTCTACTCTTCGTTTCTTCTTGCAAGGAATTGGTGCATGACTTGCGCAAATCCAAGAGGTTTGATTGAAGCGAACAGTGAAATAGAGAGAACCTTGCACCGGAGACTTAGAGAGATAGAGGAATTAGTTCTAGGATCCTCTTCTGAAGTAGAGAACTCCATCCCTACAGAAGTTTGTGTTGAAATCAGTACGGCATCCATAATGGTTGAAAGTGTAACACCCTGGATTTTTCTAAATAAATTGTCAGTTAATTTCTGAATATTAAATGAGGTTAATTAGCACAGAAAAGAAAATAATTATTTTAAGCTCAATTAAAGGAAAATCGGGAGTTACTTTGGACCTCAAATTCAAATTTCGCAACTATAGGGCCAAGAGAAGGTCTTATTGGGCCGTGCTACTTTTACTCGTAATAGTTGGAGGTAGATAGACAAAGAAAGCTCGATTAATTAAATGAGAAATTTATTTAAGTATTAATTAATCCAGATTAATTAAGTGAGATACAGAACAAAAGTTAGAGTCCCTTAAAGTAGATGCAGTCGGGTAAAATTTGGGAGAAACCGATGGGTGGGAGCTGAGACAACCCGTGATGCTACAGTACGTCATGATGAAGAAATGGTCAAAAGCCGGATTTCCCGAATCTAGTTGGGAAAAGAGAGAGCAAACCGTGATGCTATAGTAACAACTTTATATTATTAAATTATTATAAGCTTTATTAAAGAGGATGATGAGTTGGAGAGAGAAAGAGAGTAAAGTTTTGTGTTAAAGCCATTTTTGGTCCTTGAAAACGGGACCAATGTTCATTTCCATCCCAAAATTCAAAATTTGTTCAATATGGTCCCTATGTATTGCATATTTTGACATTTTGGCTCCCTATATATTCTGTATTTTGGCATTTTTGGTCCCTATTGCTGACGTGGCAGTCATGTGGAATACCAATGAAATGTATATAATCTTTTTATTATTATGTTTAAGATGTTATTTTGCTGATGTGGAGTAATAAGTGTCAGTATATGCTGATATGGACCTTATTGAACAAATTTTAAATTTTTGGGATGAAATGAACATGGGCCATGTTTTTAGGGACCAAAAATGAAATTAACCCTAAAGTTTTCATCTTCTCTGTCACTTTCTCAAATTCATAACCTGTGCCCTAGATCTACTTGTGCCCATCCCCCGCAGGCGTTCCTATCCCTCGCAGGCGAGCAAGTTCAGCTGCTCCTTCTTCCCCCTTAGGACCAACATCGCCGCTTCCCCGTCACCGCTACCGCAGCCTACCACGAGCCACGTGACGCGCGAAAGCGAAAACGGCGAACCGCTCACAACAGTTCACCCCAGCCTCCTGCGGTTCCTTTGGCAGCCCTTAACGCGTGCGCGCATGTCACAGCCGTGACCCTCTTTCCGACGCCACCCCTTCCCTCGAGACGGCAGCCTACCGCTGCGTGTAGCCCTAGCTCGTTCTTAGCTGGGCCTTTTAACGGCTAGCAGCCCTCCGTCTTGAGTCACCCGGCCCGGGAAGCAGCGCTCAGCCGCATGGCCTAGCCCCTTAAGCGCCGCTTCCCCACGTTAAGCCCCCTTGTTGTCCCGATTGGCAGATCCGGCAAATGTATCGACTAGCAACCCTCTCCCTCCTCTGGCAGGATCCGATGAGGAAAGCTTGCGTCGGAGCATCAAAGTGCAAGTAAACTCATGCAAGCCATTAATCTGAGAAAAACGATAATTAACCATAAATGGATGCATGAATTGAACTTAAATTCTTGAATGAGTTGTTGATTGGTTTATGGGACTGTTAAGGTGGCCTTGAGCAGGAGATTAGAGTTGATCTATGCTTGTATGCTTGGACAAAGGATTAACCTCATTGCATGAATAATATTAGCTTTTAAATCTAAATGTTTGTATTAATTTAAAGCCCTATAAACAAAGGAGACTCTGCTGAAATTTTGTCGATTTACTTAGATTAATTTTCTATGCCATGAATTGAAGTTATTGTATTAAGAAAGCATGCTAGAAGCTTCCAATTTATGTCCAGGGTGTAGATAATTACATCTACTAGTATGAGTAAATTCCGTATTTTCATGATCCTTAGAAGCATGTAATATATATTAAATAAGAAATCATGCTTAATGTTTTTACCTTATTCTATCGAGTATAAATTAGAGTTTAAGCTAAGAATAAGAATTTCGTATTCATGGATTTCCCTATTTCAATTATTAGTGAAAGGTAAAGGTAAAGGCAAGGGCAAGGCAGGAGCTGCCGAAGGACCGAGCCAGCCTTAGAGCTTAATAGACTCAGGTGAGGGATTCAGCTGTATAGGTCGTACTTTTATCATATTTTCTTACAATATTAATTTTTATTTGAAAAGCATGAGTTAGAGATTTTATGAAAATTTCCTGAGTTTTGTAAATCATTTCATGCATATTGATAGATCTTCAGTTGGGGATAGATTCTTCTTTCAGAACTCATGCATAGTATTTAGTAATAGAAATGAGAAATAGATACAAAAATTGATGGACTATACTTTACCAATTTACTTGTTTGAACCAGTACTGACGCTTAGAGAGCTAGAGAGTATGACATTAGGTTAGGGAAGGGGTGATTTATAACTCTGATTTTCATTACAGAACTATCTATTTTAAAACATTTTGTTTTCATGAAATTAAAATCCCCTTTCCATACTCTCAGAGTGCCTAAGTATGCGATATATAAGTAAAGCAGTGATGGCAGTAGAGGCAAGTACCGACCGAAAGGCTCGAGTGTGTGGATGAGTGCACTTTTGCCTCACTGCAAGTAGATATTGAAGTAGATGTGTAGTTAATGATTATAGTATTATGATTAGTAGATAACTCCATATTTCCCACCTTCTGGTAGCGGGTAGAGACCGACCGTGGAGGTTATTGGAGCAGATTATTTTTACCAAGGGGAATTTCGGTATTCATTCACAGTACAGAGGATTAAATAATGAGATAAGCATACATATGACATGACATGAGATTTTTATGCATATTGGTATGATTATACAAGATTGAAGATAATGCATTGACTAGCATCTTACTTGCACAACATTCCTCTTTAGTTACAATTTTTCTCTCTCTTTAGTTATTTTATATGCTCGGTTTTATTATTACAGTTTTATCTTGATATATAGGTATAGTTCTATACACGGCAATATTGTTCCTGGATCACCAGGCTCGAGTATCTCGGCCCCTTTTTTCTCATGGTTTTATGCGGTGATAGGCAAGTGAGTCCAGTGTAGAGGATTTTGTCTACTCAAGCAAGAGTATTTGAGGAGTATCTCAGAATGGCTTTGACCCCCGGATGTCTTTATTTATTATGTTGTTGTATTTAGGAGAGAGTGGAACTCCTAATTTTAGAGACATATGTGTATTATGTTAGTATTTTATTTGAGGATGTATTATGACATGATTTACTCCAGTATATGACATTATGATATTCTATCTTATAAGATTTCATATATGTTTTAGTTTCAATTAGACAGCCTTAAGCTTAGGGTTCACCCCTTGACCTGGCTGGTGTGATACTTGTCCCCTGATTTGGAGATGGGTGTTATAGAAAGAAGAAGGACATTGTTTTAATATGAACATCCTCAGTATACAGGAGAAGTGTTTAGCATCCATCCCCCAACTGTCAACATTGAATGAGTTACATTGGTCAACAAGGGGGAAACAACCTAGAACAGTTAGGGCTCTAGAAGAAACCAATCGCTTTTCTTATTTTGCACTACTTGTAAGAAGTTAGATGTACATTCAAAGAAGATCGACCTTCTAACATACGGAGGGAGTTCACACACCACAGTCGTGATGTCTTGCACTACTTGTGTAGGAGGATATGAGGTCTCTCAATATCCCATTGCAAGCACTGAAGTTTCCCCCATGGAGCAACTACAACACATGGGCAATGCACTGGGGAAACCAGAAGGTCAATATAGACCCTATATCCCAAAATGGAACCATCTGATACTCTCTTATGGAAACCCACAAGTAGGGCAATAACCCCTGGCTTCCAACACCCACCAAGACCTCAAGAAAGGAAGCCGATTACGGAGGATTTGTTGTTGAAGTACATGCAAGGTAATGACACAATAGTGAGAAACTTGCAGAATTTGGAGAACCAAGTGGGGCAAATAGCCAAAACCTTATCGGAAAGGCACCAAGGTCGTTTGCCAGGTAACACTGAAGAAAACCCCCGGGAGGAGCTCAAGGCTATCACATTACGGAGTGGGAGTGAAGTTGAGTTACCCATCCCAAAACAACAAGCTGAAGTACTTGTAGATGTGAAGGAATATGAACCAAATGATAACTTTGAAGGAAAAAGGAAAGAGAAACAAAAAGAGGTAGAGCAACCACCCATGCTGGTATACCAACCTCAAATTCCATATCCTGTAAGGTTGAGAAAAGATAAGGAAGATGTCCAATTCAGAAATTTTATAGACATGCTAAAACAGTTAAATATTAACTTACCTTTGGTGGAAGTTCTGTCCCAAATGCCTAAATATGCTAAATTTATAAAAGAGCTTCTATCTAATAAGAGGAAATTGGAGGATATGGTTGTCGTAACCTTGAATGCACAATGCTCGGCTATTTTGCAACACAAATTGCCCAAGAAATTGAAGGATCTGGGCAGTTTTATAGTCCCTTGTGTATTTGGTGAAGGGATCATAAAGAAGGCACTTGAAGATTCAGGGGCAAGCATTAATATCATGCCCTACAAGCTATAAATGAAACTAGGGCTAGATGAACCGAAACCCACTAGAATGACTCTCTACAAATTCTTGCCGATAGATAAGTGAAGCAACCTTGAGGAATAGTAGAAAATGTACTGTTCGCATTGACAAGTTTATTTTCCTTGCAGATTTCGTACTTTTGGATGTGGAGGAAAACGTTGATGTCCCAATCATTCTTGGCTGATCTTTCTTTGCCACTGCTTAAGCATTGGAGGACTACACTGACGGAATAGTAGCCCTAAGGGTCGGAGATCAAGAGGTAGTATTCAGATTACCCGAGGCAATGAAATATACAATAGACCATATTGATATGTCATACAATGTGGATGATGTAGACTTGATCACCTTGAAGTGTGTGGAGGAGTTGCTTGCCATAGATCTATTGGAGAATTACTCAGAAGAACTTGAAGTTAATCCTGGAATGATTCAAGAGGTTTTTGCTATAGGAAATAGCACTATGGTAAGCGGAAGAAAAGGAGCAAAGAAGATAATCAATTTTTTAGCCGGAGTAAATATTTGGAAGAAAGTAAACAAGCGAGGAACCCATAGTGACATCTCAGCTCCTAATGGGATAGAAGAAGGCCCAGGTACACGCAAAAATGAATGCTCTATTTACACTAACTTGGGGTTGTCTTTGTTTGGCAAATGTTTTAAGGGTGGAGCTGGATAGAGATTTCATGTATTTGAGCCTCTTTAAGGTAAGAATAAGGTACGTCAAGCTAGTGACGTTAAACAAGCTCTTCGTGGGAGGCAACCCATGTTTCTTGGTAACTTCTTTGCATTTTGCACTTTGCTTTGTTAGTTAGATTGTTGAGAATAAATTGATGGTATTGTTCAATCCTTGAATTAGCATTTTGAGATTCATCTTGCTAGGCGCAACAAATCATAGCCCAATTTGAGTTTCTTGCTAAGTTGTGTAGTAGGTTGTATAGTCATGACTTTGTTTTTGGTTGCATAAGCCAGACAAGGGTTCATTCAGGGGTCCATACGGCCCATATAGGGACCGTATGGCACGACCTGTGGAGAAATCGGGATGGCATACAGCCCGTATAAGGTACCGTATGCCTGGTGAGTTTTGATGTTCCTGGAGTGCCAAATTCATACGGAGGCTATACAGCCTCGTACTCTTGACCGACTTGTTCCCAGGCTTTTTCTGAGCTCGTGATCCCCAAGTCTATACGGCCCATATGGAATTTCATACGGACCATATGGAAACACCTGCGTGTTAAACGCCTTTTCATCTGATCGACTCACGAGTCCGAATAGTGACGCTTGAGGAGTAAACGGCCTTCCATACAGCCCATATGGGGTTGGCAGGTTACAAATAGAGAGGTAGTGTCAGTAACGTCCCTTCATCTTCTCAACTGCGCCTCTTCGATTCTTCTCTTCCTCCACTGCTCTATTTGGCATTCTCATAATCCTTCCAAGGTATAGGTTCCCTAGAGCGTAATGCAATTGATGGAATGAGGTATTAATTATGTCCGGAGAGGAAATTAATACATCTTAGGAACCCTTGGCCCAAATCTCAACAATCATCCATATAGGAATCTTTATCTCTATTCTATAGTGAAATCCAAGGGGATTCACTGCCCAAGTATCCCCCTTTTCATGATTGATTGCATCCAACCCGTTTTTCCATCCCTTTTTGCTTTGATTGTTAGCTTGCTTATTAATTTGTTCTTAGATTAAGTCACAAACACCAACTTAGGATCGACTAACTAATAGATGAATAGTTCATACCTAGTACTTCACGGTCCTCGTGGGATCGACATCCGACTCCTTGGAGTCCACTTTATTACTTGATATGGCACATGTACTTACTTGCGGAATCGGTAAACCGTAACAATCAAGTTTTATTATGTGCATTGGGGGCAATGCACGTCTTTAAGTGTGGAGATGGGTAGTCACAAGCCTATCTCCGGATTCATTGCAAATCTTTAAGTGTGGAGATGGATATCAACGAAATTCATTAAATATCTCGTATAAAAGAATTCATTACAAATCAGTATATAGTGATACATACTTGTGTTTTTTTTGTCGATTCTCCTATGAAATATCATGGACACTTAAAGCAAATCCTCATATCAATTATAGTTGCTAGTGACATAAGATAACCATTGTCATGTTCTTTTAACTTAGATTGCTAGGCATCATCTTCAATGACTCCAAGAGGTTTCGTGACACTACTTCAAACTTTTAGCCCTTGCAAAGTAGAGTTATAGTAGATGAATAAGGAGACGAATAACCTATATACATAAAGAAAATAAAAACCAAGATAGTGCTTCTCTACTCGTGGTGATGAAGTAAGCTCGAGGTTTTGGCTCCTAATCAAAGTGTCTCTCAAGCCTAAAAGTCATTTGTGAGCATGAGCACGTTTATGTAGAGTTGTAATCTTCCTAGTAGTTGGGTGTTTCGGTGCCCAACAAGCACATGCATCCCTCACAAAAGGAAATCTACACTCTATCTTAATCTTCGATTACCTGGAAAGTCGATCCATCAAGGATGCCCTACCGGAGTGAAAAAATAAAAAAAAAATGAAAAAGGAAAGAAAAGAATGAATTGCGAGTTTATTTTCGTAATGGGCTAGTCGTTTTGCATTTAGGGTCCCAAGGAGCCTCTAGAGTCCACTGAAGGTATGCTTATCACTTCTAAACTAGAGAACATAGCACTAGATCCGTATTGAAGCATGGAACAGGATTGATCTAAGTCCAGAGGTTGAAATAGGAGAATATACATGTTAATGGTGAATTTTTGAGTAGAGTAGAACTGTACTTACTCTATAGCCAGATGTTGAACACTTATCAATTTTAAATTTTTCTTGTTGTTTCCTTGAGGACAAGCAAACACTTAAGTGTGGAGATATTATGATAAGTGTTCAAAAGATCAAAATTTTGTATTACTTTCATATACGCTTTTGCATGTAATTTCGAGCAAATATAACCCACTGATACTTAAATTATGTTAACTTGTGATTTCAGGTCTTTAGAAGGCCTCACGAGTTAAAAGAAAGAAAGTTGGCACAAACCAAGGCCAAAATCAAAGAAGAAAAAGGTCACACGGGCTCACACAACCAAAATCAGAAAGAAAAAGGTCACATGAGCTCACACACGGGTGTATGCGCCCATGCAACCCCCGTGAAAAGGCCCCGTGTAGCCTCGAGAAGAAGCAGAGCAACGACTAGGAGCTATATGGGTGCACATGCGCCCGTGTAAGCCCTTGTGTTGATCGGGTTTTCAATGATTGTCTCCTAAAGCTACTGCTTGGCGTAGATGCGGCTCGTGTATCCACCGATGCAAGTCGAGGTTCGCAGCTTTCTAGACTCAGACTTAATCTGAATGGGTCCACACGAACCCAAATCGCTCAAACTCGTTATAATCAGAAGGGATGATATAAATACTGAGTTTTTAGGGCTTCGGGGTATCTCTTGATCAAGGAATCACCATTCATCATCCACCACACTCTATTGAGCAATTGGAGAGAACCGTGCGGGGGCGAAGGGGATCGAGCTTCATCGTTAAGCCGCCAACGGTCCTATCAACGGTCTAATCACGTCCCAACGGTGGAGGGAAGAGCATATCTTTTTATGCCTATTTCTCTCCTTCATTATTGTGTATTGGATTTGTGTTCCCCTTTGATAGGGAACTAATTTTGTAGGTATTCGGGTATGATGAACCCTAGGGTTGATGTTTAACTTTTGATATTGGATGTTAATTGTTCTTTAGTTGCTTTTCAATATTGAGATCTATTAATTGTCATTCATTGCATTGGTAATCTACGTTGCGACAGCCCGAATTATCCAATCCGACGCACAAGGGAAGAAGCGAACGCCTCCCCGTGTGTAGGCATACCTCAATAGAAGGGATTATGAGTGTGCCAAGAGATCAGGCACTAAGGAGAGCGACTCCTTAGTATGCCTTATTCCCATAGTCCTTCCAAGAGTTGGATTCCCCAGAACGCCAATCAGTGAGGGTACTAGGTTAGTAATCGCCTCAAGAGAGAGATGAAAGCATCATAGTAATCTTTGGCCAATATATTGCAGCTATCAACCGTGACATTCTTTTTCGATCCTTATGAGAACCTGAGGGAGATTCATTGCCCGGATACCCATCTTTTATCTTTAATATATGACTGATTGCTCTCACGAATTCACCTCACCTTTGTTGAGAACCCAATTCTCCTTTTTGTTAGTTTTAGTAATTAGCTTAAGTAAGACATCACCCAATTCGACCTTGATTAGCTAATACACGATAATTATCATTAGTAATCTTCGGTCTATGTGGTTCGATACCCGACTTTTTCTAGTCCACTTTATTACTTATCTGACTTGTACATTTGCGATAGTATTGGCTAGATCAAAAGCATATCATAAAAACGCATATCGAAAAATATTCAAAGAGTAGGATGAAAAAATTACATAAAAACGCATATCCTTTATGATTTTAATCCCATGCAAAGCTGATATTATATCAGTCATCTTCTTGTTTCTTCACTTGTGTAAACTGTTTGGTAAGATCAAACTACATACATGAAGGTCAACAAAACTCACTTGTCAGCTGAACGATTTTGGTCCAACTTTCCCAGCTGTATGCTCCTTGTATATAAACTTGCCTTGGTTATCTCCTTGCTTGCATTTATAATTTCTAAAGTATATCTCCAAAAATGAAAGCCAGGTAGGCATGCAAGCTCATTCAACTTCCACGCAGTCGAGGTCGATGACATGCACCTGCTGTTTGGCTTCGAAGGCTTTGGATGGCTTGGTTGGTGGTGAAGTGTGAGATAATGGAGGAGTCGTTGACCTCCAAGATGTTTTTCGCCGGTTCGTGTTCGAGAGCATAAGCAAGATCTTGTTCAGGCTCATCACACACATTAGCCATGGCCCCTACCCTAAACAACCGCATGTATTCTCCCTTCTCAGCCATTCTCTCCATCTCTTCACTCTCCTTGCATGCATTACCACAGAGAGCTAGATCGTCATTTACAAACACCATCCCATTCACCACCTCATCCCTCTCTCCCTCATCCTTCTTTTCTCCTCCCTCTCGAAACCCTCCCATGTCTACCTCGCAAACTTCTCTTGTCTAAAACACTCTTCAACTCTCCAAGCTCCCTCGACCACCCTCTTCGAACAGATCTCCGTGATCGTAGGCATCACCGAAGAAAGCCTGCCTTTCATGGTGAAGATCATCTCCTCCTCCGACCTCATAGAAGATACCTACTTCCCTGCTTCATTGCACCACCTTTCTCCAAGAACTAGCAATGAAAATAGTATGGATCAATATGTTTGGTTGGAAGGTATCCCCAAAGGTTATCCCCAACACAATTTCCCATAAAAAAAATTTAGAGCCAAAACCTTTAATTTCACCAATGCAATAGAAGACATATCATTATCTTATCATTAATACCTTTGATTTAAAAAGCCGCAATATTTGAGAGACAATGCGGGAAAGCTTTATAAGCAGCCTCTAATTCCCAAACATTATGTTCAATAGTTTTCAACCTGAAACCACAAAAGAGACTATATCGGAAAAGGTTCAATAACTATCCTAAATGAAACATTTTTCAAGTAAAAACTAACAGTAGAAGCAGTTTTAATTTTCCACCAGGCTTTCCAACCCTTCCTTAAACAAGAGAGTTGATGGCCAAAAGTTGATGTACATTGTACATAAACAACACTTCACTTAATGCACAATAATGTTTTGGGAATATGAAGTCTCTCTCTCTCTCTTTCTCAGAGTTGCACTGGTTACCTCTTCTCTTAATTTACACCAAAATGATCAGCATCTCTTCCTCGTCTTGTGAAGATGATAATGAAGTGCCAAAAGCCCAAGCAAGAATATTGACAGTTTGAAGGCAGTCTTGCACTTGTTTTTCTCTTGTTTGGTGAGTGTTAGTTAACACAAGAGCATGAGAGCATCTCTGTTGCGTCCCAATAGTCTCAATGCTGTAGCTGCAATGTGATGACCACTCAGGCCGGCTGTGTCAAGCTGTTCTGTTAGGGTTCCATGCTCTATGTAGCTGTCCGGCAATACAATTGGCCTCCACTGCAAAAAAAATATTTAACAAAAACTGTTGGAATCTCTTAAAAAGAAAAAATTGACACCTTTCAAAATATATTAAACTTATGAGGAAAGAACTCTATCCCAAATCTTGAAAGATTTAATGAAAATATTACGGCAATCAAATGTGAGATGGCTTTATGTAATAGTGCACACCATTGATGTAATAGACCTCATCCGAGTTGATGAAAACATGAATTTAGTGAAATAGGAGAGAATGGCAGAGGCAGGAAGACCACAAATTTCAAGAAATAAGAAAATATTTACCTTGGTCCTCCCATCTAGCAGTCCATCAAGTGCAATGAAGTGTGCAACATGTGAACCAAAGCCTCCAATGCTCCCCTCCTCCACAGTGATGAGAAATTCATGCTCTCTACATAACTTCCGAACAAGCTCAATGTCCAATGGCTTGCAGAACCTTGCATTAGCGACAGTAACCGGGATATTGAGCTCAGCAAGAAGAGATTGAGCCTTTAGGCAGTTCTGAACCATCGTTCCATACCCAAGCAATGCCACATTACTTCCCTCAACTAGAATTTCTCCTTTCCCTACCTTCATCACAGTAGGACAGTAAATATTTTCATTAAATCAGCATGCAAAATTTAATGGAGGCATGCACTTCTACAAATTCCTTCATCCCATGATTTGGTTAGATGGGTGTTAATATCATTAGCAAGAGTTTCCAAGAGATCCAGCAGCATAACAAAAACCAAGGAAGATCACAATAGAAAGCTACCTCAATCGGGGTCACACTACATAAAGGACCGAGTATCCCAGAGACAGAGCCCCCGGGATATCGAAAACAAACAGGCCTGTCATTAGTGCTTGCAGCAATGGCCACCATGGCAATTAGCTCATCTTCATCTGCTGGTGCCATGACAATCATGTTCGGTAAACATGACATGAATGTGATATCAAATGCCCCACACTTTGTAGGACCATCTGATCCCACTAACCCTGCACTGCTTACTGCTAATCGCACAGGCACATTCTGAAGATCAACATCTTCTATGATCTTCCAGAAAGATACAGAGTCAGAAGATGCATTAAAATGCAAAACGCATGAGATTAGTATGATAACTTCAATAAAAAGCTCTTTGGGAAACAATAAGAACATGTTCTAGAAGAAAGGCAATTACATAATAAAACAATCAGTCAAGAGAATAAAGACTTGACACTAACCAACAAAGCAAGTAGTCCGAGTAGTCAACTTTTTGGTAGCAGCATTAGCATAATGCTGGCATTGAATAATTTGATATTATAATGTATTAAAAAAACTGAAATGAAGAGATATTACCAAAGAGAAAAAGGGTGGACAATGATTACTATATGATCATAGTGGAGACCTGTTGGTTGCAAATTTAGTAATCCACAAAGACAGTAGTAATAGGATAGGAATATCCACTATTCATCATTACAAGTATTATTTAGAGTGTGGCAAGGATATATCAACCCATTATGGCAAATCTCAAATGAGGATATGTAGAGTGAATACTTTTGAGTAATAAATTCAGTCGATATAAGAGAAAGGAGCAGAAAGTAATTAACACCTGATCATATGCTCTTTGCAGAAAAGTAGATGGAATTATGCAAAATGGCTTCAATCCCCCACAAGAAAGGCCAGCAGCAAAAGTAACAGCATGCTGCTCTGCCATGCCTACATCAAAAAACCTTTCTGGAAATCTTAATTGAAAAAGATTGAGTGATGGATCCATTCCCATGCCTGCATGGACTACCACTATTTCTTTGTCCTTCTCTGCTTCAGCAATTAAAGCTTCAACAAGGCAATCATTGTATGTCCCAGGTAGTTTGCATGAAATAGATTCAGGAGATGCTAACAGTCCAGATTTTAATGTCCCTGTAATACTAACAGAAAAAATCAGCACTAGATAAATCCAGCACACTATACAAAAAATAAACTTAAGGATCTCCAGTTTCCAAAAAAGACTTTGAGAGAAGATTCAAGCAATAGTTCGTGAGTGACAGGTAAGAAAAAATGGAGTATTTGCTTTCAAGATCCGATAAAAATCCTTAGAGAACTTTACGTAAGACCCACATAATTTATTTAATGGATGCTTTACCATCCTAGAGGTAGCTCAATATTATTCTCCTGGTTCCCTGAACAGCAATATCATGCTTGTGTATTTTTATAATGTGCACATTTGTATCTTGTACTCTTAAGTGTTGCTCACCATTAGTAATATCAGCTGGACCATGCTCGGCCTCTGTAATAACATGTATCAATACAGGTCCAGTTGAATCTAGTGATGCCACTTCATCAAGGACACATATAAGATCTTCTATATTCTGCCCATCAACTGGTCCAATATAATACAACCCAAGTTCTTCAAAAAGTGTTGCTCCAAGAGGACCTAACATACCACGAGCAAATTCGTCAACTTTTGCAGCCCATTCATGCATCCCTTTACCAATTCGTTTTGTAACAACCTGCAAGCATCATTCATCAAGACAGAGATGAGTTCGCCTGACAGAGGAGCCGTTGCAAAGTTGTACGTAGAAAGGGAACAAGCTCCATTTATAGATGATAGTAATGGGATTCTAATAATGTTAAACAATAACGAGTAATCAACAATTTGGTAAAGGGTATGGAAACCAATGCAGTTCGAAGATAAGGTGGAAAAACTTACAGCATGTGACAACATCAAGAAATTTAATTACAAGAGAAAATTCTCACTGTCAAAAGAGAAAGGTAATGGATGACAATTTATGGAAGGAAAAAACAAAAGAATGTTATTATCAATAGATTACAATCTAGTTAAGCGCACGCTTTACATATTCACAAATATCAGAAGGTTACAGAAGAAATTATAAATATGAACTCAATGTATTACAGCTTGGCTTCAGAAAGAATTTTTTTTCTTGAACATTTTTTTCAGCTTTAAAATTCAAATACCAATCTCAATTAAAAATATAAGTAAATTTGAGTGATGACTGAAAATAACTGCTCACACCTTTGCAGCTTCTCTGAATCTGCGAAAAGATTTACTTGACTGAAGCTTGCTGAAGGTGCTTGAAAGGGCATTAATTGTTGGTTTTGCACCTTCCTCTTGCTTAGGATGTAAAGAATGTCGGCTATCATTCAAAATCACTACCATGTTAGTATCAAGATATCCAGCATTGCTCATGGCCTCATAGACCTGACCAGCCATAGTTGTCCAATTACTGATTACTGTGACCACACGGTCCTTCTTTCCTATTATATCCCGCGCAACTGCCATGCCTGAAGAAAAGAAAAAATAATTCTATCTTCCAAATAAAACTAGAACATAAAAAAGTATTGCTGTGCCTCAAAAAATGATATGAATTCAAAAAGAAACGACTAATAACATAAAATCTTAAATCTAGAGATATGAGAGGAAAGTTTGCTGGCAGCATATTTAGAAACGACCAGAAATAGAATTATTACGTATTATTCTATTTGATTTGCAAAGAAATGATATACAACATGATTTTCTAAAGTCTCAGGTTGATAAAATTTTAGTCCCAAGTCAACCGGAACATACTAGAGCTGTATTGACATACTTAAGCTTTGACATATCTATCAATTCACCAGCACCCACCTACTCCTTTGATAATAAAAGAAGTGAAAGCCTATCCCAGTAGAGTTATAATTCAACTTGTCATGATCTTGTGTACAACATTTTGATTACACTTATGATTCAAACAACCATTTAAAATTATGAATAAAAATAGATTGAACCTCGGCATGCTAATCCTTCTACAATCAATTTTGAATGAAATCCACACTACTTTGTGATGCCTTGAGACAGTGGGGAGTAAAAAGAAGCGCATAAAATTTCAGCAAATCATAATAACCTAAAGCACTTCAAGAAGTAACATATAGAATATCAGTAAAATCAGGCAATGTGCAGTCATAGTTTGTGGGTGTGTATTCAAACCTTTTAGAATATGGTCAATTCCTAAGAGATGGTATTTCCTTAGAATCAAGAAATTTTCGAGCTCTCAGACATTAAGAGTGGCAACCTAAATTACATCATCTTAAAATATATAATTGATGTGCTGATCTACCTCAATCTGCTGCAAGCCAGCATTTATCTTGGGATCCTAGTTTAAGATGATATATAAACCATAAAGATAGTGGCATCCACACTTAAAGGGAGAGGATTTGGATTGAAATAGTACCAAGTCCAGCTGAAATACTATTGCATCCATGACCAGCACCAAATGCATCGTACTCACTCTCCTGACGAGATGTGAAACCAGAAATTCCATTCTTTTGCCTAAGAGTATGCATCAAAGAGCGCCTTCCTGTGAGAATCTTATGTGCATATGTCTGCATAGATGGAAAAATAGAACTAATTCATTCCATGTTAGGGTTCACCCAATCTACTTCAAATAGAATATAACAGATAAACAAAACCATTTCATGTGCATATTTATCAAATGAGGTTCAAGCAAGAAGTGTGCACCTGCTCTCCAACATCCCACAGTATCCTGTCGACAGGAGCATTGAAAACATAATGTATTGCAACAGTCAGCTCCACCACTGCAAGACTAGCCTCGAAAGGAGGTCCTGATTTTGACATCAGAAAAGTTATCTCAGAACGGATTTCATCAGCCAGCTGTTTGAGTTCCTGCAATTTTTACAAATTATTGATGTTGGTTTTCCCTTGGAAAATCTAAAGAACTCAAGTACCAACTCATGCTTAATGAAGATATAAATGATCAAATTCTGGACACCTTGGGAGATAAATTTTTCAGATGGATTGGTGTATCAACCAAGTCCAGAATTGGTGTTGGAGCCTTCTCCCAGTAGAAATCATCAACATTTGGTAATGCAGCGGCTTGTCTGCATAATCCCTGCTTCACATAAAAAATGAGGTGTTTGAAAGTTGTGATAAACAAAAAGGAAAGAATTAGAAAATAATGGCATATTGGTGTTACTCAATAATTCCAGTTAAATAAAATTAATAAAAAAGTCATTTACAAGCATCATCTAGCATCCTTATTTTAAGATATTAAAATCATGGTCTCTTAGTTCAACTGGTAAGAGCAGTACTAAAATCATTGTTTCTCTAAACAAACAATTGAGAAGTTGAAGAACTTAAGTACAGATGATAGAAGAGACATAAAAGAAGGTTCTTTAATTTTTCTTTTGTTTTTTATGATCAAGTGCACAAATTGCTACTATTACCCTTAAAGTTATGACCTACTCCTAGAGCCATCAAAATTGACTACCTCTTTTGGGATCTTTAGGAATTTGATGATTTGAAACCTTGAGAATACCTATTGTCAGCGATTTAAGGTTTTAAGAATTTGTTAAATAATAGGATTGGGTTTTTTTTCTTTTTTCTTTTTTTTTTTTTCTCTTTTTGCTTTTTGGTAAATGATAGGTTGCTTGCCAACAAAACCTTTCAGCAGAAATGTATACAGAACAGCCATAATAAAACCACCTTTGTCTGATCCTTAACTTCTCCAAAACCTCAGGGAAAAAAATGCATTAAAACATGCTTTTGGTCTTTAAAACATGCATTAATATGTGATAGGGACAGAAAACCAAATCATACCAGAGAAGATAAATGGCATATACCTTACGAAAATGAGAAGACATAGACTGTGTGAGTGGATTGATCTTAAAACTTTCATCTTTCAACTGATTAGAAAATTCAGCAAAGTAAAACTTTGACAGTTGGAGACTACATTCACTGTGAAGAAACAACCTACATCCCAATGACAGCTGAGATGAAGCAGAAGCAAAGGCCATCCGAAAGAAAAAATCTTTTTAGAATCTGCAACCACTAAAATACAATATGAGATATGTCAACTCCAAGAGAAGTAAAAAGAGTTACCTGAAAAAATAAAGCAAAGTAAACAAACGACCAATTGAGCAACATCATTAGATTGCATCATATCGCAATAAATTAGAATCAAGGAACATAATTTAAATTTTTCAACGGAAGCAAAGAAAAACAGGATATAGAAACACTCCCTAATTCCACAAGTGAATTGTCCATCACAACAGACGTACAGATTTGATGACCTAAAAGCAAACATAAAATGAGACAGAAGTGATCGAAAATTGACAGCAGTACACTTCAAATTCCAGAGAAAGCTAGATAAACGAACACTATCAATCGAGAAAATTCTACATAATCTCCAGCCAAAAAAAAAAATCCCAAAATCAATGTAGAAGCGAAGGAATAGGTTGAAAAATAGAACGAATCTATGATGATAAGAAAAGCACAAACACAGCAAACCCGATGCAGTTACGAATTTCACAGAGTTCTCATCTAAATCAGACAGAATGAAACCTGAAATGCTTCAAAATTCCGCCAAAACTGGGAGCAATGGGATCTCGGACTGCAGCGAGAGAAATGTTTGAGCTTTAGTGAGATTATAAAAAAGGAGGTGTTGGCACGTGTCAACTTAATCTTTTGATGGGACCCTGCGTCGTGGGCTCCAGATGAGCTTTGTTTTCTGCTAATGGCCCCTAAATAATATCAGAATTATTTATCACTCATAAATATATAATTAATTAAACAAATAAATAAAATACATTAGGACTTTGCAAAGATTGTTATGGGTTAAAAATAACTATAAACACGTGGTATGATCTAGAACATTGAGATAGAAGCTCAAATGTCTAGTCATCCAACAATAGAGGATGAACTCCCAAAACAGTCAAATAAGAGTATAAAAGAAGGTGGTCAACCCACAAGAAAGTCATTACGATACCTATTCTGCATTCCAATTCTGAATTTTGATATTTTTGAGTTCTCTCTCCCTTTGTCTCTCTTATTGAGTCTTGATCATTGGAGGCTCCTCCAAGCACGAGCGCTCTACTCTCTTCTCTCCCACGGATCTCTTCTTTTTCATAGCAAGGTTCGATTCGTGAAGGTCGATCTTTGAAGGAGATCTTGATTCCATGGAGTGCAGAAAGAAGAAGAAGGAGGAGGATAACTGATCGTGACGGACCTCTCCATCTATATAACGCCATGATTTTCTGAATAATTATCGGTTAATTCATAGATAATAAATTGGGGCTATTCAGAGATGAAATAAAGATAAAAATAATTAAAAGCATTAATAATCAATTTAATATACAAATAATACAATTTACTAACTAGTTGAATGGTTCATATATTAATTAATATAAGCACTTATTATTAACATTGAATGGAAATGGAACCCTAATAGGGTTAATTGGAAACCTTGGTAAATAAATTGAGCCAAAGTGTGACAATAATGAGAATTAATGGAAATAAAGCTTGGGTGTGACAAATAATAGGGTGGATTTAAAAACCAAAATAAAACTATAGTATATTTAGATTAGTTGGTCCATGTGACAAGATAACCCTAAAGATACAACAAATAATATTATATTAATATCTTGGTTATAAACTTAGGGCCTCATCTTCTCCCTCTCGATCTCTTCTATCCATCGTCCGATTTCCCTTCACCGGCGAACCCCCCGACGACGGCGACGGTGACGACCGGCGAGCCTCACCGGCACCCTCAACCCTCCGCCATCGTTACTCAAGACAAGCGCACTACAAGGCCAGTCAGCGTCACAAGATCGGCCTTGACGCCACCGACCTAAGCAGGGCGGCTCAAGAGAGTTGGAGGCCTAAAGCGAAATTTTAAAATGAGGCTTTTAATTATTAATATAAATTAAATTTTATTAATTTTTTTAATGACATTTTTTTAACAATTTTATATACTAACGTTTATGGGTTTTGATGCGGAAGTAACTCTATAACCACTCAAAAAAAAAAAAATCTAAACAAACAAACAAAAATTTAAACATTAAAAAATAATATGTTATTTTATAAAAAGAGAAATTTTACTACAAAAAATTATTTAAAATTTATTTTTCTAACTTTTTGAGATGCAAAGTTATTAATAGAATTTTCATAATAGAGAAAATGACCGTTACTTACCAATTTACCAACGGCTACATAATTAATAATTCTTGGGATTAGTTTTTTCATAACTAATAATGTAGTTGGGAGAAGATATATATTTAATTATGTATTAAACTAAAAAAGTTAAAACTTTAGTTTATTATGTTTTATTTTAAAAAGTTAGTTGATAAAAGATATATAATTGATTAGATATTAAATTAAAAATTATTATTATTAGCATGATGAAATTTTAAAAAATTTCAGGTTCAAATGTAGTAGGAGGTCTCCAATAGATATTAACTTATAATTTTAAATATTAATTTATCATGCAAATAATTATTATAACTACAATGATAAATTTTTAAAAAAATTTAAGGTTTAAACTTTGCATGAGGCCTCCAATAGATATTAACATTTAAATCAAAATTTTTAAATATCAATTTATTATAATAATCTATTATTTTAGTTATGATAATAAAATTTTAAAAAAAAATCTTGGAGGATAAAAAATAAATATGAGGCCTTTAAAATTTGGGGGCCTAAAGCGGTCGCTTCACTCGCTTTACCCTTGAGCCGCGCCTGCCTGAACGCAGCCTAGTGCCACCTCTTGGCCAGCCGCCGCCCACACCTACTCGGTGTTGTCTCGACGTGCGTGCGTGACCAACATCCTCCCTCCTCTCTCTGCTTCGATGACGTGCTGCCTGGCCCCTCTCACGCGTCGACCGTCTTCTTCCTCCGTCGGTACCGCGACCGCGCTTTCTCTTCTCTCTCGTCGACCCACGAGGCCCACCCGCCTTTCGCCCGGCTGGCCCGCCTCAGCCTCGCCACTCCAGCAGCCTGGCCTTTGCTCGCCACCGGCCGGTTGTCCACAAGCCGGCTTGCAGCTCCACCACCCTTCCGCCAGCCTACAGTTCTTCTTTCCCTTCTTCGGCGAGGGACGACCAAGCCGACCACTTCCTCCCTTGCGATTGTATAGACTATAGTTTGAATTCTTGTTTTATGAGTCAAATTCAATATGGGTGAATGTTTGTATAATCCGGGTTTAGAAATATAGACGTTATGTTGCCAAAATTTCCTTAGAATTCATGTAAACCAAAGTATTATTAAGATGCCTAAGAAAGAGACATTAAGCACATTAGAAATTCTTGATGAATCTAATTCCATTCAATGTGCTATCAAAGATAGATACACCCGTATATTTCATTTGAGTGACCGCTTATAGATGTCTTGTAACCGTATAAATTCCAGGTTATACATGATTTGTTAGGGCATTTCAAGCATGGAAACAAGCATGAATAAATTAAAGCTGCAGTCCTAATTTGAGTAATGTTTCATTCTAAGTGAATGTGATTTTTCCTTCCTAGCAATGATGCATTCTATTGAAAGTAATACTTCATTCTAGTGGGACTGTAGTTCTGCCTCTAGTTAACAAAGTTAAACTTTTATGAGCTAAGACACAATATATGAATATAAGAGTGGGTTCATTAGTAATTGGAGGCTATGTATTAAAGTCTATTAAAACTTCTCTTATGTTCGTAAACTCACAAATCAAGACAGTGACCAGTTATTAAAACAAGGTACTTCTAGTTATTTTAATTTAGTAAAGTACCTTGCGAATGTGTTAAGCTTGAAGAGATGAGATAGAAACTTAGTTATAGATATATCTTGAGGATATGAAATTCATGTTATATATAAACCAATGTCTAGTGGAACTAAATGGGCATGTTATACATTATCCTGTACTAAGGTAGTGAAAAAGGGGTAGTGGAATATAACCTTAGTACTCATTAATTTTCCTATTTTGATTATTAGGAAAAGAAAAAGGCAAGAGGCAGGAGCTGCAGAATGACCTAGCCAGCCTTAATAGCTATTAGACTCAGGTGAGGGAACCAGCTGTACATTCCGTATTTTTATCATATTTTCAAGGTTACTTTGTTCCCAACTAGACAAATGAATGATAAAACATACTTTTTATTAAATTTAAAAGCAACAACTAGAGACAACAAGCTAAAAAAACACAACATATACCGAAGACATAATGTAAGTAGTTCATACAACATAAATGTTTGTAAGACTACTCTTATTCTAACAACAGAATCTAAAACTCAATCTAGGTGATGCTAATCAGGAGACAGTGGAGTGTAGTCAACAAAGGGTCGATGTCCTCCTGACCCTTGTGGTCCCCTACTAGGACCCGGTGCACCATATGGGCAGTAGAAGGCGAGGTGCTCCGTACTGCCACAGCTACGGCACCAGAGAGCAGGGCGCCTACACTCCGCCATGCGGTGTCCATAACCACCGCATCGTCGGCACCTGACAATCCTGACAACAGTAGGAGACGGACCCACAGCCCCAAGCTGAACTCCCAATCTCTGGCGGTAGTCACGAGCTCGACATACTCGCCGGGGAGGGATACTCGGGCTCACTATCTCCTGTACCAGTGGAACCCTCGGGCTCCTGTCCACTGGCCTCTGAGCGACAACCTCGTCTCTCAACCCTCGGACTGAAGCCTATCAATCTTTCGAGTGGTGGCTTCGACCGTCCTCCTCATCTCCGCGAGGACCTCTGCAGGATCTGACAAGTCAGCACGGGGTGGTGGAGTGTTCTCACGAACTGACTCCACCTCATCGTCGGATGAATCCTGATGGCGCGAAGGTCCCGACATCCTGCAAGTAAAACCAGCCATCAATATAACGTAGGACTAACTACACAACCCCAGACCCACACTCAGTCTATGCAACTGGCTAAGGGCATCTAGGGTTCTGTTACCTACTCTATCTAGAGCACTCTCTTTGATACCACTTTAATCTGTCACGCCCCGACCCGGATTCCGGGACCTCGAGCACTTCAACAGACCGGCCGTACTTAAGCAGAGACAAGCTCAACTCAAATACAAGGCCTAAATGTGATAAGCAGATAACAACCCATAATATAAAATAAACTCAAGTTCAAGGAACATAGAGTCACAAGGGTTCATAGGCCCTATAAATAGTCTGGTCCCTGTACAGGTCCTACACATAGTAAAGCTCACAAAATAAAAGATAAAGGAGTCCCCCAGACCTCGGATCTCCTAGTGACCTCTTCACAGCTCCACCCCCTTAAACATCGGAATCTGTAAAAGAGAGAAAGAGCAAAACGCATGAGCTTTCGAATGGAAAGCCCAGTAAGTACCCCTGCGGGTCACAAAGACATAAGAAAACAATATGTCAAATAATGAGGTCACAATCCCAAGAAAACATAATCTTAGGAGTCTACCAGAAGCAATCCAAAGGTAGACCCCTGACAACAGAAGCCCTCAAGCTCTGTGATGAGTTTCAAGAAAACCCAAGGTTCACTCCCTGCCAGTATGTCCAGCTACTTGCTGTAAGCACGACCTTCTGGTCGTTCGACCCTCGATGCATAAGCGGTAGAACTACCTCTCATGCGATGTTAACACGTCGCCGCATTACCATGCCCACCGACGGGTAAGACCACGGAGAATCGCCTCTCTAGCAAGCGGGTGAGAAATGCCGAGGGTCCCGTCCCCACGAACACTTCTCCTATCGGAGCCCCCACGCTCCATTGAGTGAGGCAAGGTAGACCACAAAGAAAGCGGGGATACCAACATCAGTAAAACAAAGCATACATGCTCAACAGGAATCTAGAATAGGTATGGATGCATGTATGTCATCATTGAAGTAAGAGTAATATCAAGTCCAAATAAAGCCCGAAACCGGGTAGGAATGAGGCAAGTGTACTTACCTCTTGTTGGAATTAGAAGCTCTTCTAGCCTCTTCTTGAATACCTTACAACTCCCCGAGAGTATCTGGCATACAAAGTTTCTTTAGAGTCAAGTCTCTAATAAATCCCTATGTCTCTAGTTGCACATGCATTATCGTTGTTGTTGGGCCTGGGTTCGCTAACGAGTCCTAGAGACTACCTCTCGGGCTATGGGTCCTTAACATATTTTTCCATGTACTTTAGTCGTCTCTGGACTCATCTTAGTCAAACCTAGTCAACTCTAGGTTTATTTGTCGGGTCCGAACCCTATTGGTCACCTTTGGTTAGTTTAGTCGAATTAGGCCCATTTGCTAAGCCCTTTAAAGCAATTTGGCTTACTTGTGCCCTTTTTCTCTACCAAATTAATTAAACTCCTTTTTTGTTAATTATTATATCCGATTTTCATTTTCCTCCAGTTAAATCCATAAATCGAACCTAATCAACCTAAGTTATCAAAAGAAAATCGGTTGTTCGTTCCAGATATTTCTTACTTGAATATCTAGATACAATATGTTAATTAATTCGTTACATCGATTTAATTAAATCTGCTCTTCAATTTAATTAAATTGTCGACTAACTAAGTGACCCATCTTATATTAAGGCAAAAATAATGGTCACCATAATTTAATCAAATAATTAGCCAGTTAATTATCTAATTAACTACTAATTATGATTAACAAACTAATTAAATAATTTTCTTAATAGTTTATTTTAGTTTGCCAACTAAACTATTGTCTCACAAATTTATTTAATTATACCCCCATCATAGGTATTAATATTGAACAAATACCCTAAGGTCCAATATATATCAATTCACTTTAAACCTTTAAATTGACTAACTCATTTATATTTCCCTTGAGCTATAAAAAAAATTATTTGTCACACTATCTATTCTCTTCTAACACTAATCAAATAATTAGCTAAATTAATTAATCTTTTAATTTTTTTTTATTTTTTATTTTATTTTTCCTCTCTTCTTCTTTCTCTCTATCACCCGTCCATGAAGCTTCACCCCTATGCGGCTGCCTCGGTGCAAAATGAGCTCTGACCCTACACCACCTTTGTCCTCCGACGACCGGTGAGAGTGTCCACCCCTCCTCCCGGAAACCATCAAGCTTCTTCACTCTCTCTCTCTCGGTTTCCTCACTGTCCTTTCGGTGAATGGTGTTAACTCCGGCGAACACCTCACAACACGGGGAGCATGTATAGTCTTTTAATGATGCAGGAAAGAAGAAGGCACTTACCGGAGGGACGTGAGCGGTGTTCGATGCCTCCCGTGAGCGCTCCGTCGACTGGTAGGTGCTTAGTCTTCTCCCACGAGCCCCGCCACGCACACCACGTGCAGCACCACCTCAAGCTCGCCGTCCCAGTCCCCTTCCTCCCTGCAGCTCTCCCAGATGGTCTCGTGCTTTCGTAGATGGTCTGAAACATGCCGTGGCGGCTTCCTTCTTCTCCTCTGGCTAGAAACTCACCGGAGCTCTGGACTTCTCTGCTTTGTGTTCAAAACAAAGCAAGTGTCGCCCCTTTTATAGCCTTCAGGGACCCAGATGAACGGTCACCACTCGCTAACCGCTTCACTTAAATCCACCGGCCGACTTACAGAATCTGGACGGAGAGGCCGGCCAGTCTTGTAGCCAGCAGGCGTTCGAGCGGCTGGGTGAGGTGGAGCTGCCTTGCGATCTGATCTCACGGATGGGCGGTGAAGATCATCTGATCCTATCCAACGGACTGATACACATCCTTGTGCCTCGAATCTAACAACGCTAAGATCAAACGGTTGAGGTCAAAATGGAATCGAAGGCTGGATCTACCCCACATGCCTTGCATCCAACACAAAACTCAGATGATCTCCTATGAGCGCGCCCCGTGGCCTCACAGATGGCCTAATAACGCCTCACGATCTGTACAAAACTGAGATCGTTTGATCTTGGCCGTCCAACCCTTCCTATAAGAGTTCTCATCCGGAAAACTATCCAGCAGTCCCTAAACCTTATCAAATTGCAGTTTAGTCCTTTCTTTGAGAGAGGGGTCTATTTCTGTTAGGTCCCTCTATTTTAAAATAATTCCTCACGGGTCCTTGCAGAGCTCATGTAAACCCCTTTTTTTATCCCAAATTTCTTGGATTTTACAGTGTTATATTTTGAGAACCATTTGGATGCGAGTTGCTAAATTACTCTAGTATGTTTTGATATTTGTTTTTTTTAATCCCTTCGGAAGGAAGGTGAATTGGGAAGGAGAAAGGAGGGTTTTTTTGGGGTATTAGTGTCAAGTTTTGTGACTCTTTTTTCTTTTATGATTCAGACTTCTATGCAACTGTGCTACATTCTCAAGAGCTTTTGGATGCGATCTTCTAAATCACTTTTTTATTCTCAGTAATTGGGGACTGGAATGTGTTGATCTATATTTTTTGTTGCTTTAATTTAATTTAATCCACAACATATTTTTCTTGATTTATGTTTTATTTATTATTTCTGTTTGCTTTTTTTCATTCTTTATTATACATAAAATTTTTTCCCTCATTGTATGTTGTTTAAATATTTTTTCCTTTTTAAATATTCTCTCTGGTTGTATTAATAAGAGATAATATATAATTTTTTATAGAAAGTAGCCCTCCTTAAATAAAATTATTTAATTTTAACTTTAAATAATAAAATATTATTTTTAATTTTAAAAAATTTGCTCCAATATGACATGGAATAAAATTTATAAGCTTCACAATATAAGATTTATGATTATTAATGTTCTTCATAAGATTTGTGAATCTATGTTATATTCTCAGTTGTGTCAATGTTTTTTCTAAATAAATTAAAAATAAATTAATTAGATCCTCAGCTATTTTATTTTATTTTACTTTTAAAATTAACCATTTGCTATGTTTTTTTTAAAACTTTTTTTAAATATGTAAAATCTTGAAGTATCTACAACTACTACTGATATAGAGTTTTCTCTAAATAAAAACTATCATCTTCAAATCTATAATGATATTTTTCCATAATGCTTTTAACAATCGAAGAACTTCTGGCTATAGAAAAAATTTAATATTTGAAATATTTATTTTTTAATCAAAAAATTAATACTCAAAATTAAGAATATTTAATTAATTTAGAAAATCTATTAAAAATTGCAAATAAAAAACATTTAAAATTCACATAAAAAAATTAATTTTTATTCTCAAAAAACCTCTCAAACCATAACAAATTCCTTTTAAAAGCAATACGAAGATTCAATTAATATATTTAAAGAAGTTTAAAAAATATCATCCAAATAATAAAATCCTTCATGAGTTCATTCCAAATTATTCATTTTAAAATTTGTTTTAAATACTTTAAAATTTTAAATTTTTATTTTTATTATCTATCTATATTATTAAACAAAAGAAATGGTTACAATTTTTTTTTTAAATTATTAAAACTTCAAATAAAAAAAAGAGAAAATTGGATTGAGGAATTTGAAATTTCTCAAATTTTTGGATTTTTACCGGTTTGCGGAGCCATCTGTGTGTAAGATCCATTGAGAAGAAGAAGTGTCTTCTGTTTCAGATAGTTCTGCAATTGGGGTTTTACTATTGTCCGTCACTGTGAATTCAACAATAAAATCAGCAAGTACCTGGCCGATCACCCATTTGGTTAATCGGCTAGATGTTTCTGGCCGATGAAGAATTTGTCTTAAAGTTGATCGGTAAGCACCTTGATCTTATGGGATTGGAAGTATGGACAAAGCCGTCAAGCTGAAATTATCAAGGCAAACGCCAACTTCTCCAAAGGAAGATATCTTGATTAGTTGACAGTGAGGACTTTACTTATGTAATAAACAGGCTTTTGTAGACCATCTTCTTCTTTCACCAATACGGAACTAACAACCATGTCCGTGGCGGACAAATAGATATAAAGTTCTTCCCCGAGTCGGGGTTTAGCAAGTAAAGCCGGTGATTGTAAATATTCTTTCAACTGTACCAGAGCTCTTTCGCATTCATCGATCTATTCCACTTTAGGTGCTTTCCTCAAAGCTCGAAAAAATGGGAGATTCTTTTCTTCTGATTTTGAGATGAATCTTCCAAGGGCGGCTAGTTAACCGTTGAGGTTTTGTATTTACTTAATGGTCCTCGGGGATCTTACCTCTAAGACAGCCTGGATTTTTTTTTCTGGATTTCCTTCAATACCTCGCTAGGTAAGCATGAACCCCAGGAACTTTCCTAACCGAACGCCAAATGTACATTTATTTGGATTAAGGCTCATCCCATGTTTTCGAAGAGCAACAAATTCTTTTAAAGATCGGTTGTATAGCATTCTGCTTTGTCGCTCTTGACCAGAATATCATCCACATAGGTTTCCACATTTCTTCCAATTTGGTCTTTGAAGACTTTATTCAGTAGTCTTTGGAAGGTTGTGCCTGCATTTCTCAACCCGAAGGGCATAACTCTGTAACAATATGTCCCTTTGCCGGTGATGAAAGAAGTTTTTTCTTCATGAAATTCGGCCATCCGGACTTGATTGTATCCTGCGAATGCATCTAAGAAGCTTAACATCTCATATCCTGAGGTTGAAATGACTAAATTATCGATCAGAGGAAGGGGTAGCTTCTTTAGGGAAAGCTTTATTAAGATCAGTAAAGTCAATACACGTACGCTACTTTCCTGTGGACTTTTTCACCAACATGACATTAGAGAGCCAATCGGGGTAATATACTTCCCAAATGAAATTAGCCTTCAGCAATTTATCAGCTTCTTCTTCAGCAGCTTCCAACCGGTCAGGAGCAAATTTCATTCTCTTTTGCACGACTTGTTTGTAGGATAGATCTACATTGAGGTGATGTTCTATGACCTTCCGTGGAACTCCAGACATTTCCTCAGCCGTCCAGGCGAACACATCAGAATTGCCCTTCAAGAGATTTAGAATCTCATCTCGTTGTTCGGGACTCAATTCGCCTCCCCGTCAAACGGTTTGCTCTAGTTGTTCCTCCTTTAAGGGTAACGCTCTTAATTCTTCAACATGGTTGGTCGATGTTTCTCCCTTTCTTCATCTTCCTCTTGTAACTTCTTGACAGTAAGAGTTTCCGCTGCTGGACCACCCGCTATTTTATGTTTCTTGAGTAGAGTAGCATAACATTGCCTAGAAGTGAGCTGATTACTCTTTACTTCTCCATAGCCATTCTCTGTTGGAAATTTCATCATCGTATGGTAAGTTGATGGAATTTCTCACAACAGGTTGATAGAAGGCCTCCCTATAATGACATTGTAACTGGATAGACAACGATATACGAGAAAATTGATGAGGGCAGTAGCTGTACGAGGAGGGGTGCCAAGGGTCCGTCGAAGGGAAATTATTCCGTTTGGCTGTAATGGGCTAATGTTGAATCCGATTAGAGGGGATTTCACCGGCTTCAAATTCTCTAAAGTGAGCTTCATTCTGTCAAAGGCGTCAGAGAAGATGACGTCAACCGAACTACCGGTATTGACTAGGACCCGCTCAACTGTAAAAATTCCAATCTTCACAGTAATAACCAGAGCCTCATCATGTGGGTGATGGACCCCTTTAAGATCTTCATCTGAGAAATAGATCTGATTCGATGAACGGGGCCTTTTAAGTGATGTGACATTTTGTACTGAGCCAACCATTATGACATAGTTCTTCCTCGAGGTTGAACTTTCACCTCCATATCCTAATCCCCTGGCAATCATACTAATGTGCATATCATCTGGGATTGGCTGTACTTTGGTAGTATCTTCAGTTTCTTGGTCTTTCAACAAATACTGGCCAAGTTTTCATCCTCGAACAAGGTCCTCTATTGCATCTTTCAGGTGGATGCATTTATTAGTAGTGTAGCCCTTGTCTTGATGGAAGTTGCAGAATCTCTTACTGCGTTTTCTTCTAGGATTTTCTTTTATTGGCGGTAGTTTCTTCAAGATATTTTTATCCTGGATTTGCAGCAGAATATTTTCATGAGAGGTTCAAAATGGAATAATTGTTGTAAAATGAAATTTAATGAATTAAATTGGAGATTAATATATATAGCAAATTGGTTTTTTCTATCAACTCAACATACCATATTATCCAACTTTTTGCCAATTTTGCCTTTTCTTTATTTAGCGTAAACTTTGCATATATGGAAATTTGCTTAATATTTTAAATATTATGTTGTTTTCCTTAATTCTTTTATTTTTATTATTTTAATTATGGTAAGAGTAACTTGGTAAGATTGTATTTTTTTTCTTTACTATATTGAAATGATTTTCATTATATTAAAAGATTCTCATTAGTAATTAAGATAAATGAAAAACATATGAGTTGAGAATAATGTAACTTGGCTTTTCTTTTGAAAGATTTTTCAAATGCTAATTTGATTAATTTATAAATTTTTCAAAATTTTTATAAGTTTTCTCTAGTTTATATTTTTCCCTATCTTTTAGGATTTTCTTTGTATTTTTTTTTCTGATTTTTTATAAATTTTTAGAAAATTTTAAGATGTTTTAAAAAAAAAAAATTTAAAAAGCAGGGCCGACACGACAGCTACCGGCCTCTACCGGCCACAAAGACGGCCCGCTTTGTACCGGGTCCGCGTCTCCGGGCCGTGGTCCGGTCCGCGCCGCGTCTTGAAACGCGACACGACACGTTAAGGGTGGCCGGCACGGCGGGCCCATGTCGGGCCAGGCCGTGCCGGCCCGTTTGACACCTTGAGCTCAACGCAAGCTAAGCAACCAACTGGAGCTAGGTTGGCGACAGCTGTAGTTCTTCTAAAACGTCTGAGTCGAAGAACAAGTGTAGACTTCTTGTGGTTGAAGAGCGAAATATTCAAATTAAGTCGAAGAATTAACCAACTACTCAGTCTTGAGGGATCCGATGAATCGCCTCGGACTGAAAAATGAGTGTATATTGAACTGAACCGGGGAATGATCATACTGCATGAGATCGAAGAATAGTCATAAGATCTTGGAACGGGTCGAGAGGAGTTACAATCATCACGTGGGAGATCAAATGATCTTTTCATGTTGGTGTTCGGATGAGAGCCACGTGTCCCTCCATTTTCACCCCTATCAATACATAATTTTTTTTCTAAAATATTTATTGTTTAAATGTTTTTTCCTGTTTAAATATTCTCTCTGGTGGTTTTATTAAGAGATAAGATTATATATGAATGACCCCGTGATCTAAAATTATTCAATTTAAACTTCAATTAATAATGCTATTTGTTTTTTCAAAGATTCAGACTTTGTACTAACTCTGAGGACTTTTTTGGATGCGAGCGATATGTATTGATCTTGCCTTTCTTTTCTAGTTTAATTTAGTTTAATAAACAATGTATTTGTCTTTGATATTTTATTAATATACTATTTTTAATTTTTTTATGCTTCAGACTCATTTACTAAATTTGTTTCTTTTTTTATTTTTGTGTTATAGCACATTACATCACTCCCTCCACGTCTCACATTGTTTCAAATAAACCAGAAAACTATGCAAACTTCTCTCTTAAATTGGAAAGGCGTAAACTTCGCTTCAGTTTTGAAGGAAAGGGGAATTGGTAAAGAGAAAGGTGTGATTTCTTTTTGAGTATTAATGTAGTATTTGTAATTTTTTAATTTTTATTTTATGATTCAGACTCCTATGCCAAATTCTAAGGACCTTTTGGATGCATACAGATAAACTATTAATTTATTCTCAGTAGTTAGGAACTATGTTATGATCTTGCATTTTTTAATCCCTTTTGGAAGGAAAGTGAATTCGGAAGGAGAAAGGAGTAATTTTTTTTGGTATTCAAAATTTCTCATTTTTTATTTTAGAATTTTGATTTTCTAATACACTACCGCATTGTTTCCCCAGGTTGTTCTTGTGATATTTTTATGATTCAGACACCTAGAACTTTTTAGATTTTTAATATTAAGAGATAAGATTCAATTTTTTTAAAAAAATAGCTGTCCTTAAATAAAATTATTTAATTTAAACTTTAAATAATAAAATATAATTTGTAAGTTAAAAAAATTGGCTCCAATATGACATGGAATAAAATTTATATGCTTCATAGCAGAAGATTTATGATTTACAATACTCTTTATAAGATTTGTGAATCTACGTCCAAAGATATAATTTAACTAATTTATATCTTCAGTTATATCAATGTTTTTTATAAATAATTAAAAAATAACTTTAATTAGATGCTTAGTTATTTTATTTTACTTTCAAAATTAACATATGCTAAGTTGTTTTTAAGATTTTTTAAGATTCAGGTTGTTGGTCTTTGTTATCATTATTGTTAGTCTTCCCCATTTTTACTCCCTCCATTATTCACATGATTTTGTGAGAATTTGAGTCTACCAACCTCCAATTTGATTCACTGAAGTAGTATAGTGCTTTAGTAGGTTTGAGTCTAACTAGTCTCCCACGTCCTGTGGATTTGACCAGATACTTATTGGTTATTTTATTATTTTGACAATATGTGCACTTAAGTAAGTTTGTGTAAGCACTCAACAAGCTCTAACAGTACTCACCAAAATTTATTACTTGTGACCACGTGCGCTTGCGTGCGGAGGCATAGTGCTTACACTTGTTGACGCTCAATAGAAACAAATTCATATAAGTCTTCTTTTTTTCTTTCGAACTTTCTCTGAAGACAAAAATATCTAGAGCATTCATGTCAGAAAATTCAGGCCAATCAATGACAATGCAATAGGAAAACTTTAGTACCATTTTCTATTCTAGATTGCTAGCTTGTCCTTTGTCAGCCGATGAACTCGTCGCACCACGTGGACAGTTAAGATCTCCAACTAGTTGATGTAGACTTTATGTGTAGAAGACTGGGTTGTAGGTGTTCTCTCTTTGAGTTGACCTGTAATGGGGACAAGGAAATGGGAAACTAGTAAGATGGGGTAGGGCTCTGTTGCACATGCCTGCTCTGATGGTTAAGTTAGTGAGCTGATTGGAGAAAGAGAAGGAGAAGGAGAATAGTGGAGCCTTTTGGTTGCTTACCTTCCTCTTCGGTGCCTTTTCCCTTTATGTATCCTCCTTTCTTGTTGGGTTTCGTGTTATTGTCCTGTGCGCTGTCTTGTCCCTCATTATGGGTAGAATGCTTTACCATCCCCTCGACCTTGTGGGTAGCTTCGTTTGTCTCCTTGGAGGTAAGATGGCATCTCTTGGAGACCGTGACTCATCATCACATGAGGGAAGTCAGAGTGGTGACACGTGTACAGTAGGGCCCAAGCTGTATGCCGCACGGAGTGGGGGGGTTGCTGAGTTTGACGGAGGCTATGTAGCTTTAATGCCCTTGGGTCGTTTTCTTTGGGAGAGTGTAAAGTCCAAAGATTTTATGGAAATAAAATACGTTTAAATTCCTTTTAAATTGGAATTAAGTTTTTGGAATATTGGAGGAAAATTTTCCTAAGGAATTAAATTGGAGGAAATGAAAATTAAGGGACGAAACCCTAACTAGGGCTAATGGAAAGTCTGGGGGACCTTTTGGTAATTTTGGACATTACCGAGGACTAAAGGAAAATAGTACTCTCTCACAGGCATGGACTAAATGGTGACCGAAAAAGTTCTAGGGATCTCTGGAAAATATTTCAGATCAAACCTCTAATATACATGGTTTAACGGTCAAGATTAAAACATCACAGATGGGTGCTTATCACAGAGCTGCTATAACGACTCTCATTGTGCCACGTGTCGAGCCAAGAACAAATCCATCTGAGAGAGTATTGGATCCAAGGCGCTGGAGGAAAAATTGTAAAGGGGTGACCTCACGGTGCTGGTCAATCTAGACCCCTCATTTACGGATTAGTTTAAATCCCAGGCGATAGATTAAATCCTGCCGTTAAACCTACATGTAATCTTGGCCGTCGGATAAGATCGAGTTACGATCCCGAAGCGGCACACCGGCTACTTTCCCTTGGCCGCCTCAGAACGCTATGCGCCGCTGAAGCCCGCCACCCTACCCAAAATTGCTATTGTTTAAGTCAGCCGAATCGCTTGACGCAGGGCAAGGCGTTCGTGATTGCCGTCTGCTCGACCGGGTCTCCGCGACCTATATAAGGAGAGGGACCAAGCCCGCTTGGAGCACAGCTTTTACACCGTAACCTCTTTTCGGCCGAGGTGGCGGAGAGAAGGTAGAGAGTTTCGCCGTTAGCGGGGTTTGCACCCTCTCGTTGAGTTTGAAGCCGCCGACCCGACTGGCGTGAAGGAGACCGTGACGAGCTGTGGGTGAGAGTAGTTGCTCAAGCTCACCGAAAGGACAAGAGTTATACTCGACGCCGGGAAGATCTCTGGTGGCTCCATTGTCATCCCCAGACCTTCGGTAAGTGCTCGTACTGCTTTTCCCATGTTCTGGTGTCATTAGAAGAAGTGTTCTGCATTTAATTCCATGGGATGAGCTCATCGCCGTAGTGCAAGTTACGGCCGGGAAGGGTGGCGATAATGGAGAAGACAGAGATGGTGAACGACGCGCGACTGTGCCCAGGCGGTGCTAGGTGGAAGACGCGGCTCCGGCATGGGTTTTACAGCGGAGAGGGAGCCGTTGTCAGCCTCAGTGAGCTCCGACGGAGCTCGATCGCGGACATGAGAGAGAGTAGAGAGAAACGAAGAAGAAGAGAGGAAAATAAATAAATAAAAATTAATTAATTAATTAAAGATTAATAAATTTTAACTTAGGTAGTGTTACATATTAATTGAAGTTAAAACTTAGGCAGATTTTAGTTACTTTGGATTAAAATTTGATTAAAGATTAATTAGTTAATATTTTGTTGGTAATACTTATAGAATGGTTCATTGTATGGTATGATTTAATTATTTTGTGTGACAATTATTCGATTAATCGTTTTGTATAGATAGAATAATTGGGGAACTATGGTTGTGCGACAGTTAATTGAATAATTATTTTGTATAGTTAAATAACTAAATGGGACATTAGAGGTGTGACAAAAATCATACCATGTGACAAGTTAATAGATCGATTAACTATCTAGTATGACGGTTAATAATGATAGTGTGACACCTATTTAATTATCAAACTATAGTGAGAAATTTATTTAATTTGTTTATTAATTGTGGTAGTAGTTAATTGGATAATTAACTAGCTAAATTAAACAAATTAAAAGGATTAATTTGTGAGACAATTATTTTGTCCTAAAAGTGGATGAAGTTGATTAACCAGTTAATTAATTCAATAATGTAGAGCAAGGGATTTAGCTAAATCGATTTAGTGGGAACAAAATCGATATCTAGAAGGTCAAGACGATTTTCTTGTTAACTTAAGGTGGTCAAAATTAGTTGATAAATTTAATTGCAAATAAAAAGAAAATCGGCTATAATAACTAATTTAATTAATTCGGTAAAGAAAAGGGCTCAAGTAAGCTAGTTTGTTTATAGAGCTTAGAAACGGGCCCAATTCAACTTAAGTGACTAGGGATGACCAAATAGAGTTCGGACCCGACATGTAAGTGTAGAGTTGACCAGGTTTGACTAAGTTAAAGTCCAGAGACAACTTTAGGACAAGGAAACGGGAAAAAGACTGGGAACCCGAGAGGTGGTCTTTAGGACTCGATGGTGGGCCCAGGCCCCACGGAGACGGTAGACATGCGAGTGAAACTAGAGACATAGAAAATTATTAGAATCTTAGTTCTAATAGAACCTCTGTATTCCAGATACTCTCGGGGAGTTGTAGGCACTCAAGAGGAAGATGGAAGGACATCTAGTTTCAACAAACCAGAGGTAAGTACACTTGCCTAGTTCCCATCCGGTTTCGGGTTTTCTTGGACTTGCTTATGTTTTCTTGTTACATGTCGTACTATTGTCATACATGCTATTTGTATATGTTTAAATTCCTGTTGAGCATGTATGCTTGTTTTGGGATGTTGGTGTCCCTGTTTGCTATGATTTACTGCCTGGACTCAGTGGAGCTAGGGGGCTCCGATAGGGGAATGTTCAGGGATGTGACCCCGCAGTGGCATTCGCTTTGCCTTTGCCAGAGGCGTAAGCTACGGTGGTCCTACCTATCAGTGGGCGTGGTACACTGACCGTGTTAACACGTATAAGAGGTAGTTCTACCAACTTGCGACCGGAGGGTCGAACGACAAGAAGGTCGTGCTTACAGCGAGTAGCTGGACATACTGGCCGGGAGTAATCCTTGAGTTCTCTTTGAAACTCTAAACAGAGCCCGAGGGTTCTGTATCAAGGGTCCTACCTTTAGATTGTTTCTGGTAGACTCCTAGGACTGTGTTTAATGGTATTGTGACCTCTTTGTTTGACATATTACCTATTTATGTCTTTGTGACCCGCTAGAGTGCTACCGGGCTTTCCATTTGAAAGCTCATGTGTTTTGCTCTTCCTCTTTTACAGTCGAGGTTTAGAGGGAGGAGCTGGGGAGAGGTCGATAGGAGATACGAGGTCTGGGAGTCTCCTTTTTCCTTTATCTTTTGCTTTGTGAGCATTACTATGTGTAGGACCTGTATAGGGACCAAACTATTATAGGGCCTATGGACCCTGATGACTCTATGTTCCTTTGAACACGAGTTTATTTTATATTATGGATTGTTATCTGCTTATCACCTTTTTAGGCCTTGAATTTGAGTTGAGTTTGTCTCAGCTTAAATACGGCCGGTCTGTTGACGCGCTTGAGGTCCCGGGATCTGGGTCAGGGCGTGACAGAGAGAGTATCGTTCTATCGTATTTCCAAAAAATAACTAGCTAGGGGGTGCCCTTGTGTCGATACTCCACCTCGGGAGTCATTCGTTAAAGCTATTCATTTCTAAGAACTTCCATAAGGTTAGGTCATCTCGGAGAACTTTAATGAAAGGAAGCGAAGGGGGTACCGTTGATGACATAGACACAGTGGGTGCCTATTTTGAGGATAGCGCAGTCATCATTGGCCGCCAAGCCCCTTCGTTCTACCTAACCATTCCTTTACAGCGGACATGACACCCGAGGCAGTGATGGAACACTTTTGATTGGCCACACATCCTTTCCTTGGGGTATTTCTTTGGGTGTGCCCTAGCCGTTGATATGCATCCTGGGAGCAGGACCATTAGTTTTTCCTAGGAATAGGTTAAATCCGGCGCCTCTCCCTCTCATTGCCATAGGCTTTGATTGTATTTTTTGAGATTATTTCTTCCTTCATCCTCTCCTGCTCAGACTCTTTCTCAGGTAATGGCCTGCTTTTCTCAGACTGTTAGGGCAGAGGAGGGCGAACCAGAGACTTCCCCCGTGCAGGCGGGTAGTATAGTCATAGAGGATATTCATAGTTCCCTCCCCCCGATGCCGTGAGTCGAATATGTAGCCGCTTTCTTATCAAATCCCCTCCATTTACTTGTAGGGCCCCTGAGCCTAGCAAAAGAGTGAACACCCCTCGTGAGGGTGAGTCGCTATTTATTTTGACGCCTTGGTCGCCGGCCTCCGTCCTTCCTTTGCCCCAGTTTTCAAGAAGTTTTAGAGTTCTTTCAACTTAGTCCTTCTCAGTTAACCCCCAATTCATGGAGAACACTAGGTGGTTTCGTTGTGGTCCTCCAACATTTCGGAATCAAGTCGACACTTAGATGGTTTTGTCTTCTATTCTCATTTAGGTCTCACCTTGGACAAGGCTGGTATTACTTTTCTTCCCTCTACGGCAAATCCTTTTTAGGTCCGGGTTGGTTTTCCATTCATGATTGGAAGGACACGTCCTTTTTTGCTTCTTATGATAACCCTTGGGGATTCCTGACTTCCTGTGATATCCCAAAGCTAAGAGCCAATTCTTAGTTTAAAGGGACAGTTGAGGAAAAGAGACAATGAGAAATTTTCTAGGGTTTTCCCAGGATTCCACTTGATCAGCTTCTCATACCAAAGAACCTCCGAGATCACGAGCTTTTTCTAGCGAAGGGTAGGAAGCCACGGGTTTCATGTTGAAGTTGGGGCTTTGCTAGCCGACTATCTTGCTCATTTGTACTTTTTATTGGTGACGGTATGGACATTGAGGAGTTGATGGACTCTCTTGTGGATGAAGCCCAAGCCTATTAGACAGTGGACCAGCCGTGGTGATTGAGGACATAGACATCGCTCCTGAGGACGTGCCCATAGCGATTGATCCCCCCATGGCTATCTCAACCGAGGTTGTTCTCTCTTCTCCTGACCATGAGCCCCCGAAGAAGAGAATGAAGAAGAAGAAAAATCAAAGGAGGGGACGTGAAAGAGGAAAGAAGCCGGGGAGTCTAGCCACCCCAATAGGAAGGTTTGAGGTTCCTCTCCCACGTCCCTGTGGTTGATCTTTCTCCGAGCTTTGTGGATGGGGGAGAGGAGGGGCTTGTGCCCTTTAGGGTCCTCGATGTGCGCCTTTGAGATTTCAGTCACTCCCGAGCGTGCTTCACGGGCCTTTGAGATTATGCGGCCCCCCTCCTTCGAAGCCAGGTTGATGGCTTGTAAAATCCCCAAATTTTAGGGAATTATTTTTCTAATTATTTTCCTAAAATCTTTGGTTTATAATTAGAGAAGTCCCCAAGAGTGGGTCTAATTGAAATTTTGTTGGAATAAACATCTTCTAATTTCTTTAATCAATTAGATAATTAGAAAAGTCCATCGTATTTGGAATTTAGTGGATTTTATGTGAAAAGAGGGATTAAAGTGGTTAAACCCTTAATTAGGGTTAATTGGAGTTATCAAGGGCCTTTTAATATTTTCAAAGAACAGCTGGGTTTAAGTAAAAATTGGTTCCCTCATACACAGGAGGACTTTCATGCGAATTAGGAGAAATAGGAGGGTTCTTTACTAAATTCACGTGGAAGCCATGCATACTAGTATTGAATTTCAGAAGAGTCTAGGGACTCTTTACTAAATAACCACTGAAAACTAGCATGATAATTTAGTAATACTTCAGGGAGTTTTATGTAAAGTTGACATTACTATAACTCTATAAATAGAGGAGAAAACCCTAGCTGCCTTTAGGTTCTTATTTCTCACCGACGACGGCCAAGACCACAAGGGAGACAAGAGGAGGTCTCTTTTCGATCTCTGAACAATCTCCGCCAAAGATTAGATGTTTGGTATGATTCAGGTTAGTCTCTAAACATATTAATTGATTTATTTTATTTTAGATATGTATTTATAGGTTATGGGATCTAGAATAGTGAAGGTTTAGTTTTATATATATTTCTTGAGATTAGAACTTTGGAATAATTGGATGATCCCATTGACACGTAGAATCGAAAATGGAAAACATTTATAAGTTTAGAATCCTTTCCATCACCTGATCATAAACAAATATTTTTATCCGTATTCTTCCTGTTCTTAGGAATCCAGTGAACTTTGTTTTAATCCGATCCGATTTACAGATTAAAAGATACAATAGATTTACCGAACCCTCAAGTAGAAAACCTCAGAGATCTATAATTTCAGCCAAACTCGGCCAGATTTTCTCTGATTTATGATCTTTAAAATTTGTTTTAGATTCTAATCTTTTTCATGAATCTAGTAAATCTAATTTCATTGAAATCCGATCAGTAGAATAAAATTTATGACCAAGTATTTGAGAGTAGGAAAATATGTGAATTTTGCCAATCTAGACTGTTGGTTTCAGGGGTATTTTAGGTATTATACATTTCCCTTGTTATAGTGTATAATATATCATTATAAAGTTTATGAAAAGAGCTTTCTGATGAATCCTAAATCAACAAAATCGGATGTCTGGATTGGAAGATATGGACAATCCTTTCCGACTGCGCAAAATCGACAGAAATTCTGCATTGTGTATGTGCATATGAATTAATAAAACCCTCATAGGTGATTAAGTGGTTTGGGTGAGTCTATTTTAAAATCAAACTTGGTTAAGATGAGTTAATTTGTGTTGGGTCTGATTTATTAACTCATACCAGTTAAGATGAGTAAGTTAAGTAGATTGGGTTAAGATGAGTGGGCCGGGTTGAACCTATTTCCTTTTAATCAAATCGGGTTTGATCAAACTAAGTTAGGTCCAGTAAGCGAGTTGATTTGGGGTTTGATCAAGCCAAGTCAATGGGTAAAGTACATAGGTCCGATCCGATTAGACTCAGTCAGCTAGGAACTGGGTTATGTTCAATCAAGTTCGATCTGGTTTGGGTTCAGTCAAGATTAAGTAATTTGGGTTGGGTTAATCAGATTCCAATTAATAAGTGGGGTTGCGAAGAGTCAACATAATAGATTGGGTCTAGTTGAATTAAAGAGTTGAGTCTATTGTGAAGACAAACCGGTCTAGTCAAGTTCAAGACTATGAGTTAAGTTAGTCAAATTAAATATGGTTAATGGCCTACAGTTTGGCTGTCCTCTTTGACGGACAGCTGCGTTATCTGTAGTTCCCTGATCGGGATGTGCAGTATACCGTTAGAAAGATGAGGGAAAGCTTTTTCTAACGAATCTTTGATCAGCCAGATTGGGTTCTCGGATTAGAAGTTATGAGCAGTTCCTTATGACTGCGCAGAATTACCAGAATTCTGCATTAACACTAATGATAATAATAAACCACCTTGTTTTTAGTGATGATACTAAGTTATGGTTGTCGTTACCAGATTTGGACGTAGAGCGCTAAGCTTCATCAGCAAGGACACATCTAGATCGAGTAGATCTTCAGTAGAGGTAAGTACTCTTGCCTAGTTCCCACCAAGTTTTGGGTTTTCTTGACTTTGTTGTTGCCATATTGTTTTTTTGTAAGTACTCTTGCCTAGTGCCCTTATTTATTGGCTGGTTGCTTTCTTGATTTCATGCTTTTAAGTACTTCTTCCTAGTACCTCTATTTCTTGGTTGGATACTTTCTTGACTACATGTTTGTGTATGTAAGATACTCTTGCCTTGTTCTCACCCATCTTTGGGTTTCTTATCTTTGATGATTGCTAATTTATTAGCATGTCTATTCTTTTATGATAATCTGTTTATTGGTTACATACACATACCTTCTTTGTTGTTTGCTTCCTTTCCATGTATGTGCGTGGTTGATGTGTTTGAGGTAGTGTTTACTAAACACGTTGATCTGTTAATCAGTACATGGCCATGGAAACACGTGGAGTCAGCATTTCCGTCCGGATAGGAGTGTAAGGTTTTACTACTTGTTTGTTGAATGCTCGCTCAGCATACCTGCTTGGGACCGAGACGATGCTGTGGAGACTCGTGGTGCTTTTGTGCAGGCTGGGTAGGTATGAGTCAGCCGAGTATGGGTACTCCCTGAGCATAGCCTCCTGTTGTCCGGCATAAGATCATTGAGACACACGGTACTTGTGTTAGCCGGGAAAGTGTATTTCAGCCCTTCTTGTTTGTGGATTCTCCCGTTCGGTACAGATTTGGTGCTGGTGTCTAGGGGGAGGATACTCTAGACGTCCTGTAGTCCTACCAGGGGGATGAAACTCTGGATGTCTACCCATCAGTGGGATGATACGCTGACCATGTATGTACATGTAGGAGCACTACCAGCCTCGAGAGTCTGGTTGATTGAGATTGAGGATCGACCAAGGTCGATAACTGCCGGGGAGATGACTTGAAAGTTCTTATTCTGATTGAATTCCTTGTTGGTGATTGATTTTATTGAATAGATTGAAACTTAGACTTATGATCCATTTGTTGTAAAGTCCAAGATTTTTCTTATGTTGTAAGGTTCGGTCTTTAGGAATTAATGTCTTTCTTGTTAGGCTTTATTGTTTAGTGAATAAGGGAGAGTATCCCAAGTTTGGAATTTGTTTGAATTATTACTTGAATAAAATTTTCTAATTACTCCTTAAAGTAATCAAGTGATTGATTTGCTAATTAAGGAATGTGATGGGTATAAAGGGAGATCAAAATGATAAAAATCCTAATTACGGTTAAGTGGGATCATTAAGGACCTAATAGTAATTTTTGGAAAAATTAAGGGCTAGAACGTAATTGTGTCTCTCTCTGCGCCGAGGGACTTTTATGTAAAATAAATAAAAGAGGAGGGCTTAATTTTAAAATGCCACGAAACTCATGCAGAGAAGAGTATTGAAGATAATGAACGGTAGGGATTAAATAATCGCGAGATTGAAGGTTAAGTTTGAGGCACAGGATTTAATCCTGGCCTTCCATTAGTTTCATTGAGATGGAGTAATCATCACAGCTCATCTGTTAGATTAGTTTAAGTTCAAGGCGCAGAATTAAATCGGAGCCGCCCATGTAATTTCATCAGCTAAGCTTGATCTCAACTGCCCATCTCAGAGGAACGAATAAGTTCGAGGCAAAACATTGAGATCGGGTGGTTCATCATCTTAACATCGTAGTCGTTCATCATATCAGAGAGCCAATCACAGGGCGTTATAACGAGACGATGGCCATTGGATTTCATGCATCAATCTCAGAACCACCCAATAGGGTGGATCAATCGCGAGGTGTCGCAGTTTCTTCTCCAGCGAGTAGCCCCCGGCCACAAGCAAAGCGCTTCCTCCCATGAAGCTTTATCCGGTCATCTATGAAAAAGGATTCTTGAACGAGGAGATAAAGCTTTATCCAATCAGAAGTGAGTTATCTAGAAGCTCCCCATGAGTTCCATAAAAAGGGAGGAGCCTCAGAACCCTACTGTGATCATCTGAAAGCTAACATCGCAGCCACCACTGTGGTGGTACAGAGAGACAGAGAGGAGAAGAAGGGAGGACCGAAAGATCGACGTTGGCCAGAGAGCGGTCGGCAGACATCGGTGGTCGCACGAGGAAGGAGCACTCCTCACGCCGGGCACCGTGAGATCGGAACGAACGCCGCGCACCGCCATCGTCTGGTAAGTCCCTCTTCTTTTGTAACCTTGATGATAGCCATGCATGCATATAGCTTAGGAGTAGACTCCTGAGAGAGTTCCAGGACCCTCGTTGCCTCTGGTCGAGAGTTTGAACGCCGGAGAGGGATGAAGTTCGTTCGAGAGGGAGGTGCTCCAGCGAGGGAAAGAACACGATGGCTCAAAATCCAGGAAACCCTCATCAAGGCAAGCCTTCTCCCACCGACCGGGCCAAGGGACAGAGAGAGACTACTGCCCTGAAAGCACCGCCGTGAGACCGGGCCAGACCTCTTTCTTTCTCAAAATGAGGCTCACGGGGTAGTCATGAGTCCGAAGTTAAGTGACAGGTTGAAGATGAGTTGGTTGGCGGTTAGTCTCAACCAAATAATGTGTGTGAGTTTGAATTTGGTTAGATGTATTCAACCTGGTTTGGGTTTGATTAAAGCCAAATTGTTTTATTGAATTGGTTCAGTTCGAATCAATTTAAAACAAGAAACTAGTTTGGTCTAGTGTTGTGTTTAAGTCCGAACCAAGATGATTTGGGTTTGATCATAGTCAGTTAAATGAAATCAATTCCGTTGGATGCAGTCAAGTTAGGTTGATAAATAGATCAAATTAAAAGATGGATTCAAGTTGGGTTCGGCCAACTTCAAGCAAGTAGGATTACTACCAACCAACCAATTCGCATAAATGTTTGGGTTTAGTCAAGATGGTTAACAGGTTGGGTTGTATTAAATTACAAGCCAATTAGCCAAGTTGATTTGGGTCAGAATCTATTTTAAACCAAGTTGGTTAGGTTTGATCAAATAGATTAAATCTAGATTTAAGTCTGGTTAGGTCTAACCTCGTTGAAACGAATTGGTTTAAGTTGTGTCCATTATTATTTAATTGGTTGAGTCATGTCTAATCAGGTTAGGATTGGATAAAGAATTAAAAAAAGAAATAGTGGGAGAGGGGAATAGAACCCAAGACCTCCATGATTAAGCTATTGGGCCTTAACTACAAGGATGCAACAACTTTTGGTAAAGGATGAGGTTCAGACATCTAACAAAGAGTTGACAATGGCCCACTAGACTAGAATATAGCCCAATAGCGGACCATTCATATGCATATAAGGTTTATGAATGATTACTGTTGCTCACATAGGATTTATTACCAGATTTGAGGTAGAGACGCATTGGGAAGGGGTCCCGTGGGATTCAGGTTATCGGAAATAAGGTGAGTGCCTTTGCCCTCGCCTCCCCACTCGCCTTTTGGGTTTTTTGGCTTTAAGTTACTACTTTGATATGCTCTTGCTTCATATCTTCTTGATTTCATGCTTGTGCACGTTGCTTGTTTGTTTTGTTGGTTGTTATTATTCCCATTATTTCTTGTTACATACACATGGTTGAATTATGTTTTGGATTGTTCCTATTATATGTGTATGCATGTTTGTTTCGTCATTGTGTGATCTTCTTCCGGATCAGTGTAGCGAGGCTCGGTTTGGGGAGGCCGGTCGAGACACCCGCTGCCATTTTGATAGTTCCATGCCGCATTTGAGGATACTCTGGCGGTCCAACCTCGCCAAGTAGGATGGTATAATCAATGTGTCGATACGCATTTAAAGGTGGTACTACAAATAATCGACTGAGGTCGATTTCTGTTTGAAGTTGTGTGCTCACCGGAAGATTTTACTGAGTTTCTTGTTGAAATTCCTTACTCGAGCCTGAGGGCTGCTGCTTAGTCTAGGAGTCTTTTCTTTTCTATCTCCTTTAGTAGACTACAAGAACTTTGATTGTACGGGGCGTGGCCCCGGTTGTTTGGCTTGTTTGACAGCTAATTTATTATATACTTTTTATCATGTTTATTGATTTGACTTCATTGTGATCCCTGCGGGGTACTTACCAAGCTTTCCTTCCGAAAGCTCATTCCACTTACTTCCCTTTGCTTTACAGGTTCTAAAAAATAGCTGTTTCAGATTTAGGAGCTGTGCGTAGGTACGGGACATAGCTTGCCGAGGTTGGAATATCTCAAGTTGTAGGACCCTTGTAGGGCCACAACCTGTAAAGTTGACTTTAAATTCCGTTGTAAACTCTGATATATTAGTAATATTATTTGAATTTTTGGTTATCTGTTCTTGTATTACCTAGACCTTGTATTTGAGTGAGGTGCGCCTCTTATTGAGTATGGCCGATCTGTGCACATGCCCGAGGCCCTGGGAACCGGGTCTGGGAGTGACATTTGTAGTTGGCTTTGCGATTGTAACTTCATGTTCATTTGGATTACCATCCTTGTTTGTTATTGTTGGCTTCATTGTACTCCCTGCGGGGGTACTTACTAAGCTTTTCTTTCGAAAGCTCATTCCACTTGCTTCCTTCTCTTTTTCAGGTTTTGAGGAATGGGTGACTCGGATTAAGGAGATATGCGAGGGACCGGGATTATTTGTAGAGGTTCGAGGACCTCTGATTATTCTTGTATGTTAGTTTGATGTTTGTAGGACCTATATAGGGCCATTAACTGTATAGGGTGTCTGTACCAATTTGATTTTTATTCCGCTGTAAAACTCAGATATTATTGACATTATTTGGATTTTGGTATTATTTGCTATTTGTTCTTGTATTACCTAGGCCTTGTATCCAAGTAAGGTTCGCCTCTGCTTGGGTATGGCCGGTCCGTGCACGTGCTTGAGGCCTGGAGATCGGGTCTGGGTGTGACACGACCCTTGACGATGATGCCCTGGGTGACCATATTTCCTCTTGAGCCTTATTGGTAGGCTTTGCTGCCTTATCCGAGAATCTTCATGTTTAGGGTCCGCGTATTATACAATTATCCTCTTCCTGTGAATCATTTTTAGGCTGGTTATTTTTTGAACCATGCTGTGAGGCGTCTTCAAAAGGTCCAGACGGCATGGGAGCTTCAACTGTAAGAGCTGGAGACTTACCAGCAGTCGGATTCAGAGTTTCCCGCCAAAGTGGCTCTTCTCTCGAGCAAGAAGGCCAAGGCTAAGGAGGAGCTCTCAAAATGTCGTTGCTCTCTTGAATCCTCACAAAAGGAATTCGACGGGACCTGAGGTATTGGATTCTTATACTATGAAGTATGTGAAATGCCTTCGTTGCGGCGTCCTCTCTCTACATTATTGATGAGATGAATCTGGAAGCGCACGGGTCCTGATCAAGTAGTAGAGTGAACTATGAAAGTCGAGTGTCGAACCATATTGTGGAGTAGATTACTGGTGTAAACTAAACTTCTATTATCTAGTCTTGTTAAAGATTTGGTGGTTTTTTGAGTCTAAATCTAAAGAATTAAAAATTGGAGACAAACCTTGGAAATCGAGACTTAATTGAGAGAAAGCTATAGTATGAGAAGGAGATACTTGAGCATGAGTCCCCTTTGGATTTAAATCTAAGCATACATAAAGAAATCTATGAAGACGATTGGAGATACTTGTGTCAAAAGTTCCTAAATTATATCCAATCCCTCTCCCGAGGCGATTGAATAACTAATCTCCTATGATTGTCTTAAGCTTAGAGAACTTATGTCTTGGAAGAATTGTGGGTTTGAATTGTATTAAAGAGTCGCTCTCCTTCTAGTACTTCAATCCCTCAGTGCATCACAACCCTCTCTAATGGAGTATGTTCCTAATACAAGGAGGCGCTAGCTCTAGTCCTTGTATCGTACTGACGTATAGAGATTACAATCAATACAAAACATCCAATAGACATTCAAGCATACATCTAATCAATCAAAACATAGAAATCAATATGTCATTAATGCAATATCCAAAGGTTTCTCATACCCAAGTATCTATAAGATTAGTTCCCCGTAAATGGAGAACTCTAATCTAAATCAACAAGAATACAATCAAAACTTGACATAATAGATGATACCGTTGGCAACTTTACAAGTTTGATCCCTTCTCTATCTCCAAGATTGGGGGAGAAGACATCCAATCCCTAATCTCAATGATAATCTCCTCCAAAGCCAACCTCCCCTTCCAAAACCCTAAACCCCCCTATTTATACCTCAGCTTGGGGTTTTAGGAGTGAAAATGACGCTCATACCCCTGCGTGGGTCCGTAATAAAAAGCGAGGGTTACGATATACGGGCACGTATACGGCCGTATACTAGCACGTATGAAGCTCAGTACCCAGTATAGGGTCGTATGACAGCCAGTATATGGTGCAGGTGCGAGTATACGGCCTAGTATACGGCTGTATAACACCTCGCTTGAACTCATACGGGGTGTATACCATCCAGGAGGGTTGATGTGTAGGTCGTTCACTCTTGCAAGTAGCATACGGCCGCATACACCCCGTATGCCTTCCCGTTTGCTCCAAGATAGTGTTGGTTCGGCCTCTTTTTCACCTCAAAATGCTTCCTTCCTCCTGGAGTGGTTTCTATATGCCCTGTTTAACAAATATGAACCTTTTTAAGTACCGGAAGGCTATAATTCATCAAAATGGCATGCAAGACATATAGAAGAATGATATGAAAATATGCTCATTTGAACGCTCATTAAATATCTCCACACTTAAGCATTTGCTTGTCCTCAAGAAAATAAAACAATTAAAGAAAAGGAATTGATGAGTGTTCAATCCGGCTATAAAATCATTGGTTCGGCCCTATTCCAAGCTCACCATCCAAAGATGCATTCTCCTATTTCCATACTGGGACCTAGATTATATCTTGTGTTTCGGTTCCTCACGGCCTCAGATGAATATCTTCACTCCACATGTCATATTCAAAAGTCCTAGCAAGATAAGCATTCCCTCAATGGACTCTAGAAGACTCTTGAGGCCCTAAACTCAAGACAACCAACTCTCTATTGAGTAAATAGTGGACAAGTTCGAGAAACTTCAAGTTAAGTACACACAAAACCCTCTTTTTTTTTTCTCCGGTAGGGCATCCATAATTGATCCGACTTTTCAGTGCTAAAGATCATTGTAGAGTGTAGGCCCTCTTTTCTTCAGGATGCACATGCTATTTAGGCACCAGAGCACCTGAGTACTAGAAGGGTTACAGTTCTACCTAGATGTGCTCATACTTAGAACTGATTTTCGAATTGAGGAACACCCTTATTAAGGGTCGGGACCCCAAACTACTTTATCACAAGAAGGAGCGGACCGCTGTCTTTATTATTGTAGCAACTCAACTACTATGTACATGCTGTTTTATTCTTCTCTTACTTGTCCACTAGGTGAAGTTACGAAGGGTTAGAGGCTCAAATAGTGCAACGGATCTTCTTGGAGCCATTGAGAGTAATGCTTATCAATTAAGGCCAATAAAACATGGCAAGGGTTATCTATTGTCACTAGAGAGTTTGAATTCCACAAGGATTATTTCTAGATATCCATGGCATGTCATAAGAGAATTTGAAAAAAAAATTGGGTGATAAGATGGTGCACTAAGAATAGAGTGAATCAATATATTCTCTAACAATGCCATCATCGGTGCATGCCAAAAATGCTCTTGTATAAAAAGATTTGCAATAAATTCCAAATGTTTATTAGCTACCTATCTCCACACTTAGTAATTTGCAATAACTCTGTAAGTGGATAGGTAGTTACCCATCTCCACACTTATAATGGTGCATTGTCCTCAATGCACGCAATCAAGCTCAAGTAAAATACAGAAAAGAGAAAAAACATGGAGAAAGGTAAACTAAGACTTCCCCGGTGAGATGATGACACCCTTGGTGGTTGAGGGATTGATCGCGTATAATTTTATCGGGATGTCTCTTGTTCGTGCGTAATTCTGAAAAGCAAGAGAGGGCATCATAGTTCCAAGCAACCACTATAGAAAGGAACAGTAAAGGATGATATGAGCAGGGAAAACCCTTGCTACAAATACACAAAATATATAAAAGTCTGACAAGACAACAAAGTAAACATAAGTCTAGATAGAGTGTCTCAACCGTCCATGTATGGCTGCTCATCGGGTGCTGGTGCTGCTGATGAAGTGGGTAATGGAGAGGGGTCCACTTGTTCTTGTGGTACAGAGGTGGAGGATGCCCGTGTTCGAAGGAATGTAAAAAGATCGGAGAGCTGATCGCTGGGATGGTGGTGCTCCTCTAGAAGGGTACTCTTCATGTCGTGAACCTCAGCGAGTCGTGCCTCAACCGCTGTGAGTCTGCTGCTTAGAGATGGGGAGGGTGCGTCAGGGTCAGCCTCTGATGATGAGTCCTCAGATCCGGACGCGTTGTCGTCCGAGCTATCGGATTCCTGGCCTACTAGAGCGTAGCGGCTACCGGTTTGGCGGACCAATCCCATCTGGATGAGTGTGCTCATCCCGAGGGGTATCATGAGATGCATCCGCTCGATGCCCTCTGTCCTCAACTCTAGATGTATCCCCGTGATCGCTCGAAAGTGATTGAAGGTCCCGCTACCATGGTCATAAGCTTGTGGCTCGCCCCACGGTATGCAAAGTAATCGGCGAAGACATGTCTAAGGTGGGATAGTGCGCCAAAGATGTCAGAGAGTATAAACTGCTACCATAGCGCATTTACTTCGCGTTTCGCCTTTGCCCCGCTTATAGTCCTACCGTAATTCAAGGCATGAAGGTATCGATGCACTGGATCGGTCATCGTGGACGCCTTGTTGTTGGGGCGCCCTTTAAGCTGCGTCCGGTAGTGGCAAGGGGATATGATGTATATCGGAAAGGAGGTGAGGAGCTCGCCATGGGGAGTGGTGATGAACACTCGGTCGTAGAGCCCCATGTAGAGCGCCAGCTATGAATGGCTCATGCACCGCATCTCACCATAGAGATGAAAGGAGACAGCGGTGCTCCCGATAAGTGGGCTCGTTGATGGTGAAGACCCGGTCCCAGCTGCCTACTGAAAGCATATCCCGGACCTGGTCGGCGATATTAAGCTACTCTAGGGTGTCCCAATCGATCAAACGGGTGCGGCTAAAGGGTTTGGCCGCAAGCCGTTCGAATCGATGCTGGAAGCGCTCCTCATTGAATTAGGGACCTCTGGAGGAGAAGCCCATTTCAGTCCTACGCTATTTTGGAGAAGCCACTTGCTTGGAGGCCACCTTTTTATTAGGCATGTCTGCGAAGGACTGGAGAGCATGTTAGTACCACTGATTGATAAGGAGAATAGACAAAATAAAAAGCAATTGCGTGTATACGGTCCCTATACGGGCCATATGACAGGCCGTATAGCCCTACCAGAGCGCCATACCGGCCGTCATACGGCCGTATGCCTGCACAACAAGCATACATTGCCTTGCGGCATCTATAACATGTTAATCCCTCACAATCCATTCTAGATATGGAGACATTTACGTAGAATAGCCTCTAATCTCTACAAACGACGCATACATTCACCCAAAATCACTCAATCACAAGCCCTAAGTTTCTAAGTATAGGAATGTAAGATTGCTTTGGTGAAATGTATAAATTGAAGTGTACCTAGGGTGATTGAGTGCTCAAAAACAAGCTATGAGGATATGCGATCTCGGCGGGCGTATGCTCGGACGGAGCTGGCCCGAGGTGTAGAGGAACGGAGAGGGGAAAATGAAATTTTTAGGGTAAAATGCCCCTCTTATTCAAAGAAAGTAGGTTCCATACGTCCCCGTGTACGACCGTATGGTAGGCCGTATACCCTCAGATTAATTTTAAGTTAAAGATTGAGGGTATACAGCCCCGTGTATGGCCATATAGGACCCCATATAAAGGTACCTGGGCTGTATACGGGTCAGTATATGGCTGTATATAAGCCCGTATAAACCTGGCAATTTAAGCTCATATAAAGGGTCCTTTATACGGGCTAGTATACGGCCATATAGACCCCCATATGGTCTTCAGAGGCATCTATATGGCCTGTATATGGTCGTATACCCCTCCGTATAAGACTTGGGTTGGCTTGTGAAGCCAACTTTGGGTCATTCTTTGTTTTTACGGCATAACTTAACTGAAATTATCAATATGGTGCTCATGAAAGCGCAGCTGGCATGATAAGTCTAATGATGCAAATGCGGAGGATGAGACGTGTATTCAAGTTATTTCAGATAATTCTAACTACCAAAAACATGGTACTAAATAAAATAAAAATTTCTAAGACTTGGTTGCCTCCCAAGAAGCGCTTGTTTAACGCCACTAGCTTGATCGCACCTGAAGTTACCTTATGGTGGTTCATAAATGTGTAGATGGTCGCCTGGTCTTCCCTTAGTGCTTGTTTCATAGTATGGTTTGAGCCAGTATCCATTTACCTTGAATGACTCCCCTCTGTCCTGGCTGATGTCGACTGCCCCATGAGGGTATACCTTGGTTATGGTGAAGGGGCTAGACCACCTGGATCGTAGTTTGCCCAGAAATAATTTGAGTCGAGAGTTGAACAAGAGGACGCGGTCCCCTTCCTTGAGCTGCTTTGGTTGCTTTAAAAGTTTATCATGATAGCGCTTAACTCGCTCCTTGTACAGTGTGGAGTTTTCATAGGCTGAAGAATGCCACTCGTCAAGTTCATTTAATTGAAAATTCCTTTTAACATCGGTGAGAGTTGGATTAAAGTTTAAAAACTTGATCGCCCAATATGCCCTATGTTCTAGTTCAACGGGAAGGTGACAACTTTTCCATAGACAAGTCTGTAGGGAGTGCTCCCAATCGGCATTTTGTAAGTTAAAGGTAGGCAATGTGAGTGCATTATCTTGCCTTTCTGCCCAATCCTTCCTATTTTGTGCAACCGTCTTTTCCAAAAATATTTTCAGCTCCCGGTTTGAAACCTCCACTTGACCGCTTGTTTGAGGATGGTATGGGGTTGATGTCCGATGCACCACCCCATAATGCTTGAGAATTTTATTGAATTGTATATTGCAAAAGTGAGTTCCCTGGTCACTAATTATGGCTCTTGGTGTACCAAAATGAGAGAACAGCCTCTTCAAGAACTTGACTACATTCCGAGCATCGTTGGTGGGTAGGGCTTGTACTTCCACCCACTTAGAGACATAATCCACTGCCACTAAGATATACTTGTTTCCATGGGAGTTCTGGAAAGCCCCCATGAAATCTATACCTCAAACATCAAAAACTTCGCATACTTGAGTTGCATTTTGTGGCATCTCATTGCAACGCGAGATATTACCGCAAGGCTAAGTAAATCAAGTATAACCTAATCGAGCATACAATTTGGCATCCTGAAATAGGGTGGGAAAGTAAAAACCAGAGTGAAGGACTTTTTTGGCGGTTTTATTCTGACTGTAATGCCCACCTGCGGGTCCCAAATGACAGTCTCTCAGAATCCTCCATCCTTCCTTCCTCGGGATGTATCTCCTCACTACCGGCCTGGCACAAACTCAAATAAGTGTGGATTATCCTAAATATAATATTTCAACTCATGCTAAGAATATCTTCTTTTGTTGATAGTCATAAGAGTTCGGGAGAACACCTGGCCACGCAGATAATTGTCAAGTCGGCAACCAAGGAGGTTCGCTTTCCCATGCACGGCTTGTGGTTGATTTGACACCGCTTGCAAGCTATACAAGCTGCTCTTCCGTGAATTCTTCCTTAATCTCTTCCTCTTTTAGTGGGTCTCTATTTGGGTTCTCTAGTCGAGATAAATGATCAAATTACTCAAATTTTCTCGCCCTCTTTTGTCTCTAATCTCCAAGTCAAACTCCTCGTAATAGCAAGACCCATCTAATTAGTCTTGGCTTGGTATTTGGTTTAGTTAATGTGATAGCCGTAGTGCGTAATGGTCGGTGATAGACCACTTAATCTTTGAGAGAACCAAGTGGGTCGGAATTTATCAAAAGCAAAGACTATGCAAGCGCTTCTTTCTGTAGTAGTGTAATTGGCTTGTGTTTTCGCTGACTTTTTCTAAAGCATAGTAGATGGGTAAGTGTTTGTCTTTCACCGCCCTAAAATCGCTTCCAATGGTATGATAACTTGCATTACACATGAGTTCAAAAGGGAGACTCCAATCCTGTGCGGCCATGATAGGTGCCTGCACAAGTTTCTCTTTCAAGAAGGTGAAGGTTCCAAACGCTCCTTGTTGAAATCGAACGGGGCATCTTTCTTTAGTAGCTTGTTTAAAGGTTTGGAAATCTTAGAGAAGTCCTTTATGAATCTCCTATAAAAGCCTGCATGCCCGAGAAAACTCCCGATGGCCTTGACTGAGGTAGGTGGGGGTAGCTTCTCAATTGTGTCAATTTTTGCTTTGTCCACCTCAATGCCCTTATTCGAGATTTTGTGTCCTAAAACAATCCCTTCTTGCACCATGAAGTGACATTTTTCCCAACTTAGGACCAAATTAGTCTCTTCATATCTTTCTAGCACTTTTTCTATATTTGCCAGACAATGGTTAAATGAATCCCCAAAAACTGAGAAATAATCCTTAAATACCTCCATAGTGTTCTCTACAAAGTCTTCGAAGATAGATATCATGCACCTCTGAAAGGTGCCAGGAGCATTGCAAAATCCAAAAGGCATGCGACGATAGGCAAAAGTGCCATAAGGACAAGTGAATTTTTTCTTGGTCCTCTGGAGCAATGGGTATCTGAAAATAACCCGAAAACCCATCTAGGAAGCAATAATAGGTGTGACTGGTTAACCTCTCAAGCATTTGATCAATGAATGATAGTGGAAAATGATCTTTTCTAGTAGCATCATTCAACTTTCTGTAATCGATGCAGACCCTCCCTCCGGTGATGGTCCTCGTAGGAATCAATTCATTCTTCTCATTGGTTACTACGGTCATGCCTCCCTTCTTTGGCACCACTTGTACGGGGCTCACCCATGCACCGTCCTCAAATAGGGTATATTATCCCTGTGATCCAAAAGTTTGATGACCTCGCCTTGACCGCTTCCTCTTCATGTTCGGATTTACCTTCGCTGAGGTTGCACTGAGGGTATGTAGTTGTCTTCCATTATGATCTTATGAGTGCAAAAAGATGGACTAATTCCCTTGATATCAGAAATCTTCCAAGCTATAGCTCGTATGTGCTTGTTGAGAACTTGCAACAGTTTCTCCTTCTGTGAATGTGTCAGATTTTAGGCGATGATGACAGGGAGTTTTGAATTGTCGGCCAAAAATGCATATTCGAGGTGGCTGGGTAGTTCCTTCAATTCTAACTGTGGGGGGTCCTCGACTGATGGTCTCAATTTGCTTACATTGCTGCCCAACTCTTCAAGCTCCTCTCCTATCTCCAAAACTAGGTGGCCTTCATGAGTGTGATTAGTATCATCACTTTCCCCCCCCCCCCCCCCCCTCCCCCAAATCTAGGGAGAATTCTTCTTCCTCGATCAAGGGAATGAAATGTTAAGTCTCAAGTCCCCATCAATCGATATCCATGTTTTCTCTTCCTTGGATAAAATGATGACCTACAATTGGTTCCAATCGGTGATGATGAGGATTTTAACTTCATGAATGATGTTGAAGTCACATTGCTTGGTTACAGGTTCCTCGAGTTGATCATATTCACATTGTGGTGATTCATTACATAATTCTTCTGCAACACTGTCATCCGTCACCAAAGTATTTCCTTGATATTCCATGAGATATTCATCTTTTTGAGGATGGAGGTTATAAGTGGTGTATGTTTCCTCACAAGGTTGCATGGCGAACAATTATTCTTGAAGCAGGTTGTTGTACTATGAGGTCAAATTGTCTTTGATCCATTGGTCCAATATGGCTAACTTTATTAGTATTATACTCTTGGGGTTCACCATGTTGTATCTCGTAAAGAAAAATAATGAAAGGGTGAGTATCCAAGAAATCAAATTAGAGAAGAATAAAATGAAACAAGAAAAGTAAATGACTAAAATAATAAAAATCCAAGCCTAACTAGTAATTCTACTCCCCGGCAACGGCGCCAAAAACTTGATGAGATGAATCCGCAAGTGCACGGGTCATGATCAAGTAGTAGAGTGAACTATGAGAGTCAAGTGTCGAACTCACATGGAGTAGATTACTTGTATAAACTAAACATCTATTATCTAGTCTTGTTAAAGATTTGGTGGTTTTTTGAGTCTAAATCTAAAGAACGAAAAGATTGGAGACAAACCTTGGAAATTGAGACTTAATTGAGAGAAAACTATAGCATGAGAAGGAGATACTTGAGCATGAGTCCCCTTTGGATTTAAATCTAAGGATACATAAAGAAATCTATGAAGACGATTGGAGATGCTTGTGCCAATAGTTTCAAAATTATATCCAATCCCTCTCCTGAGGCGATTGAATAACTAATCTCCTAGGATTTTCTTAAGCTTAGGGAACTTATGTCTTGGAAGAATTGTGGAATTGAATCGTATTAAAGAGTCACTCTCCTTGTAGTACCCGAATCCCTTAGCGTACTCACAACCCTCTCTAATGGAGTATGTTCCTAATACAAGGAGGTGCTAGCTCTAGCCCTTGTATAGCACCCAAGTAATCTCTCTGATCATCCCGCAACGTAGAGAGATTACAATCAATACAAAACATCCAATAGACATTCAAGCATACATCTAATCAATCAAAACATAGAAATCAATATGTCATTAATGCAATATCCAAAGGTTTCTCATACCCAAGTATCAATAAGATTAGTTCCCCATAAATGGAGAACTCCAATCTAAATCAACAAGAATACAATCAAAACTTGACATAATAGATGATACCGTTGGCAGCTTTACAACTTTGATCCCCTTCTCTATCTACTTCCTTCTCTCTCTCCAAGATTGGGGGAGAAGACCCCCAATCCCTAATCTCAATGATAATCTCCTCTAAAGCCAACCTCCCCCTCCTAAACCCTAAAGCCCCCTATTTATACCCATCTTGGAGTGAAAATGACGCTCATACCCTTGCATGGGTCCGCGATAAAAAGGGAGGGTTACAACATACGGGCTCATTTATGGCCGTATACTAGCACGTATGAAGCTTAGTGCCTCAAGATTTGTGGCCGTATGACAAATGGTAGAATACAAGGTAGCAAAGGTAGTATAATGCCTAGTATACGGCCGTATAACACCCCGTATGAAATCATACGAGGTGTATACCATCCAGGAGGGTTGATGTGTAGGCCATATGCACCCCGTATGCCTTCCCGTTTGCTCCAAAATAGCATTAGTACGACCTCTTTTTCACCTCAAAATGCTTCCTTTCTTCCGAAGTGGTTTCTATATGCCCTGTTTAACAAATATGAAGCTTTTTAAGTACCAAAAGGCTATAATTCATCAAAATGGCATGCAAGACATATAGGAAAATGATATGAAAAATATGCTCATTTGAACGCTCATCGCTATGCCGGAATTTTCATGCAGAGCCCTACAATCCTCATCGATTCGGTCGCCAGTTTGGCTATGACCAGCATATTCCCAAATATATTAATGTTCCTAGACAGGCCTCTTCTCTTGGGGTTCTCGTAGGTTATTGGCTACATCTTTCTTTGGAAAGGGCCTCCTGCTCATTTTATATTCCTGATCATGACAGGTGTAGAAAACTTATACTGCTTTATGCACAGAAGTGGTTCAAAAACGTCCAAGTTCTATTGTATCAGGACGTTGCATCACTAACTCGGGAGGACCTTAGTGATAGAGGAGCTATCATAAGAAATACGGATCGAGGTCAATCTTCAAGGAAACCACAATTCATTTATGAAAGTATTTTCCTTGATCGTAAACGAAGTAGTTCTCTTGCGAATTCTCCCTTTCCAATGAAGTGGCGACAAACTCCAGGTGTACCAAATTTTTTTTTTTTTTTTTTGAAAATTCAGAATTTTTATACTCCAAAAAATCAAATTTAAGACTTTTCTGAAAATTCAGAATATTTGATTTTTTTATAACAAAAATTAAGTTTTTTCTTTTCCTTTTTTCCATTGAAATATCCTATTTTGTGAGGATCTTCTCAGAATAATATTGCTTAAAGCTCTCTATTAATTTATATTTTTAATTTGACTCGAAGTCCTTAATTTGTAGGCCTACCTATCATTAATAATAATCTATCAAAAAATGCTAGAGCTACTCATAATTCCCCAATTGGTATAAAAGTTTTTTTTTATATGAAATTTGTCCCGAATCTCTTCAAACAACTCCAAGAATTGATGATGCTCCTCCATCAGATTTGGGGATGCCTCAGGAATCTTCTATTGGTAAGGAGACATCTCTTCACTAATTATTTATATATCTTTAATGGGCTTAAACAAGGTTTTTTTTTTAAGGCCTTGTAAATCCACAGGATCTTAATGTTGCGGTTGAGGAAGCTCTTATTGATCCTTCACAAGGTTTTTTTTTTGGATTATTTGTTTTCAATTTCATTATAGGAGATATACTAGTCGTCTTGGAGAATGAACCACCACAAAACGTGCCAATGATCGAAAAAGGTTTTTTCTCCCTTTATTTTATTTTGTTATTATTATTATTATTGTTATTATTATTATTATTATTTTTTTTATTATTATTATTATTATAATATATATAGCTTTTTTTTTTGAAATTTGATGAATTTCTTTAAACCCTACCTACTCAAGAGGATGATAGTTTTTCATCTTTGGGCTCAACTCCTTCTGCAAGCTTTATTAGGGACACCCCTAGCTCCATGGAAGAAATTGAGGGTGATGGTACCAGTGCCGTTGCGGATGCAGAAGTTACATCTTCATTAAAGAGAACTGAAGTTTTTTTTTTTAAGAGAGAGACATGAATATTAACAATTTCTCTTTGAAATTCGGGCCAGTTCAAAAAAGATAATGACTCTCCATCTTTCGGAGACAAGCTCTTTCGTAAGGAATTATCAAGGGTGCTCCCTCCCATGTGAAAGAACTAGAAGGTGATGGTGTTAGTGTCGATGTAAATGTTAACATTGAATCCCGTCAATGCAACATAAGCATGATATGGATCTCACTAATGACATAAACATGAAGAAGGAGAAGCGTCTGAAGCTTATTTAAGAACGCCATCAACTTTAGGATGAAGCTTGTGAAATTTTAGATACGATAAATCAACTTCAATCCAAAGTTCATGAAATTTGTAATATGGTAAAGCCTTTGGATAAAGAGATAGAAACTTTGATTAAAGAGATAGCAACTTCAATGGCCTCTTTAGAAACTTCTGACCACATACGAACTGATGTTTAAGTTACATTGGATAGGGTTAAAGTACAACTTGCTGAAGGTCGAGGAGATCTTTCAGATGACCATTACGTCACTTTCTTCACGGGATAGCTTGAATAATTGGAGGAAGCAAAGAAGTCATGTTTGCAGTTTGTTGGGCACTGAAGAGCTTTCCGATTCCATTTTTTTTAGTTTATTTTAGAGCTTTTTCTACTCTTTGGTAGGTTGTTTTGAGACATTTATTATGAACATAGGACTTATGAATATGATTTGACTTTCTTTTTATTTTCTTCTATTTCAGCCCTTTTTTTCATCTGGTTCTTATTTATCAAAAGACTATGACCACTTTCTTTATATAGTAAATGTGAGAGGAATAAATTCCAAATATCAAGAACCATGTGAAATAAAATCCATTGACCTAATGAAATCCATCAAAGCTCCATATTCATCTTTCAATAAATAATATTCACAAGACTATCACTAATGAGTGCATTGTCATAATAGTATATAATCAAGGACTTGATCATTCAAATGATTGGAGCCATCATCATGCATATACTTGAGCCTTTAACATTGTATAATAAGTGGGACATCCGCATATTTCAAACCAAAACATCAACTTTTATTTATTTTTTTTGGAAATTTTGGGAGTTGATGTATTTGCCTTAGGAAGTATATTTCATTGTACATGACCAGTCTACCTTTTTCAAGGAACTGGACGTTCTGTCATAAACAAACACGTGCACTTTTATTTCATTGAATGAATTTATTACAAAAGTACATGAAAATTAATGTTTTGCCTGGGAAAGTACATTTAATTGTGCATGACTATTCTATCCCTATAAGGGACCAGACATTCCGTCATAGGCAAATTTTTTTACATTATGCATAATATTTCTTCAAAAAACGACCATTAATGGGTGGCAATGATCTTTCTCCATTGGCATCAATGAGTTGGTATGCTCCTCCTTCGTAGACGATCTCCACGACATATGGCCCTTCCCAATTTTCTTTGAATTTGCCGCAAGCCCGTTTGTTGGTGATGATAGGTCTTCTAAGGACAAGAACCATTTCTCCTTTAATAAAAGTCCTAAACCAAGCCACTTTGTTATAGGCCTGAGACATCTTTGCTTTGTAGACTTCAAGATTCTGTTGTACCCCTATTCTTTTCTCATCAAGAGGGTCCAAATCATCTAGGCATAGCCAGATATTGTATTCATTTGATTTTTCATTTTGTATTGCTATTCTTAATGAAGATATCTGGATTTCAAGAGGTAGGACCGCTTTGTGATCCAAACACCAAAGAGTATGGTGTACATCGTGTGTTGTAGTCCTATAGGTGGTACGGTAGGCCCATAACATCTCCTGGAGTCTCTCATTACGCCGATTACTTCTTATTTTTGGACACTTCTTTTTTTAATAGCTTTGAGACAATCTTGTTGAATCCTTCACAACCCATTTGCTCTAGCATTATAGATAAAAGGTATATCTCCAATCTATTTTATTGTGTTGTATAAATCTCTCAATTTTAAAGCTTACGAAAGAAGGGTCATTATCTAAAAATAATTCTCCTTGGAGTCCCAAATCAGTATAAGATGTTCTCCTCAAGAATTTGATGATATTTTCAGCCTTCACTTCTCTCAAATTTTAATAGCTTCATTATGCGGAGAAGTAGTCTCATTGCGTACCAATATGAATCGATTTCCCAAAGATGATGGAGGTTTAATGGGACCGACTACATCATTCCCTATATCTCAAAAGGCCATGAAGAGAGCGTGGGGTGTAGGTGAATTTGGTGTTCGTGGAATAAAATCACCATATATTTGGCATAAATGACATCTTCTGGCATAATCGATGTAATCTCTAACCATGGTTAGCCAATAATATCCCAAGCGCTTAATCTTAAGTCATATCTTAGGTTCGAATTGGTATGAACCACATATCTCGGAATGTACATCATGTATGACTTCTTGAGCTTCTTCATATGAAAGACACCGCAGGAGTAGTTGATCATATGACCTGCGGTACAATGTATCATTTATAAGGGTGAATCTAAGGGCTCTTCGCTTTTTCTAGGCTTTCTGATTTATCCTCATAGTTTAGATACTCCATGAATGGTTGCCTCCAATTTTCCTCTAGCATTTCGAGGATGAAGACTTCCGCTGCCCCCAACACTTTCCTCTTCGACATCATCAAGGATCATACTTATGGGTCTTCTATTTCTTATAGTAATTTGGATTTCTTCAATGTTTGGATTCGCCAGCTCTTTCGCTACTTTTGCCAAAGAATCAGCTTCTCTATTTTATGATCTTAAAACCCTCTTCAACTGTACTTGGGGGATTTTCCTCATTAGATTTTTGACCTTCTTATAATATTTAAGAAGTTCATGCTTATATATCTTGTAGTCTCCTTCAACTTGCTTGATCATGCGTTGTGAGTCTCCAAATATATGAATATGCTGGATCCCCATTTTGATTGCCAATTCCAAACCAGCTATGAGAGCTTCATACTCTGCCTCATTGTTTGTGCACGGCTCTGTAAGGGAGAGTGCATATCTATGAATCCCTCCTTCCGGGCGTGGCAACACGAGCCCTATCCTGCCTTTTAATTTGTGGAATCATGGACCCGATTACGGTTTTATAGGATGACGCTCATTAAAATAATATAGTCGCCACTCTATTTGTTTCACTGCAAGTGTCTCTTCATTAGGGAGATCGTAATTGAATAGTGAGTCATCTGGGAGAGGATGTGCTGCCAAGAAATCTGCTAACGCTTGCCCTTTAAGAGCCTTCTATGGAGTATATGTTATATCATATTTCATCATAATCAGCACCCACTTTGCAAGTCTTCTCGTAAGCAATGGCGTTGTCATAAGATACTTGAGTGGAATAATTTTTTATATGAGTATGACTTTATGTGCTAGCAAGTAGTGTCTTAGCTTCTTGACTGCAAACACTAAGACTTGAGAGTGCTTTTCAATTGGTGCATATTTACTCTCAGCACCTATCAACATCCTGATGAGGTAATACAGTGCATTTTCTTTACCTTCTTCATTCTTCTGGACCAGCATAGCTCCTAACGACCCTTCTAATGCAGCAATATATAGAATCAACGGCTTTCCAGGAATCAGGGCCTCCAACATTGGTGGATTCATCAAAAGTATTTGATATCTTCAAAGGCTTTCTGACATTCATCATCCCATTTAAAATGTGTATTTTTCTTAACCAGCTTGGTGAAAGGCTTGCATCTTCCAGATAGATTGGAGATTAATCTTCTGATATATGCCAAACGCCCTTAGAAAGATCGTAGCAGTTTCAATATTTGTGGAGGTGGTATTTCGAGTATGCCTTACAATAAATCCCAAAAACTTCTCAGATAAGATCTAACATCCCGAATTTTTCTACGATGCCAGATGTACTCAAAATGGGTGCCATCCAGCTATCAATATTTCCCAAAGAATAAAACCCATCGCTGCGGGTCGATCAAGGGGTTGTTCACATTTGATACTCAGGTTTCTCCATCTCATAATATAATCCACCACTTTTTCATCTTTATTTTGACGAGTGGCCGCGAAGTCAGTGATTGTGATTTTGTCACTTATGCCCCCGAATCGTACCCAAAATGCATCTTTCAGCTGTTCCCAGGTTTGAATTGACTCAGGTTGCAAGCTGGCATACCACTCAAATGCCACCCCTATGAGACTTTCAGAAAACTGCCTGAGAAGGAGTGAAGGCTTTGCACTTGTGTCTCCACAGACTATTACAAAGTAAGCCAAGTGTTGATCAGGATTGCCAATCCCACCAAACTGCTTAAATTTAGGTATATTGTATCCCTTGGAGTAGGATACCAAGTCATGATAAGGTTTATCTCCGTCGACTCTTACCTTGCTTCCTTTGGCTTGTTTCAATTCAGCGGCCACCATCCGTTATATCTCCTCCCGATTCATTGTAGAAGCCAACCGCCCGAATAGGAGCATTTGGAGCATATGAGGTTCCCCCTTACTCTTCGTTTCCCCTTGCTCTCCTAGCTTAGGGACTTCTCTTGGTTGTGGATAGGTCCTCCCTTGCTCTACTGATCTAGGGGTTTCTCTTGGTTGTGGAATTGGACTTCTCGACCTTTGTGCTTTTTCAGCTTGATTTTTTATTAAGGTAGCTATTTGTCTCTATATCTTTAGCATTCTATCAACATCGTCATGTTTTCATTGAGCCATTGATATTCAGCTTCTCGATTTTCCATTTGTCGGAGTCTTTCCATTTGCTGGACTCTCCTTGTAATATCATCTTCATTATAAGCAAAGGAAGGTTCATTCTCATTACCTTCTTTTGGAGGGTTTACTTCCTTGTTGTTCCTTGGTGGAGTGTGAAATAATGGAAGGCTAGTCCCTATCCTTTGTCCCTCATATGGCCTTTGGCTTGAACCTTCATCTCCAACCCCACTTTGAGAGTCTGCTGCTCTTCTATGAGTTCTTGTGAATACTCCTAGTTGTTCTTGTTCGGGTGCTGGATCTCCTCGAGTTTCAGTGACCATTCGAATAGTGTGTATTTCCACATCCACATCAGACATTTCTTCATCTTTCATTTCTCTCCTCCACTGAAACTTTGAGCAAGAGGTTTTGGTTTGATTTTGTACAGAAGCTATTCGATCACAAACTGTCTTGCATGCTTTTGATACTAGCTGCTTCTTCTTTTGGTAGAACTCTCTTGGTATTATCTTCTCTGGCTGTAGTTTCTTTGATGCTGTGTAAGTCTTGTAGAGAGTCTTGCTAAAAGAGTCCCTATGATGGGACTTTGGGAGTCTGCCACCTTTAATTTCATTTAGCTGAGGACGCAACTCTACAGTAGTTGAATTCTTCTTCACCAACTTAAGTGGTTCAAATGAGTTGTTAAAGGAACCCATTTGGTTATTCTTGTGTTCTTGAAATGACACAAAATCCAGCTTTTGTTTTGTAATCTTCATCTTTCTTGGTATGAGTCTTGAGAACACACTCTTCTTCTTAAGTGTATCCATATCAGATTGAAATATCCCACTTTCTCTCCCTTTTACAGTAACCGTGAAAGTAGGCTCATCATCTTCATCATTCGAAGAAACCATCCTTTTAGGGTGGGATAGCCCCATGAAAGCAGACACCCTCGTGGGCTCTTTAACAACAACGTCTTCACTGGTCTTCGGGATAATCACATTCGGGCAACGACCCCTGGATGGAAGGCGCGGGACCATCAAGTTCTCCTCCATTGGTGAAGAACTTCTCACAAACTACATAGGCTCAAAGATTGTGCCAAACCTCGGTTCAGCTCTAGCAGCTCCAGTGTTGAAGGTATAATTGGGCAGTTGAACTTTAGTTCCTTCCCCGAGGAAGATGGTGAGCTTCGGGCTTCCAGGTGCGGTCGAACTCTTGAACGCCATTGCGTCTGCAATAAGAAGAAAAATAACGATGTTAATTTTCTTGCATGTGTTATAAAAACATTGCCTCTACTTTTACTTTTACCTCAAAGATGGAAGGTAGAATATATGTAGTCCCACCGGGCGTGCCAAAATTTGTGGGATTGAAAATACCCGCCTGGCATCGTGTCTGTAAAGAGACACCGAGCAATACATCGAATCACAAATGATTTATTTTATTTTATTTATTTTGAGTATTGTGGGTACTTCCATTCCTAATAGAGGCAAGATTCTATTATTAATTACCCCAAACAAAGTCTTGAGAACCTCCGATTAAGGGGAAAAGTACAAGTAGAGGCAATGAAAAATAATTCATTTATTGTAGGACATAACAATTTATTACATATATATAAATATTATTATGTACATATGAATACGTATTTTATTTATTTATTTATAAATGACGCCGCCATCCGCCTTGGGACATATGCTTCGCGACTTTAGGATTTGTGCTGCTTTGGTTGCCTCAAGATGCCGATTTTACCACCACCTTAAGATTTATGCCACCTTAGTATTTATGTCTTTATCGACCGCCCTGAGATGAATATTTCATCACCACCTCAAATGTCGTATCACTTCATCAGCTGCTATGAGATGCCTATTCCATAGTCGCATAGAGATTTGCCGCTTTAGGATTTGGATTTTATCAGTCACCTCACAGTGAATATATATTCCACTGTCGCCTCTAGACTCATGCCATTTTGAAATCTATGTTTCATTGACCGCCTCAAAGTAAATACCACTTTGAGATTTGTATTTCATCACCCGCTCCATTATCATTTCATCAAGATGCGTGTTGCTTTAGGATTTATGTTTCATTGACCGCCTTGAGATAAGTGTTTCATTGCTATCTCAAGACTATCATTTTAATTTTATAGCCACCCCGAGGTGAGAGCTCCAGTGTCACCCCAAGATACGTACCACTTTGAGATTTAAAAATTTTTTAGCCGCCTCAAGATGTGTACATCTTTGAGATGAATGTTCCACTTTAAGATTTGGATTTCATTGGGGCCTCAAGATGCGTGTACGTATATACATATATATGAATTCAAATTTCTTTTTTTGATTGCATTTTAGCCATAAATACCTTTTTCATTGATAATTATTTTGCATGATTTAAATCATCCCTTTTTTTAAAGTGGACCCAGCTCTCTTTGCTCTCCATGACTTCTTCTTCTTTTATATTATTATTTTATTTTATTTTTTTAATTTTCAAATGGATCCTTTGACTTCCATTAATGAATCCTGCTTCAACGCATCATCAGATTTAGGGTGGATGGGCTTTTCATCATTATTTACTTATTTATTTATTTGTTATATATATTTTTGGTTGCGCAATGGTGGGATTTGCATAAGTTATCTCAACAATTTTTTTTAGTCAAGCTGCATGTTGAAAAGTCTCATTCCTCTTTTCTTTTGTTTATTTACTTTGCTTCCTGCTTTATTATTATTATATTCATTTCATAGCTTCTTTTCAATTGAAATTTGGCAGGTATGACTTACTATCCAATCACTTGATTTGTAAAGCTGCAGACCATATCCAAAAAAAATAAATTCATATCAATTGAAAGTTGGGTGCTTATTCTCAGAATTAAATAACTCACATGCAATATAATGTTAGTTTGACAATCTTCTCCAGATCACTCATCAGAGCAATAACACAATGCATGACAATCCTTTGACATTTGCACTGAAAATATCTTTGAGGCATTCTGTCAAACAGGTAGAGGGCATTTTTATAACTGAGCAGTCTAAGTAGCTTCAGAATGTTTTCTCAAACCCAAAAAATTTACAACCAAATCATTTATCATTCAGAAATTTCTGCAGTCCATAAACAAGCATCATACAACACATACATGAATTCCAATTCCATTTCCATAAACGATATCAATAATTAGTCGGCTTCAACGCTCCCATCCAAACAAGCATGCAACAATCTCTCTACTTCCACAAATGCTTTTCTACACCTTTTTCCTCTTTTGTTTTTTTTTCTTTATGATATCTGCAGCAGGTTCTTTTTCTCCAACAAGGACATTACTCCTGGTTTGCTTAGACATGACAGTTCGACAAGAATTTGAAGAAGCTTCTCTTGGAATTAAGAAGGCAAATAAGAGTTTGAAAGTGGGAATTTGATAAGAGGAATTGAACTTTCATTATCTCATTTCATTGCATACAAAGGCTTCATACATATGTATTTATATTACAACATCACCGCCTTTGATATAACCAAATTTAAATCCATGAATCTTTATGAATTCAGCTCATCAATGCTTCAAACTTTTAAAAAGTCAACAATTGTGGTTGAGACTTCATGATGCTCCACGTGTAACCATCCAAAGCTTGTTAAAACTTCATGAACTTTCAAATACTCATTATAATTTTCCAAGAGAACACTCCATGGCACCAAAGCATTATTTCTCTTCAAAAAATGCTAGATAAGCTTGCCAAATGTGCTTTTGTAGAGACTTCTTCAATCTTTTTGTCTTTCTGTAGAGCTTCTAGTGATGCAGAATATTAACAGCTTTATTAGCCTATCTTGGTGAGTCCCTATTTAGAACGTCATCAATACATTGGCGATAGCTCTCCATCAACAAGGACGATAGTATAAGAGGAGCTTCTTTCATCCGGTGATAGGCTGACAGCAGCAGTAGCAAGGAAGCTATTATATAGCTTTTGCCCTTTCTTTGCTAATGATAGGTGTAGCAGGGAGACTATCATATAACCTTTGCTTCTTTGCCAGTGACGATGAGGGTAGCAGGGAGGCTATCATATAACCTTTGCTTCTTTGTCGGTGGCGTGGGGTAGCAAGAGGAGGCTATTGTATAGCCTCGCCCTTCTCTCGTGACAGGGGTGAAGGCGCAGCAGCTGGCGTGACGGCCAAGAGGGTTGATTAGATGGCGGATCACGGTGCGACGAGTCACGCACCACTAGGATGGTATCCATCCTAGTAGAAGCCGACGATTTATCATGACTGACAACAACAACAAAGGCGACGGCAAAGGTAGCGACACCAGGGAAAGGAGGCAATCGGGTTGGCGAATCTGATGATGGAGCCACTGCGCACCAAGATGGTATCCATCCTTGCAGCGGTGGTGGCGATCGGAGGCGGCAGCAGTTAGCGGCGGCATGAGGTCGCCAAAGAACGAGGAGAAGGTGGAGAGGATTTTTTTGGTTATTATAAGAATAGAAAATACCATTTTTTTCTCTGATTTCTTTCTTTTTAATCTCCAATCTCCCAATTCTGATTTTTTTTTTCTCTCTTTTTTCAGCTTTCTTCCTCCTTTATAAACCAAATCCTCTCCATTGTTAATATCTGATCCCCGAAAATCATCCTTCCGTTGTAACATCTCAACTGCAGCAAGGATATGATCAAATTTTGACCTAATTTGAATTTAATCCTATCCTTTTATATATATATATATATATATATATATATATTAATCATGATAAGGTAAGCGCCTTAGGAACATCAAGTAATTTTAAGGTTGCCTCTCATTTGGCCTACTGGAGTATGTTTGAAAGATTTCAATTATATGGATGGAAAGAACATCGAAAAATAAGCTAGTATGTAAATTTTCATACAATTGGGGAACTTGTAGGGTCTTCATCTTAACGGGTGAAAATTTATAGAAATCTTACCGGTTCAAAATTTCACCCGTTAAGATGAAGACCCTACAAGTTCCCAAATTCTATGAAAATTGACATGCTAGCTTATTTTCCGATGTTCTTTCCATCTATACGGGTGGATTTCCTCAAAACACTGTGCAAGTGGGCCAAAAAGAGGCGACCACACTTGCACAGTAATAAGGCCGACCGCACCATATCATGACCCATATATATATATATATATATATATATATATATATATATATTTTAGTTTATATTTATTTTATTTATTTATTATTTTTTGCCTCGGGATCAACATTCTTGAGCTACATTGGGAAATGCATCTTGGGCATTTGAAATTTTATGTATTTATTTGTTTGCCTCGAGATCTGTGTTCTCGGACCATCTTGAGATTTAAGATCGCCTCAAGATTTGTATTCTCGGGCCATCCTGAGATTGCTTCGAGATTTGTAGTCAGGCTATCTTGAAATTTATACGTTTCGCTTGCCTTATCATGGGCTACTTCAGAATATGGTTAGATATACTTGGTTATTTATTTATTTATTTATCTTATAAAATCCTAATTCAATTAGAATTAGGATATTAAATTTATTAAAATTAGAACTCCAAAGTCTATTAGGACTAGAACATATTTTATTTTTCTTATATAAACAAGGTCATGTTTGAAGGGCGAGTCAAGGAGGCCTTCCATCAGTGCCACTCCGGCAATAGACTGGTTAAGCCGGGGGATGGTGCGCGTCTCCCCGATGAAGCGATTTACATAGACGCGGAGGGTCTCTCCCTCTTGTTGTTGCACACTCATAAGGGTGTCAGACGTTTTCTTGCGCCTTTTACGGCCCACAAAATGGTTGAGGAAGAGGGCGGATAGCGCTTCAAACAAGGGGACAGAGTTGCGGGAAGATTCTTGAACCATAGTAGTGCCTCTCCTCGCAATGTTGCAGGGAAAAGCCTGCACATTATGACATCGGAAGATGCGTCGATGTCACGCCCCGACCCTTATTTCCAAGCCTCGAGCACATGCACAGATCGGCCATAACCAAGTGGAGGCGCACCTCACTCGGATACAAGGCCTGTAAAATCAAAAGAAGATAACAAAATAATAAAATCTCAAATAACATCAAATAATAATAACAGAGTCTCAGCGGAATGAAAATCATAAGGGTCCAGATGCCCTATAGAATACATGTCCCTATAAGGGTCCTATAACAAATGTCTCTCATACAAAAAAAATAAAAGAGGTCCTCGGCCCTCTACAAGATACCCCGTCTCTCGTACGGCTCCTGAGCTCAAGTCACCTACTCCTCAGGATCTGAAAGAGAAAGGAAACAAATGCGTGAGCTTTCGAATGGAAAGCCCAGTAAGTAACCCTGCGAGGATCATAAAGGCATCATAAATACAATAATATGATTAACAAACAAACAATGGGGACATGCCCCACAAATGCCAATTCTAGGAGTCTACCACAATCAAATAACAATAGTAACAACTCCTAAGTATAGTAGCTCTCAAGCTCTGCAAAGAGTTCCAAAGGAAGCTCGGTAGACGTCTCCCCGGGCAAGTATTCTCAGCAACTGCTGGAACTCGACCCTCCGGTCGTACGGCCCTTAAGTCGTATATCGGTAGCGCCACCTCTCGTACGTGTCGACACGGCTAGCGAATCATCCCTACTGACGGGCAGGACAACCGGAGTATCGTCCCTTTGGTATGACAAGCCGAAACGCCAGGGTGTACCATCCCTGAACCTTCCCCAAATGGAGCCCCCACGCTCCATTGATCCGGGCGGAAGACCAACAATAAATCAGGGATACCAACATCCCAAAAACAATTAAACATGCTCAACAGGAATCCCAAACAATCATGAAAGCATGTATGAACTCAACAGATCAAGTCAAAGAAAATATCATGAACCATCGAGCATGATATTAATAACAAAAAAAAAAAAAAAATACTCCGGAGAGTAGGCACTAGGCAAGTGTACTTACCTCAATCACCGACGTCCGGGTTCACTCAGAAATCCCTCTTGTTACGTCTCCATGTCGAAACCTGATAGTAGAATCTATATCAATATCGGCAACATCTTATAAGTTCTAGATGTACATGCAAGATTCACTAAAAGCCTGAACTCCACCCTTTTAACTAAAAAGACTGTTATGTCCTAGTGGTTAGGGTGTTCAAATATACTTGAGAAATCTTGGGTTCGAATCCCTTATTCCCTTTCTTTTTTCGTTCCTTTTATATCTTGGTTGGGTCTGACCTTAATTAATTATATCATTAAATCCTCCTATTAAATTAAAAAGTGATAAGTGTCACAGTGGCTAAGGCCCATCATGTACATTGAGGGGTCTCTAGTTCTATTCCCTCAACTTTTCCCTTTTAATTCTTTTACTTTTCTCTTAACCTGCTTAGGTCTAGTCATTGTATATAATTAAATCTCCCTGTTTAATCTCAAGTGAAAAGGTGCCTAACTGGTTAAGGCCCATAGAGTTGGGGTAGGGGGTCTTGGGTTATATTCCCCTTATTTGCTATTTTATTTTTTTATTTTGTTAGCCTGTTTCAACTTGGTTAGACTCAGTCTGTTCAATCCGACCGAACCCAATCCCCTTAATCTAACTCAATCCAGCTTAGCAAATTAACCCGACCCAATTAATTAAGTTCAAAACCTCTGACCAGACTAGACTAGATCAAATTGGATTGAACTCGACTAAACCGGTCGGCCGAAATCTAATTTACTTGATCGAGTTAAAACTATTGTTATTGCTTAAACCTAATCAATTAGCTCTAATTGATTCCCTGTCTCCATTCTATTTGAGCACGGAAGTGGGCGGCGGCACGGCCTTGGTCGAGCGACGTATCACGGCGATCATGCAGCGGATGGGCCGATGAGCACCCTCCTCTGCCCTCAGGACCTCCACCGGCCCAATGATGGCTTACAGCATGCGCTGGCGACACGGGAGTAGAAGGTTGTTCGTTTCCACTCCCCCTCATCGGAGGCGCCTGACCCTCACTGGATTCCTTCATCGCAGGCCTTCTGTCCCTCTGAAACTAATGACCAGAGATCCCTTGGTCTACTCCTATGCATGCATGCCTACCCAGAACGAAAACAAAACCGAGAAGAAGAGGCTTACCAGGGTTGCACTGACCGACGAGTTCCTCGTGGTGGAGCTCCTCTGGGGGATTCCCGCACTCCTCCGATTGGAGCTCAGACAACTACGTCTCTCGTTCGTGGTGTTCCTTTGACGCCCAAGCTTATGCCAGTTTACTGGTAAAGTTTCAGATCAGAGAGATGGGCGGAGAAAGAGAAGAAGATGAAGAAGAGAAAGAGGAGAATACGACGTTAGGGTTCTGATAATTTGTTCTCCTTATAGGGCTCGCGCTCGCGATCGAGATTCCATGGATTTCGAGGCGCGGTCATCTCCTTTCCTAGTTAGACCAGCGTTTGAAAATTTTCCATCCAGGCTGCCTGGTGATCACGGAGGAGAAGACGACAAGTGGTGGCGCTCGCTAGCAAAGAAGAGATGGTCCTCGAGATAGCGCTAAGATCAGATGGATGACCACGATCGCTTGTGAACGAACGGTTGGAATAGATCTTGGTGCCTCGAACTTATCTGAATCTAGAGATGGACCGTCGAGATTATTCCCAGGCGTTGAGTTTGGATGAGCGGCCGCGATCAAGACTTTCTCCTCGAACTTGTTCGACAGTCCACGATGAGCGGTCAAGATCATCCCGGTCAACCATATCGTTTGTGTGGCTTGGATTAAACTTTTTTCTTAGAACTTACCACAATCTATCAGATGAGTGGACAAGATTTACTCGCACAGTGAGGGCTGTGCACTATTACCTCAGAGGTGTGGACTGTTGGATCAACTCCTTGTGATCAGCACACTTTCAGATCTTTGATCTCAACCTTCGAATCCTTTAATACACTCCTCTGCATAGATTTCTCGTAACTTTGCGAATAAACCCTTACCTCTTATACCCTTTACATGAAGGTCCCTTTCTTGAGAGAGGGCACAATTTCCTTTAGGTTCTCAAAATTTATAAAAATTCCCTGTCAGTCTCTATTAACCCTAATTAAGGTTTGAGATAATTGCTTGCATGCCCCTACAAAACATCAAAATTGCTTATTTACCCTTACAAAAGTGACAATTGCTTGCATACCCCTATGAAACAATAATAATTGCTTATATGCCCCTACTGTTACTCATTGTTAGTCGTTGTTAGTGGTTTTGTAGGGGTATGCAAGCAATTATAAGGGGCATATAAGCAATTATTGTTGTTTCGTAGGGGTATGTAAGCAATTATCACTTTTGTAAGGGTAAATAAGCAATTTTGATGTTTTGTAGGGGCATGCAAGCAAAAAACCCTTAAGGTTTTAATTCATTAAACCCTCATTTTCCAAATAAATCCAAATTTGGGAAATTACTTTAATTACTATTTAAAAAAAAAAATTCAATAAATCTTGAATTTTACTGTCAATAAGCATGAGGGTCTCGTAGGCTCCGACTTGGTCATTTGGGTCCATTGAGCCGTTAAACGTTTCCATGGCGGGGGGTCTGAGCCCTAGTGGGAGGTAGGGGTCCATGGTTTTTCTGGTGAAGGGGGACGCTAGACAGTGAATGCCATGGGTATCCTCCTTGTGTAGGCTCGGTTCCCTACACTCCTCCCGCTTTCTCTAAAAGGAATTGGGCTGTGATATTTGAGGTTCGCCTTGTCCTTGCCTTTATCTATCCGCTGGCTAGATCTTTCTGTGTGAAGGTCTGATCTTGGTCTCCCTTCGAAGATTCCCGGAGAGGGGGATCGCGGTGCGGATGTCTTGGAGACTTGTCTTTCTAACCTAATAGAGCTTGAGTCATAACCTCCATCTGGCGTACCATTCTCTCCTCCATCCTTCCTTCAAAAGCGAGTACTTGGCGCCTCTTGGGGTGAACCTCTTGAGTCTTGGCTCACGGAGGTCTGTGTCTTCGGACCTTCATTCCGGTAATGTTGATGCTTCACCTCTCTCTTGCCCCTGGACTTGACTTCGAGTTATTCGATTCATGGTACGTAGCTTCTTGTTTCAAGCCCCCACGGACGGTGCCAATCTGTTAGCGGGTAATTTCTTCGGGTAACATGGACCGTCAAGATCTGCAACTAGTCGATGTAGACTTCGTGTGCAAAAGTCTGGGTTGTAGGTATTATCTCTTTGAGTTCTCCTGTAATGGACACAAGGAAAGGAGAAACCAGTGAAAGGGGGTAGGGCTCTATTACCCGTGCCTAGAGCTGGATTTTGGGCCTTGCCGGCCCAGGCCCAGCACGATTCGGGCCGTGCCTAGCACAACCCGAAATGAACAGTAACTAGGTCGTGCCAAGCACGGCCCGACTTCGTGACTGTACCGGGCCGCACCACCACAACCCGTGGCCCGGCATGACACAAGCGTGAAATATTTCATGCCCGGGCAGTGCCTAACCCATGGCCTGTGCTGGCACGACCCGTCGACAGGAAATAATGCCATGTGGCAGCACCACATGCTACCATGTAGCATTTTTAAAAAAGTTTATAAAAAAATTATATATTTATATATGAGCTGTTGGCGGCTGTAAAGCTCTCTAAAAAAGAAGAGATACTCTTCTTTCAAAAGTAATGTCACGTGGCAGCCTACAATGTTGCCACATTGCAATTTTTAAATTTTTTATTTAAAATATTAAACTTTGGAAGCTTGATTGTGTTGACCGTTGAGTGTGTTTTAAATATTAAACTTAAACACTTGAAATCTTGAATCCTTCTCCTCTCTTCTCAGTAGGTTGAACGGTTGAAGAATCAAAGACTTGCAGCTGTGCCTTTTCTCGTGATGTCCATCCCTCAAGAGCAAGAATAGAACATTTGGAATTGAGAGGAAAAAGATATGAGGATTTTGTTTTATTTTTTTCTCTTCTTGGTCTATGTGAACAAGATCTTCTCCTTCTCCTCACATCCTTGTGTTTTTCTTTTTTAACGGAGAATACAAAGAATATGTAGAATCTAAGAGTTTTATTTTATTTTTTAATTTTTATAAATTTTTTTTTAGAATTTTTAGGATTTTTAAAAATTTTAATTTTTTTCTTTTACTAATGGGCAGTAATCAGCCCTTTTCGGAATTGGCCTGGCACAGCACAACCCATCATGGGCCGTGCTTCGTACCAGGCCGGTTCCGGCAAGTTTCATGACGGGCCGGACACGGCACGAAATGAATTTGTGCTGTGCCAGGCTCGGCACGAAACTCTCCCGGCATGAGCCGTGCTCGTGCTGGGCTAGCCCACTGACTCGTTTGTCCAGCTCTACCCATGCCCACTCTGATGGTTAATTTGGTGAGTTGATTGGAGATGAAAAAGGAGAAAGAGAAGGAGAATTGTGGAGCCTTTTGGTTGCATACCTTCCCCTTTGGTGCCTTTTCCCTTATGTATGCTCCTCTCTTCTTGGGTTTCATGTTGTTGTCCTATGCATTGTCATGTCTCTCATTGTGGGTAGAATGCTTTGCCATCCCCTCGACCCTGTGGATGGCTTCATTTGTCTCCCTGGAGGTAGGGTGGCGTCTCTTTAAGACTGCGACTCCTCATTGCAAGAGGGATGTCGGGGTGGTGACACGTGTACAGTAGGGCCCAGGATGTATCACTGCCCAGGGTGTATCAAGGTATATTGAAAACTGAAGAGGTGATAAATGATTTCACTATTAATTAGATGGTGACAAATAAAAAGCTCTTTTTAAAATAGTTTTCAAGAAATATCCTAAGACTTTTGTTTGGGAGAACTAACTGAGGGAATAACAAGTAAAACAAAAATAAAATAGGGGGTTATGAGGTATTATTGAAAAATGAATGGGTGACATATAATTTTATTATTTTTAAGTGGTAACAAGAAAAAACCTCTTAAAAATATCCTCTAACTTGAAATTAATGAGGTATTTAAAAAATAAAAATAATAGCAATTAAATTTTAACGATTTAGAAGGGATTTTAAAACCTAGGATTCCTTAAAAAAATAATTATACTTTAAAATTTTGGAAAATCTATTTTTGTTATTATAGAAAACCATTAAAAACAATTTTACCAAACCAAACAAGACTAATCGGGTCGGTTCAAGTTTTTTAGAAACCTGTTCAATTTGAGTTGGTTTTTACCAACATGAATAAATTTGGTTCAAGTTAGATTTTTAACAAAACCTAAACCGATTTGACCAGTGAGCACCCCAAAATTCTAATATGGAAGGCATGAATATGTTGTATCATGCAAATATAATAGAATCAGGTACCATGTAGGCTAGTTAAGATAGAAGTTTTAGATATTTTAGAGAGAGTAAATCTATTGTTATTTTGTTTTATTTGTTGTTAGTCAGTTATAACTAACTGGATTTAATTTTGACCCACAGGATATATTGTTGTCTCAGCTATAAATGGTTGATACATTTGTATAGATGTGAGATAGTAGAATATGAATACATATTTGATTCTTCTTCCAATTATGTTTCTAATATGGTATCAGAGCTGACGTTTTTACCAAGTTGAAAACCATATGGGAGGAACTAAGCAATTATAGGCTCGTTTGCACTTGTGGAAAGTGTACTTGTGGGGGTGTGAAGGAGCTTCATTCTCATTATGAAATGGAGTACATTATGTCATTCCTCATGGGTTTACATGATTCTTTTTCTCAAGTTCGTGGTCAAATTCTACTAATGGATCCACTTCCACCCATTAATACAGTTTTTTCTTTAATTTCTCAAGAGGAACATCAGTAGAATATTGGCTCGCATCCAACTTCAGTTGATCCGAGTTCCTAGTTTGGCCTTTTGTTGTTAAAATGATAGTTCCAAGAAATTTAGTCATCTTGCTAATTCTCGACAACTTGGCACTCCTACTCCTGGAAAGACAGAACTTTTTGTACTCATTTCAACTTTCATGGTCACACTATCGAAAAGTGTTACCGGATTCATGGTTATCCTGTTGGTTTTCAACGACGACGGCGGGACTCCCACCATCTAAACAACAATAATGCACCTGCGATTGTCAATCAAGTCTCTAATCAAGGCAATGAAGGCGTTGGGAATTTCTTTGACAACTTGAAACATAATCAATATCAACAATTGATGACAATGCTTTCTACCCACTTGGCTTCTTCTGTCAAAACAAGCGAAAGCAGGATGTTCCTACCACTTCTATACCACGTGTATATGTTTTTCTCGCTTTCCTTGAATCCTATCCTTTCCTCTCAAAATCATTGGATTGTTGATTACGGTGCTTCTCGGCATATTTGTGCACATGCAAATGCCTTTATTTCTCTGAGTCCAATACATAATTCTACAATTAATTTTCCAAATCATGCCCGTATTCTGTCGGTTTAGGTAGTGATATGGACTAAGTTCAACAGCGATTCTTCGAGATGTTTTATTTATTCCACAATTTCAATTTAACTTGCTTTATGTGAGTTCTCTTACTAGTGCTTCAGCGACTTACAGTTAATTTCTTTCCTGCTCACTTCGATTCGTGAAATCAACAACGAGGAGGATGATTAGCACGGGTAACAAGCTTGAAGACCTCTATGTTCTTGATGCAGACACTTTGAGTGTGCAATCGAATTTCACGACCCATGTTAATCAAGTCTCTGCTCATGTTTGGCATAATAGACTTGGTCATTTATCTTTCCAAAGATTGGCCTTTTTGCAAAATAAGTTGAATTGTGGAATTTCAAAGTTCACTAATGTTAAACCTTGCTATATATATCCTTTAGCTAAGCAAAGACAATTATCATTTGTTTCTCACAATCATATGTCTCCACTTCCATTTGATTTGATCTATTGTGACATTTGGGGACCGTATCGTAATGCGTGCACATTCAGACACAATTATTTTAGACTTTGGTTGACGATTGCACTTGTTTTACTTGGGTATTCTTGCTTAAGCAAAAAGTCACGATGCTATTACTATCATTCCCAAGTTCTTTTAATATGGTTTGCTACTCAATTTCATGCTCAAATTAAATGTTTCGAACCCATGACAATGCTAAAGAATTGGTTTTACTGATTTTTAGTGAGAAGGGAGTTCTCCATTGATTTTCTTGTGTGGATAGGCCACAACAAAATTCGGTGGTTGAAAGGAAACATCAACATTTGTTGAATGTTGCTCGTGCTCTATATTTTCAATCACGAGGTTCCTATTCAATTTTGGACTTGAATGTGTTCTTACGGCAACCTTTTTGGCCAATCGACTCCCTCGCCTTTACTTGACATTGGACACCTTTTAAGGTTCTCTACAAAGCTGTTGTCGATTACTCCTCCTTCCGGGTTTTGGTAGCCTTGCTTTTGCCTCAACTCTAGCCGCACATCAGACCAAGTTTGATCCTAGAGCTCGGGTTTGTGTTTTCTTAGCTACCCCAATCGCATAAAAGGCTACAAGTTGTATGATGTTAAAACCAAGCAGATATTTGTTTCTCAAGATGTTTTTTTTTTTTGAGGATGTCTTCCCTTCCACTCCATTGTTGCTAGGCTGCTGATAACTTGATTGATCCATTGCACGACCTTGTCTTACCGACTTCATCCCTTGATATTCCCATTGCCTCTTCACCTTCATCATTGCCTATTCCTCGGTTCTCTCCTCGGCCAATATCTTCCTCATTGCCAATTCTTGAACCTCTTATTTGTCTTCCAGAGTTTCTAAAACTCCTTCTTATCTAAGAGAGTTTCACCGCAATTTGTTCTCTCACTATGTATCCCTACTTGCCACACTATGTATCCCTTTATCCAACCATTTGTCATATGATTCTCTTTCCTTGCCTCACACGGGAATTTTTGTCCCGACCGCTTTCTTCCCAATTTGAACCTCAGTTTTATCATCAAGCAGTTAAGTTCCCATAGTGGAGAAAAGCTATGCAAGCCGAGTTGGATGCTATGGAATCAAACAACACTTGGTCAGTTGTTCCATTACCACCAGGGAAACATACCGTTGGTCACAAGTGGATATATAAAATCAAATGCAAATCTGACGGTTCTATAGAAAGACACAAAGTCTGATTGGTTGCTAAGGGATATACTCAAGAAGAAGGAGTGGACTTTATTGACACATTCTCTCTTGTCGCCAAATTAGTAACTGTGAAAGTATTATTCGCTCTTGCTACAAGTCAAGATTGGCATTGATCAATTAGATTTGAATAATGCCTTCCTTAATGGGGGATTATTTGAAGAAGTTTACATGGATCTTCTTATGATTATAAGGGGGCACATATTAGTCGAGAAGGCAGTCTGGTATGCAAGCTGCATAAGTCGATCTATGGACTCAAGCAGGCTTAGAGGCAATGGTATTCAAAATTTTCCTCTACTCTCCTTTGGTTTGGCTTCATTCAATCTAAATCAGATTATTCTTTATTTACCAAAGGCTCGAGTTCCTCCTTTGTAGCATTATTGGTGTATGTGGATGATATTATCATCACTGGTCCTTCCATCCAGATCATTGGTTCTCTGAAAACTTTTCTTCAAAGTCAATTCAAACTCAATGACTTGGGTTCTTTGAAATACTTTCTTGGTCTCAAAATAGCACCATCGACCAAAGGTCTTGTCCTTTCTCATAGGCAATATGCCTTGCAATTGCTTGAGGATGCTGGTTTTCTTGCTTGCAAGCCTGCTAGTGTGCCTATGGATCCTAAGATTCACCTCACTGCTACTGATGGTACTCTTCTTACAAATATATCCCAATATAGACGTCTCATTGGTCACCTCTTATATCTCACACTTTCCAGGCCAGATATCACACTTGCCATACACAAACTTAGTCAATTTTTAGCTGAACCACGGCTCCCTCATTTGCAAGCCGTTCACCATCTTCTTCGATATCCTAAGTCCAATCCTGGTCAAGGATTGTTCTTTTCATCATCCTCTTCCTTGCAGTTAAAGGCATTCTCGAATACTGATTGGGGTTCTTGTCGCATTCCGTGAAATCTCATTGCAAGTGTTTTGTGTTTTCCTTGGAGAGTCCTTGGTGTCTTGGAAAGCCAAGAAACAAGCCACAGTTTCACGTTCATCTGCTGAAGCCGATTATCGGGCTTTGGCTGCTACTGCCAGTGAACTAGTATGGTTGAGATAATTATTGGCAGATTTTTGTATTGATATTTCTCAGCCAGCTCTCCTTTTTTGTGATAATCAGGCTGCTATACATATTGCTTCTAATCCAATCTTTCATGAACGGACTAAGCATATTGAGGTCAATTGTCACTTTTTTCGTGATAAGGTTGTTGAAGGAGTCATCAAGCTTCTGCCTATTCGTTCTCAGTATCGACTATGCGGATGTTTTTACCAAGCCTCTACCTTCTTCTTTATTATTACCACTCTTATCCAAGATGGCTTGAAAAGACATTTACCGTTCATCTTGAGGGGGAGTTTTAGATATTTTAGAGAGAGAAAATCTATTGTTATTTTGTTTTATTTGTTGTTTCCCAATCTCTCTTGCTCGGTTATTCTTTTTTATTATATTCCCATTTTTTCTTCATCATAACTAATGTATGCATTGTTTATCCACTTTCATAAACTAAAATAAATAAGAGAAAATGATATTTTTCTACCATGGCCTTATGGTCCTCTTTTATTTGCCTAAACCTTTTCTCCTTGAAGGCTACTCCAAAGATGATTAAATGTTATCAATAACCAGATCAGTGAGAACAATTAGAAGAAACATTTACATCGAGGTCTTCGTTGGGATGTACACCTAGGTCATCGCTGAGTACCAACACACAAATACTTAAAGCTGAAGACTTCACTTGTTTTCTATAGTAAGAACTGGTCAACAAGCCTCCACTTTCTTGCAAATGGATTTAATTGCTTGTTGACAGTTCCAAGGGGTGGTCAATTCATTCTAAAATACTCAAAACTTCGAAAGAAGCTTTGCTTTTGCAGCTGGTTTCTGAACTTGAAGCAAAAGTAACGATGCAAAAGAAGGCTCTCAAGTTGCTCCGTCATATCCTGATCCTCCTCTCATGGCGGCTGCTGCTCCGCCGGGCAACAGCCGATGTCGGTACCGCAGCATTCTATGGCCCACCTTATCTTCGTAAGCAATTTATCTCAAAACCTTTTTCAATATTCTCTCATCTTCAATCATATATTGTTTCATTGTTTCTGAATTAAATATATATAACCATGCACAGCAACTGTATGTTATGGTGATGATCCGAGCCAGTTTCCAGCAGACAATATCTTTGCTGCTGCTGGGGAAGGAATTTGGGACAACGGAGCATGCTGTGGGAGACAGTACATGCTGAGATGTCTCAGCTCATCTCCAGAATCATGCATTGCTGGACAAACTATCCAAGTGAAAGTTGTAAATCGAGCTTCAATTCTGGATTCTAACCCTTCATTGAATGGCACCACCATTACCCTCTCCAACACTGCATTTCTGCAAATCGCCAATCAATCCTCCGATGTAATAAACATTGAATTCATTCAGTAAGTGCAACTTGGTGCTTGTGTTCTATCAGAGAATTATATAAATTATCCTTGTGCTTGTGTTTAATTCTTTATTTCTCCTCCGCTTAATTGCATGCAGGATCTGACTGGGTGGTGAAGAAGCCATGAGGCATGAGCAATGATCAGAATGTAGAGGGTTCGGATTTAGCTTCTTAGTAAGTTCCAATTACTTTTGGTTGATTAATCTATAGAATACAATGTTTGTTTGAAATTAGACTGATTTCTCTCTCTCTCTCTCTCTCTCTCTACAATGCAATGTAATTGGTCAATCAAGCACAAATCCATCCATCAATCTCAGTCAGTGATACCAATTTGATTTGAAGTCATGCACATAATGCCATTTCATAAGAAACTGGATCTGCATATCCACCACATAACATGCATCATTCCCCACACGGTCAGCAGAGAGGAAGTTGCCTCACCCAATAACTTGAGTCCACTTGAAAACGACCACTCAACAAGGAATTCCATATCTTCAAAAGTACAAACCTGTTTGGATCTCTCTTCCTCTTCTCACGCAACTAGATGTCTTGGGTTAACTGACACATAGTAAGGATAATTAACTTAAACAAGAAAAACTGGCTATCACACCAATGTGAGGTTGAGAATTTGAAACATACTTTCTAGTGATTTTTCACATTTATCACAAAAAACAAATTAAACGAGACACATACACCTAATAAGGTCAATTAATTGATTTATTGATATGTTCTGATTAGTAAATCATATATAGTTAATAATAAATCTGAACATATAAACCAAATCAAATATATGTTTGATATTTTTATAAGAAAATAATTTATGAAAGGGTGTGGAGAAGAGTCGGGGACACATTAATATGACATGACCCATCCGGATGGACACAACTCACCCAAACAAGTGTGAACAGTTACCTATTGGAGTGAACATAACTCATCTTTTTAATAGGTTGTGCCCCATTCAAAGGGGTGCACCATTAGCTATAAATAACTTATGGATATTTCAAATAAAACATAACAATTCATAGAGAAATCCTCTCTCAAGCATAAACTTTACCTCTCAACACTTCTCTCTGAATGCATTATGAAATTTTGGTGCTTTGTACAAAGCATCAAGATTCTTATTCATATTCTTATTTTTCTATTTTTCAAAGGTTTCACTTTTGTCAATACAAGAGCAAATGAAAAGAATAAGTTTCGTTGTATCCTCAAAAAAATTAGTCGATAACTCGTTATACCACAGAATTATTGGGGGTTAATTTACTTTTAAAGAGTGCAACAGTGTAATGTGCATCGAGACTTTAATTGTCTCTACTAAATCAATCTTCCACTCATACATTTCTTGAACAATATAAAACTATGAAATCAAACTTATGCTTTCAGTCAAAGCTTCCTACAAGTATCCAAAGAATTAAGTTAATATCAGTGTTGGCATTAACTTATTTTGTAATAAAATCTTTTATCCCAAGTTAAAAAAGTATAGTGACCAGACTTCATGTAGAAACCTATGGGGGACTTTTCTTTTTTATAAATTGTTGAGGCTAAAATCGGTACCCACCTAGAGATAGATACTGATTTCAGGTCAACGGCTAAATTTATATTTAACTGGTCAGACCTCCACAATTGCTGAGAGAGTCCATCAATGCTTCCAAAATCGAGAAACCTGCACAAGGAAACAATCCGTGGGGGTTGGGCCTGAATGCCCGGATTTAACTCCGACGGTCAAGTCAGTATAATCTTCTTCTTTTTCTTTTTTGGGTCAAGGTTTTTTGCTCTTCCTCCCTTTTCTAATAGCGCCTCCCTGTTATTTATAGCCCTGGTGGGAGTCTTTTGCAATGCCTCGGATATGACGGCTCTTTATGGAGGAAGTGATGGGAGGGATTCATCCCTTTGTTGGGTCGGCTTTCCCCCGACCTGTCCCTTCCATGTCAGAGGTCACTTTTTCAATGTGTTCCCTCAAGAACCTGGCTCCTTTCTCGGGTTTACGAGCTGTATGCCCTGTGGAGCTGTCTAACCTGTCTATCGAGAATCAAGTGGGCGGTTCCTCCTGTCAGATCGGTATTTTAATGGTGGGTTGTCTTGTTACTGGGTTAGCATGGGCACTAGTCCTTTTTAGACTCAGATCATTTATTAACCGTACTTGTATTATGGCTCCAGTCATTCGATCAATTAATTCCCTGCTATCACTCTTCCCCATGCTCTGACTTGATGCGTGGTAGTTTCGGGTAAGATTTTGGCTCTGGCTTAGAGAGTCTTCCCTTTGAGGTGGCGGTAGCTTATTAGGCATGGGCAGGGTGATGAGGGGTTTCCACGTGGATATGCCCAGTTGGCCAGCCGAACGGCCAGGATGTGTCCACTTGGTGGACCGTTTTCACCTTTATCACTAGTCCCGCCCCAAGTGTGCTTTCGTGTGAGTTTGAGTGATGAACGAGCGTTACTCGGTTATCGGTCGACTCGGGAAGCAAAGCACTAGGGGGATAAAAAATGGTAAGTTTGAATCAGCGTTTCTCTCTTTCTCGGAAGTTGTTCCACCGAGAGTACCGAGACGGTCATATCTAAAAGCGTTTGTGGCGGTGGCCAAGGTCTTGGGACTTATGAGTCCGTTTAAAGCACTCCTCTTTGTTACTCACACATGATGCCCTATATAAGCTGATTAGAGGGGGAGCTCTTTTTTATATCTTCTGTTACATGGCTTCTCCTCGACACCAATCCTTCTTTAAGATCTTTCTTCCTGAGCAATCTACTTTTATGCTCAGGATTCCTCCGGGATTTCACAGATTTCTTGACGGGCTTGGATCCGGTACTGTTCGACTTCGGGGTCCGAGTGGTTGCGTATGGAGCGTCGGATTAGTGAGGGATGATGACGCTGAGGATATCTGGTTTCTTGAGGTTGGGCCGGGATTTCATATTGACCACCACGTGACGGCGGGGGACCTCCTAGTCTTTACTTACTTGGGGAGTCGAGATTTCAAGGTTAAGATCTATGGAAGGAGCTGCTGTCTCAGAGAGTCTCCTTACTTTGCCCGACCGATGCATGGAGCGGCCGAAGTTGACAATAGCGGGGGGGAGGGAGCCCAGGCCTCGGAGTCTTCTATCGGGTCTTCTTAAGGTGTTAGGTTTTATCGCCTTGCCTGAATGGGTTCCAAGAAATTCGTGTAGTCTTTTCTTTTCCTTAACTTGTTTTATCTTGTTCCACTTGTCAAGGATCGTTATGGGATTACACGTCGTGTCGATTCGAATCATGGTGATCCGTCCGTCGCTTGTATTGCCACGTGGGCGTCACCTGGGTCGATCATCGTCATTATGAGGCGATCCCCACCGTTCATGGTGATCCGACGGGTGAAAAGGAAAAGTTCGGGGTCACTGAGGCGCCAAGGGTTGGTTAAGGGTTTTATGTCATCTTGTCTTCTTCTCTATTGCGTTTTCTCCCGCCGCTGGTGGTTCCTGAGCGTTCTTTGGCGACATTCTCAAGGCTTCTTTGTATTTCTTCATTTCGAGGTAATGGACATCCCCCCTTTAGACTCCAGGAATCCTGTTCTCCTTCCTCCTTCCCGTCCGGGCATAAATCGCCCCGCTTCCTCTTTCCGAGATCTGTTTTAGGTTCTATTTCTTAGCCTCACATTCACGACATTACGGCGAACTTAGTCGCCTCGCTGTAGTCCCTTCGGTGGCCGCGGTTGGCGAGTCCAACGAGTTACCCATAATTCCTAGGGTACATCCTGGTTCTTCGAAAACTGAGAGGGGAAAATCTTCTGTCTTTGTGAGTCTTCTCCGTCAAGTGGATGTCAATAGGTTAGTCGCCTGTTATGAGATTCCTGTTCCCCTTTTCGCTTGCCGGGAGCCGGGCGGCGGAGAACGGGCGAGCAGCCCGAGGCAAGGGGAAATTGCCATTTACCAGGACGCGCTATTGGGCGGTCTGAGACTTCCATTCGCCCCGTTCGTTAAGGAAATCCTTGACTATCACCAGCTGTGTCCGTCTCAACTAACTCCGAACTCTTGGAGATTAATTTGTGGTTTTGTCATGGTCCTGAATCATTACGACGTCCAGCCGACGCTTCGTTGGTTCCGTCTTTTATTCAGCCTAAACCTTGAGCCTGATACCGACTGGTATTACTTCTCGGCTCGCTCCGGGAAAAAATTCTTGGGCAAGGTCCCTTCTTCCATCAAGAGATGGAAGAGCAAATTCTTTTTTGTTTCTAGCCAATCCGGGTGGGACGTTCGCACGCAATGGGCGGAGCCCCGGATCGAGACTACGTGTGAGGATGGGATGACCAGGGAGGAAGATCACGAAGTTCGGGGAGTTTCAAAGGGGTTTACGGTGTTTCGATCGATACGATTACGGCGAGGAAAACCTCAGGAAATGTTGCCTCTTTATAAACCGGGGTAGGGGTTGTTCGTGTCTTTTGTCTTAAAAGTCGGTGCATATATTTGCGATTGATTTTTCTTTGTCTTGCGAAGACGGGACAATAGAGGGCGGTGGCCTCGCTAAGGAGCTTCGGCCGGAGCATGTGGAGTCGTCCGGCCCTCGTGAGAGGGAGGAGGGCAGCGAGATCCGTCCGGTGAAGGCGGCGGAAAAGGAGAAAAGAGAGAAACTCAAAAAGGAAGGGTCCGGGGGTAGTGCCTTGGCCTGGGGTTCTATGATGGCTCCTAAAAAGAGGGGAAAGCGAAGGTTCCATTGCCGGATCAATCGTCCTCCCAAGAGGGCAGCGTGTTTCCAGTCCGCATGACTTTTCCGCCGGTCCAAGCTGAGGACTCCTGTCCTTCCGATGAAGAAGGCGTTCTCGCGCGGGTCCTGCGGAAGCCCATGAGGGAAGCACGGGGGTCTCCCGTTGAAAATCCCTTGGTTCCATCCGTAGATGTCCCTTCTTCTCCTGAGAGTTGCCAGGGCCCGGCTACCGGGCCGGTCGGTCGAAAGGAGGATGTCCGTCCTCTCGGCCAGGTGTTCTTTTCTATCCTTTCCCGGCGTTTCCAGGGAAAACTTGTATTGACAACCTTCTAATCTAATGTAGGTCGAAACGGTAGGGGACGAGGGACCCAAAAGAGGGAGTTCGGCGACTCAGAAAGGGATTTTTCCCTCTGCGGTTCCCCCCTCTGGAGCTGTGCTTTTCGACGATCCTTCTATAGTAGGGGAGATGGCCGACGCCATGCGCTCGGAGGATATTTCCCTGAAACTACAAGGTCTAGGGAAGGAGGAAGTCGCTAGCCAACTGGCGTCGCACGTCGGATCGGTATGGGATAATACCCCTCAATTTTATGTGCCAATCTCCTTTTCTTTTTGCGGATTTTGATTTTCTCTTAGGTCTTCTTTTTGGCGGATCGCGCTGCCGCCTCCTCAGCGAGGGCGTGGCCATCGTTAATCCGGTGCCGAGGAGTCTTGGATCAGAAAGATATGGAAATTAATGATCTCAGGGGAAGATTCTGACCCTAGAGAGGCTGCGAGACCATTTGCTAAGGAAAGAGAACAAGGAGTTGAAGGATAAGGTTTCCAAGGCTGAAAGGAAAGCGAAGAAAATTTGGAGGTGGCAAGAAAGAGAAGGATGAACTTCATTGGGAAAATTGTCAAATGCTTAGAATTAAGCTCAAGTCCTTGAGGCGGAATATCGCCGCTTTCGAGGAGCGGGTTGTTGCTCTTGAGAAGGACATGCATTTGGGTCCCAGCAGTGATCGATGTTACGTAAATGGGAGAAAGAGAAACTTTCAAGTGAGTTGAAGTCGCGTGATGAGCTTCTTGACCGTGCTAACGGGGATTTGGAGAGAATTAAGTCTGAAAAAGAGGAGGCCTTGGACGATCTTGAAGTGCAAGTCGAAGAGCTTGAGGCCGCTCTGCTAGCGGCCGAGCGAAAGTCACAGGATAGAGGGGAGAGGACTTTTGCGATGTTCAAGGCCTTGGCCCAGCATGGTCTGTCGTTTGCCTCTATGAATTACTCTGACGCACTGAAGGCTTACATAGCTTTAGCGGAGAAATCTAAGGATGGCAGTGGTCCTACCGAGGGTAAGGGTTTTTCTTCAGTCATCTGACTCACTTATCGTGGCCCGTTTCTGGCAAATTAGTCGGTTTTATCTCCTCTTATTTTTGTAGTTGTAGCCGAGGGCGAGACTACTACGGCTGGAGCTGGAGTTGACAAAGGTCGGGTTTCAACTGGGGAAACTAGTGCTAGACCGGACCTTTCGAGGGAAGAAGAAGTCTCCCCGGCTACTGCTATCGGGAATGAATAGGGCGAGGAGGCTTAACTTGCTGACGGAGGATGTCTAACAGGCTCTGCATGTTCTTCTTTTATGCTTCTTTTGATTTCCTCGGTATTTTTGTAAGAACAATTCTATATTGACCAGTGAGTTGATCGTACCTCGCTCGTTTACTGCTCTTATGGGTTTGTATCGGAATTAGGCGAAGAATCGTGACCTTTATTTTCCCAACGCCCGTTAGAACGAGTCGACTTTTAGGTTTTTGGAAGGCTGCGGTTTTCCATCATACCTTTAACCCGAGACTCTACTCTCGTCGACCCCTTTCCTGTGTCAATGCAATGATGTCATCCATTTAAGGGGCTTTCTGGAGAAGGCGCTTATTTATATTATTATTATTATTTTTTTTTTTTTTGGGAAACGGAACGGTCGCTGGTCCATTCCCGATGGGACGTGAGCTAGTTTCAATATCTTGCTTTTAATGATCTGCCGGTCCCGAAGGGTCGAAACGAGTTCACGAGTTAAGGCGATTTCTAATTCGAGGGTTATTTAAGTGGAGCCGCAAAGGGTTTTACTCCCATCTTTGGCTTGCCGTATGAAGGTAAGGACCCCATGGACCCCCTCCTTCGCCCTTCCTTCTACAGGCAGTTTGGCTTAAGAGGTACTACCCATCGTCTGAAAATCCCCTCCGCGTTTCATGGACATTTGGACGAAGTAAATGTAGGTGCCGTAGCCATCGAAGGCCCCAGTGGCCATATATGGGGAGTCACTTTGCTGAGGGACGCAGATGCGGGGGAGATTTGGTTCGCGAACGGGTGGCTGGACTTCTTGGTCGACCATCACATAGAAGTGGGGGACCTTATGACCTTCTTCTACATGGGGGGGACCCATTTCCGAGTATCCATTTATGGGAGAAATCGGTGCCTGAAGGAGTGGGCTCTCTCGGCTCGCCCTTTTCACCGATCCGTCGTTCTCAGTGATGACGGTGGCAGCGGGAGGGAGGAGGATGAGGAGAGCGAGTCAGGCAGCTCTGCAAATTAGGGCGTTCGCCTTTCTAGCATTCTCTTCTCTTCGTCTTTTTATGTGTCGACTTTTGTAATTTACTTAGTAACGACTTTATAAATAATCATCGCTTTCATATACTCTAGCGCATTCTTGATCACGATAACCGGACGATTCTTGGATTCTCCCGCCCCTCTTTCCTATTCCCGTACCTTTACAATGGCCCAGGACACTAATCTACCACTCGCTAGAGTAGGTCAAACGCCGAACCTAAAATAAAGGCGAGGGGAAAAGCCTAGCTTGTTGGCTTTTATTGGAACTGGTCTATCCTATCCAGGAAGCCGTGTAGTCTCGTCAGTGTCTACTGTTGCCATTTTCGGGAATCGAGCTTGACTCTCGTGACGGATTTGATATCAGCGAGGGGTGTGTCTATATTAACGCACATCCATCCTCAGTTTCCTGCCTTCCAATGGCTTCTCCTTCTCTTCCCCATTCCTTTTTTATTTTGTTTGATCCTGAAGTTCACTCACGGTTATTTAAGGATCCCATCTCTATACTCTCGGGGCTTGGATTTATCTAGCTCAACATACGTAAGCCTTAGGAGCCCGAATGGCCGTAGTTGGCTCGTGGCGTTCTGCCGAGAGGAATTTCCAAGGAAAGTCTGGTTTGGTCCTGGATGGTCGAGCTTCTACACAGACCACGGGCTGGCGGAAGGGGAATTGCTAATTTTCTCCTACCTTGGCGATAAGACTTTTCAGGTGGAGATTTTTGGGAAGGATGGTTGTCGGAAATTAGTTGACCCTTGCATCTGGCCTTCCAGCTATAGGCCCCTTTCATATGATGATGAGCCTAGAAGGGTTCAGGCTTCGTCCCGTTCATCCACTGGGTCCTGCTAAGGGGATGTGTGGGTCGTCAAGTTTTCACGCAAGGGAACTTTGTGCATCCTATGTAATACGTTTTTTCGCTTGTATTTGTCCTTGCCTTAAGTACATATAACTAAGGCGTATACTAATCCCCAAATATGCGGGCTTGCATCTGGTGAGTTTTACCATAATTAAGATGTATCTTAAACTCTAAATGCGCGAATTAATATCGGGTGAGCTTTTTCTAACCTCTGGTCTTCTGAGGGGGACTCCCCCGGTTTTTTAGAGATTTAAGACCTTTCCTTCCTAGTGATTGTTTGAGGTACTTTTTCCTGTCTTCTTCTGAGTTGGTTGGGACTTTGCGCGAGTCAGAAAGACTTGATCTCCATTCGGGGAGGCTTGATGCGAGTTTTGGAATACTCGGCCTCCCTTCGGAGGGTTTTCGTGCGGGCCAAGGCATTCGACCCTCCTTTGGTGGGGCTTTTACGTGAGTCGGGAGACTTGACCCTCATTCGGAGAGGCTTGATGCGAGTTTCGGAACACTCGGCCTTCCTTCAGGGGGTTTTCGTGCGGGCCAAGGCACTCGACCCTCCTTTGGTGGGGCTTTAACGCGAGTTCGGGGACTCGGCCCTTTTCCGGAGGGACTTTATTGCGAGTCAAGGGACTCGGCCCTTTTCTGGGGGACTTTTTGGCGAGTCGAGGGACTCGGCCCTTCGGAGGGACTTTTTGGCGAGTCGAGTGACTCGGCCCTTCGGAGGGACTTTTTGGCGAGTCGAGGGACTCGGCCCTTCGGAGGGACTTTTTGGCGAGTCGAGTGACTCGGCCCTTCGGAGGGACTTTTTGGCGAGTCGAGGGACTCGGCCCTTTTCTGGAGGGACTTTTATGCGAGTCAAGGGGCTCGGCCCTTTTCCGGAGGGACTTTTATGCGAGTCAAGGGGCTCGGCCCTTTTCCGGAGGGACTTTTATGCGAGTCAGTGGAGGAGATCGGGTGGTATTTTTGGGCGACTCTTTTACAAAAACTCAGGCTTTTGCTTCCATTACTGATAATAACGACGTAAATGTTCTGCATGAAATGGTCGCTTAAGGATTTGCCCTTCCATATTTGTGAGGTAGTAGGTCCCGGTCCTGACTTCTTTTTTCACTATGTATGGACCTTCCCAGTTCGGGGTTAGTTTTCCCGTCCGGCTCTTGTTGCCTTGGAACTCGTTTTTCCTTAAGACCAGGTCCCCTAGCTGGAAGCTGACTCCTTTCACCCGGGAATCGTAGAAGCGTTTCACCCTTTGGCGGTATGCCGCAGTACGTAATTCGGAGACTTCTCTTTTTTCTTCAAGAAGATCCAACTCCACCCGGAGTCTTTCTTCATTGGATTCCGGGGAAAATGCTTTGGTTCGGAGCGTTGGCATCCCTATTTCACGGAATTCGCCTCGGCCAAAAGCGGCGAGGCGAATGGAGTTTCTCCTGTTGGGGTCCGGGAGGTCGTTCGATAGGCCCATAACGCACTCGGAATTTCCTCCACCCAGCTCGTCCCGTCCCTGATGACCCGAGTTTTTAGTATTTGAAGTAGAGTCCGGTTGGTTACCTCGACCTGTCCGTTGGCTTGGGGATGTGTTACCGATGTCAGCCTAGCTTCTATTCCTAATTTGGTACAGAAGTTCTTGAAGGCTTGATTGTCAAACTGTCGCCCATTGTCAGTGATGAAGGCCACCGGTATCCCAAATCGACTGACAACTGTTCGCCAGAGAAAATTCTCACATGCCTTCTCAGTGATTTTGGCGGAGGCTCGCCTCTACCCATTTAGTGAAGTAATCGATGGCGGCGATTAGGAACTTCATCTGTCTGACATTCTTTGTAGGGAGCGGGCCTAGGATGCCGACCCCCGCAGGGGCAAAGGTCTCGGGCTGACTATTGGGGTGAGCGGTGTTGGTGGTCGCCTTTGTATTTTCGCGTGGCGTTGGCATGCGTCACATTTCCGAACAAACTCCATGGCTTCCCGAGACAATGTGGGCCAGTAATACCCTTGTTGTAAGACTTTGTGCCCCAGGGCTTTTCCTCCCAGATGATCCCCGCCGATGCCTTCATGTATTTCTCGTAAAGGCGTGCTAAACCCGGTTGGCCGTAGACACCTTAGAAGTGGTCGAGTATAAGACCTCTTGTATAGGCTGTTGTCGATTATACTGTACTTGGCTGACTTCGTGACTATCCGCCGAGCTTCCTTTGGCTCGAGTGGAAGGGACCCGTCTTGGAGGTATTCTTTTATGGGGTCAATCCAGTATTGCTCCTCTTCTATGTTCAATATTTCATCTTCCGGGCGCCCTTCAATGGTCTTCTTCATTAGGCTTTGGATGTTGAAGGGTCGTTTTAGATCGGCTTCAGGCGAAGACGCTATTTTGGACAAGAGGTCGGCTTCTTTATTTTCTGTCCGCGGGATTTTGACTATTTCAAAATGTACGAAGCTGGGGGTGATCTTCCTTACCACTGCCCGGTATTTTATCATATTCTTTTCCTTAGCTTCGAAATCCCCCGTGGTGTGTCCGGCAATGAGTTGGGAGTCCGTGTATGCTCGCAATTTCTGTACTCCTAAACCTCGAGCCAACTGAAGTCCTGCGATGAGGGCCTCATATTCTGCCTCATTATTCGTTGCCTTGAAATCGAACTTAAGGATTGTTGATGTATGCCATCCCGAGGGAGAGCCTTGATTACTAATCCAGCTCCTGCTCTCTCTTAGTGGCCGAATCGTCCACATGCAAAGTCCAATGCAAGGAAGGTGTCTCCGTTGATCCGAGGGTCTCTGTTGTGGTGATTCTTTCCTGCTCTTCTGCTGTTAACTCTACTATGAAGTCAGCCAATACTTGTGCTTTGATTGCAGTTCGGGGTTTGTAGCTGATTTCGTACTGTCCCAATTCGACTACCCATTTGGCGAGTCTTCCTGAGGCTTCCGGTCGGTGAAGGATATGCTTCAGGGGTTGATCTGATAGGACCGTGACCTTGTGTGCTTGAAAGTACGGTCTGAGTCGCCTTGTTGCATTGATGAGGGAAAAAGCCAGTTTTTCTAATGGGAGATACCTCGTTTCTGCGTCACCTAGTACTTTCTTTGGTGTAGTAGATCGGTTTTGAATTCCTTTCTCCTCTTTTTAGGAGGACCAGAGCTCACCAGCGGTGTGGTTGTTGCCAAGTAAATGTAGAGCTCTTCCCACGGTTGGGGTTTGGCGAGTAATATGGGAGATTTAAGGTAATCCTTGTGGCCGGTAGCGCTTTTACGCAATCCTCATTCCATTCCATTTTGGGGCCTTTACATAGCGCTTCGGAAGAAGGGAGATTCCTTTCTCACGATCTAGAGATAAATAAGCCCTAGAGGCGGCCAATCGCCATTCAACCTCTGTATTTCCTTGAGGTTTTGGGGATTTCATTTCCAAAATCGCCTTGATTTTTCGGGTTTGCCTCAATGCCCGTTGGGTTAGCATGAACCCCAAAAATTTCCCGAGCGAACTCCAAAAGCGCACTTACTTGGGTTGAGGCGCATGCCATATTTCGAAGGGATTGAAAGCTTCACAGAGGTCGGTTATATGGCTCTCGGCTTTTGGGCTTTTACCGGGATATATCGTCCACGTAAGCTTCAATATTCCTCGATGCCGCTTTTTGAAGACCACAGTTTACTAGCCTTTGGAAAGTTGCACTTTTGCATTTTTAAGGCGAAAGGCATTACCTTATAGTGATATATCCCTTTGCTCGTGATGAGCGGCGTCTTCTCTTAAATGCACTTTCTGACCATGCGAATCTGATTGTATCCGGAGAAGGCGTCCAGAAAACTGAGCATTTCATGTCCCGATGTCGAATCTACAAGATCATCAATCGAAGGCAAAGGGAAAGAGTCTTTTGGACAGGCTTTATTTAGGTCGGAATAGTCTACACACATTCTCCATTTTCCTGATGCCTTCTTTACCAGGACTATGTTGGCCAGCCAGTTTGGGTAGACTACTTCCCTTATGAAGCCTGCTCTGAGGAGTTTATCGACTTCTTCCTCTGCCGCCTTCTGTCGTTCGGGCGCAATGCTTCTTCGCTTCTGGATTACTGGTTTGAAGGCGGAATCCACGTTCAGTCGGTGTTCGATGATTTCCCGGTTTACTCCGGGCATATCCTCTGGTGACCATGCAAAGAGATCGGCATTGTTTCGCAGGAATTTCATCATTTCAATTTGGCGTTCGGTTGACAGCCCAGTTCCAATTTGAACAGTGTGTTCCGGCTGATCTTCGTTAAGTGGGATCGTGACAAGTTCTTCGACGGGCGTTGGTCTGTGATCCTCTTCATTTGGGGCCTTTGTATACTCTTCGAGTCATGGTTTTGAGGTCGTTCCTTTTGAAGAGTCCCTTCCTTTGAGGGTATCCGCATAACATTGTCGAGCCCGGCCGGTTGATCTCCTCTTACTTCTCCACATCCGTTTTGATTGAAACTTTAGGAGGAGGTGGTAGGTGACACTGGCAGCTCTTAAGGAGTTAAGAGTCGGCCTACCAAGTATGGCATTATGCTTGGACTCGCAGGTACCACTAAGAAGTTCTCTGTAGTTGTGGACTGTCTCGTGAGCCAACCGTCCTTGAGTGTAGTGTTAGCATTCCTTACGGTTGAATCGCTCCTCGAGAAACCTATCAGAGGCCGGACTTGACCGGTAGGAGCTGATCTACGTCGAACCTCATCCTTTCGAACGCACTCCAAAAAAGGACATCGACTGAGCTCCCAGTATCGACAAGAATTCTCCTTAGCTCAAAATTTGAGACTGTAATGGCGATAATCAGGGCGTCATCGTGAGGGTGGCAGACTTTCTCTGCCTCATCGTCGTAGAAGATTATCGGCGGCATTTCCCGTGCCCTCTTTTGAGTTGGACTTACTTGAGCAGTTAGCACCATCCGAGCGTAGTTCTTTCGTGAAGCAGAGCTTTCCCCCGCACATCCGGGGCCTCCGCTGATGCAGCCAACAATTTCCTTTCCGGTTTCATTCCGTCGAGTGGGCGATTCTTTAGTAAGCGCCGATTTGTGACAAATGTATTTTTCGAGCCTTCCTTTCCGTACAGCTTCTTCAAGAGCGTTCCGCAGGTGGGTGCATTCCTCGGTATCGTGGCCAGGAGCTCGGTGGAATTTGCAGTATCTTCCATTGTTGCCCCTCCGCCCCCCTGAACTCCTTACGGGTTCTGGCTTCCTCAGAATTTCCTGGCCTCGGATCTCCATGAGGATATGGCTCCGCGGCAGGTTGAGGGGGGTATGATGATTGTATTGGGGCACTGGCCCGTATCTTCTGGGTTCCCGAGGTTGGAGTTGATACTGTCCCTGGCGAGGTGGGGACCTTCGGGCCTGATCCACTTTCCCGAGAGGGTCTCGATGCTGTCCCTTTGGAGGCCCCTCCAGGATCTCGGCGGTCGTTCTTCTCCCGGCTTCCTTGTTGTCGGGCTTCTCTCTCCCAACCCTCGTGAATCTCGTCTGAATTGATGTATTTCTGGGCGTGGGACATAAGATCGGCTATACTCCTTGGTGATTCCAGGGTGAGCGAAAAACGAAACGGAGAATCTTGCAGTCCCTCAATCAGCATGGTTATAACCATTCTTGGGGGCAAGTCTTCTACCTTGGCTGCTTCCTCAAGGAATCGATCAAGGTATGCTCGAAGACCCTCCCCCCTTTGCTGCTTCACTCGCATGAGGGTTGAGGGTGTCTTCTGTTTTTTGGAATGGTTAGCAAAGCGAGTGAGAAATAGGTCAGTCATTACCTGAAAAGAGGGGATGGAGTTTGTGGGAAGCTCGGCGAGCCAATCCTGTGCCACGCCCTCAAGGGTAGATGGGAAAGCCCGGCACATCCTGGCATCTGAGTTTCCTGTCAGAAGCATCTTGGAACGAAAAGACTTTATGTGGTGAGCAGGGTCAGTTTTCCCGTGGTAGGCTGCCATCAAGGGTGGTTGGAAACTATCGGGTATGCTCTCCTCAAGGATCTCTTTAGTAAAGGGAGTAGCTATCCGAGACACATCGTTTCCACGCTCCTTCCGTGATTGGCCGTGACGCCTCGTTCCCTCTTTTCGTGGCAGCGTGTACCTTGGTGATCTTGGCGAGGTCCGACGCCGACGTGGACCGAGGGGATGAGCTTGGGCTTTCGGACCACGCCGCGCTCTTGCCGGTTTTCTTCGGCCCTCCTTCGGTAACTTACCCGTGGTCCGTCTTCAGAAGATTCCCAACTGAATATAGGGGCCTCATCCCGCCATTCCCCCCTGGCCCTCCGCGGGTGATGGGTGCGGGTATTCGGCCTCCCTCGGTTTTCGGATTGGATCCGGAGGTGCTTGGGTGGCGCAGGCAGTGGCGTTGGGATCTGGGGGACTTGTTGTCTTATGGTTTGAAGATCACGAGCGAGTTGTTCACAACGACGTGCCAGGGCCTGGTATTGCTCGTTGTGGATATTTCTTTCCTCCGGTGTGGGAAGGACAGTGTCGCCCGCCGGTGGGGTATCATTCGGCCCTCCAATTACACTACTTCCCGCTCCCCGTTCTTGGATGCGTTTGGACTTTCTCATGACAGCTTTTTGTTTGGTCCCCTACGTATATGCTTAAACTGTTGAGGCTAAAATCGGTACCCACCTAGAGATAGATACTGATTTCAGGTCAACGGCTAAATTTATATTTAACTGGTCAGACCTCCACAATTGCTGAGAGAGTCCATCAATGCTTCCAAAATCGAGAAACCTGCACAAGGAAACAATCCGTGGGGGTTGGGCCTGAATGCCCGGATTTAACTCCGACGGTCAAGTCAGTATAATCTTCTTCTTTTTCTTTTTTGGGTCAAGGTTTTTTGCTCTCCCTTTTCTAATAGCGCCTCCCCGTTATTTATAGCCCTGGTGGGAATCTTTGGCAATGCCTCGGATATGACGGCTCTTTATGGAGGAAGTGATGGGAGGGATTCATCCCTTTGTTGGGTCGGCTTTCCCCCGACCTGTCCCCTCCATGTCAGAGGTCACTTTTTCAATGTGTTCCCTCAAGAACCTGGCTCCTTTCTCGGGTTTACGAGCCGTATGCCCTGTGCAGCTGTCTAACCTGTCCATCGAGAATCAAGTGGGCGGTTCCTCCTGTCAGATCGGTATTTTAATGGTGGGTTGTCTTGTTACTGGATTAGCATGGGCACTAGTCCTTTTTAGACTCAGATCATTCATTAACCGTACTTGTATTATGGCTCCAGTCATTCGATCAATTAATTCCCTGCTATCACTCTTCCCCATGCTCTGACTTCGATCGTGGTAGCTTCCCGGGTAAGATTTTGGTCGGCTAGAGAGTCTTCCCTTTGAGGTGTGACGGCTTATCGAGGCATGGGCGAGGGGTGATGAGGGTTTCACGTGGACATGCCGGTTGGTAGAGAACAGCCAGGATGTGTCCACTTGGTGGACCGTTTTCACCTTTATCATAAATATATCTTTTGGTGAATTTTTTATAGACTAGAAATTCCTCTTCTTCTTGTTTTGTCTGTTAGTGTTCTAGTTTCTTCTCCCACTTAAATTCTCATAGCCTAAAAAATCAAAATATTTTATTTGATTTAGTGTCAACTAATTGAAACTTTAAAAAAATTAAGTTTTAGTTATTTTTAAAACATTGAGGATTACCATCAAGTTGATAGATAGGTTTGATGAATTGAATCAGTTATACATATTTAAGTTGAGCAATTTTTTTTTATTTATCTTTAAGTAGTTTGGTATATATTAGTACCTGATTAGCAACTTTCATAAGGAAAGATTGGCTACCACACTCCGTTTCAAAATGAGAGGTCGAGGGAGATTGAGGCATATCTAAAGCATGTCTTTACCAAGTAAGGGCTTAATTACCACGAACATGATTTCAGGAACCTCCAATTAAGGGTTTAATTATAAATAAAAAATAATTATTGTTACAATAATTTACATATGAATTGTCACGCCCCGACCCGGATTCTTGGACCTCGAGCACGTGAACAGACCGGTCGTAACCAAGTAAGACGCACCTCACTCGGCTAAGGCCTGTGTAATCAAAAGCAGGTAACAAAATAACAAAATAACAAAATAACAAAATAAAGTCTCAAATATCATAACAGAGTCTCAGCGGAAATAAAATCATAAGGGTTTAGATACCCTACAGAATACCAGGCCCTAGAAGGGGCCTATATTAAAAGTCTCTCACACACAAGAAAAATAAAAGAGATCCTCGGACCTCTGCAAAATAACTCGACTCTCGGACGACTCCTGAACTCGAGTCATCTACTCCTCAGGATCTAAAAAAGAAAAGAGCAAGAGCGTGAGTTTTCGAAAGGAAAGCCCAGTAAGTACTCCTGCGGGGATCATAAAGCCATCATATACAATAATATGATCATCAAATCAAACAACGGGGGTACGCCCCCTCAAAAGCTATCTCTAGAAGTCTACCCCAATCAAAATCAACGGTAACGGCCCTTAACTACAGTAGCTCTCAATCTCTGCAACGAGTTCCAAAGGAAAGCTTGGCAAACGTCTCCCTCGACCAGCTCCATCTGCCACTGCTGGAATCTCGACCCTCCGGTCGTACGGCTCTCACGTAGTATATCGATAGCGCCACCTCTTATACGTGTCGACACGGCCAGCGAATCATCCCCACTAACGGGTAGGACAACATGAGTATCGTCCCTCTGGCATGGTAAGCCGAAACGCCAGGGTATCCCGTCCCTGAGCATTCCCCAAACGGAGCCCCCAAGCTCTACTGAGTCCGGGCGGAAGACCAACAATAAATCAGGGATATCAACATCTCAAAACAGTTAAACATGCTCAGCAGGAATCCAAACAATCAAGAAAGCATGAATGAACTCAATAATATCATCAATCATGATAGTAACAAAGCCAAAGAAAACTCTGAAGAGTGGGTATAAGGCAAGTGTACTTACATTACTAATAGTATTTGGAATCCCTCGGGAATCCCTCCTTAAATCTATTAATGAAATCGATAATGAAAAAGGAAAACTATATAACTCGATTACCGGCCAAGATCTTAAAATCCTTAGTTGTATATGCAAGATACTCTAAATGGCCTAAGTCGAGTCGTGTGGGCCTTCCCTTGTTTCCTATGTCATTATCCTTAAGTATCCTAACCTTACTGTTTTCTATATATAAACCAGGGTGGCTTGGTGGCCAAGGCTCACCACAAAGCTTGGGAGGTCATGGGTTCTATTCCCTTACTTGCATTTTTTTATTCCTTTAATTTTCTGTTCCTTTATTAATTAAAATTTTCTATTCAGTCCAAAAAGAACTAAGTAACATAGTGGCTAAGGCCCATCAAGCATAAGTGAGGGGTCCCCTGGTTCCTATTCCCTCTCTTACCCCTTTTTTTGTTCTTTTCCTTTTATCTCTCAATCTCGTTAGACTAGCTTACTTAGCTAAACTTGACTCAACCAATCAAAAGTAAAACAAGGCCCTGGTGGTTAAGGCCCAACATGTTGTATAATAAGACTTGGGTTCCAATCCCCTCTTCTACAAGCCCCTTTTTTTTATATCAACCTGATTCAACAATATGGTTGAATCCAATCTTTTTAATATGACTAAACCCAATTATCTATCTAGCCAGGACCCAAGTCTCTCAAACTCAAGTCAATTTAGTTGAACCCAACCATTAATCTTTTTTGAACCCAACTTGTTTAGTCTAGACTCGATCAGACCCATCAATCTATTTTATTTGTTTTTGACTCGATCAAACATATTGGTTTTTAAAATGGACCCAGACCCAAATCAAATTACATCAAGTTGATTAGACCCAATCAATTAACCAATTATGTTTATCTACTCCTCACTGACTAACCCTAACCAGTTACTAATCTTAATCTTCTTCTTCTTTTGAACAGGACCTCGCTAGTGAGAAGTTGGTGCTCCAGTCACCTGGAGCGGCCTCCAATGAGCGGGTAGCTAGCCAACACTCCGTTGAGAGGCCTTCGCTGTCCGAGAAGGGCTTGTACACCGCGATCGTCTCTTGGAGCGTAGAGCCGCCACCTTTTCCTCCTCATCTCGTTAGAGCACACTTGCTCATGGTCAGAGCTCTCCCTTCCTCCGATGTTCCGTCCTTTAGACGAACAGAGGTCCCCTATCTACCCTTATGTTTGCATAATACTTGTGAACGAATGCGAAAGGAGAAGAAAAAACTCACCCGCGATGACTGGCGGTGTAAGAGGCTCCTGAGAATCTCTCCGACAATCAAGCGTTGTGGTGCACCATCAAGGAAGGTGTAAAATCCGAGGATTTTAGAGATTAAATTTTTCTAGTTAATTTCTTTGATCATTTGGTTAATAAGGGAAAATCTCCAAGTTTGGGTTTGTTCGTGGTTTTGTTTCTATTTGCTCTTTAAGCAATTAGTTGAATAATAAAGGATTTATAATTTGCTGTTTAATTATTTTGTAATTAAAGAAGTTCCCCATGTTTGGAAATAGTTAGATTTGTTTAAAATGATTAATATCCTAATTAGAGGAAATTAGGAATATATATATATATAAGTATATATATATATATATATATATATATATATATATATGATTATGGTTTGAAAGCATTAAATGCATATATTAGATTATATTATTTTATATATATATATATATATATATATATATATATATATATATATATATATATATATATATATATGACCACACACGTTAATGCTAAGAGACTAATTATGCATCTTTGTGATATCATGTTCAAGGAGAAAGACCAAATCATGCATTTAAGATATGATTTGATTGATAAGATATATATATAAGTATATGATTTGATTGATAAGGTATATGATTTCAAGAGCCATGTCAGCCCATGCATGAGCTTCACTCGTTTAAATCTATGGACAAGATTAGAGTTGTGGAAATAAATAAATAAATAAATAAACATTTCATTGGTGGTGGTGGGTAAAGATATCAATCAAATTAGAGATTGATTTGATAAATTATGTTTGGAAAATAATATATATTTATATAATCATAACTGATTTGTCTAAAGATGCTTATGAGATGATATTATATAGATATATAAAAAAGGAATGCATGGATGGTGTTTATAAAGATATTTATATAAATATTTTACGAAAAGTAAGGGCATGATTAAAAAAAATGGGATAATAGATGTATAAAATATATATTTAAAATATGCATGTAAAGGATGGTTCTAAAAAAATAAAATAAAAAATAAAATAAAATAAAATCTCTCTCATACATGACACTTAGATTATATTATATAGTAAAATATATTCATATAACTATATATAGAGAGATAGAGAGAGAGAGAAGGAGCCACCACCGATCGAGAGGGAGAAAGAAGGTAGTGTCGGTGCTTCTTGAGCGGCCTCCAAGCCCGCCGGAGCACATCCCTAGTCTATCAGCGAGTGCTTTGAGTCGTTTCTTTGTCGGATCACAGCCGGGCTTGAGGAGGTATAAGAGACGAAGAAACGATCTCGGTAACTTCATCAAAAGAGATGGAAGACGACGGACGATCGCCTTCGGTGAGCTCTCCCTACTTGTAGATTAATGGGTAATAATTACTTTTGTATTATTAGTTAATGGAGTACATCAACCATGGGGGTTGAGTGCTTGGATGAGAGGCCTCAAGAGCTTAGTAGTGGTTGTGGTAATGGCTGAGGAGAGGGGTTGTGGGTACACTGGCCTGTCGGTGAAATGATTTATAAATGAGGGTGGTAATACGGTTTGGGTTTCATAGATAAGAATGTGTTTGTAATTGCTGGATTGATTATCCCTAGGGTTTGTTATGCATAAGCTTTCTCTATGAATAATCATGAACATGAATAAATATAGACTTGGTGTATAGGCTTATAGATTGAACTGTAAGCCTCCTATCCTTGGAATCATAGTTAACAGACGGTTAGCATAGTGGCATGATGTAAAATCCATGAATTTTTGGAAATAAATATTTTGAAGAATATTTAAATTATTTACTCACCACGATTAGTGTTATTGTGGGATTAAATGATTTATTTAAATTAAATGGAAATTAAATTATTATGGGGTCTTTTGGGACTGAAAAATAATTTACGAAAGGTTGAGGACCTTAGAGAAGTTTCTTCTCTCACCGTTTCGAGGACTTTACGGTAAATAAAATATGTTGAGGGACTTAGAGAGAGAATGCCCGTCTCACAGAAGATGGACTATTTTGTAAATTAAATAAATGGGGGGACCTCACGGAGAATTTTTCTGCAAAGTTTTGGTTTTAGCAGGTGAGGATCAAGCCATCTATGAGAGTGTTGATCGTAAGGAAATGAGTAAGGCTCTCATTGAGCCACGTGGCGATCAGAGATGGAATCCATCTCATCGCATACTCGATACGAGGAAAAGGAGAGGAAGTCAGGTAAAAAGGGCCCTACCGTGAGGGCAACCTGAAGCCGTTCATCAGCTATGTTAATGGATACGAGGCAAAGATCAAAAAATCTTGACCGTTAATATGTTTAAAATTCTGGCCGTTTAGATGGTGAAAGTGTCGGATTCGAGACGAAAGATTAAATCTCGGCCGTTTAAGAAGGATCAAGTGATCCTCGCCACCCATCTGTGAGAGCAGATCGAGGCACCACCGCCACTCCTCTCCGCCGCACAGCGTCCTCGCGCTTGAGGCCCACTTGGGTATCCCAACCGTTTAGCGTGAGAAGCCTTGGCCGGTCGCCGCTGCATTACTCCCAGGAGCGGCCGCTGAACGCCCGAGGCCTATAAAAGGGGGGCCTCACTCCTCTGTCTCGGCATCCCAACCACGGTGAGCTCTGTCTTCTCGGTGAGGTGGCCGGGTGGAGGAAGTGAAAGCGCTCGGTGGAAGCTCTCGCGCCAAGGATCCGGCGAGGTCCGAGGGGGACCAAGGCGTCAGCGCTCACGGGGAGAAGAAGGGCAGCCGGCGGCCTTGAAGAGGAGAAGGAACGTTACCGGCCCGAGCTCGTCGGAGTAGAGCGAGGGGAAGCGTTCAGGCGACACCGACACCCCGTCGTCGACAAACCCCTCGGTAAGCATCTAAAAACTACGTAGAGTATTTTAGAGTCATTCTCATGAGCATATAGTCGGAATGGCCCGAGAGCTTCGCGGGAAGGGGAAGTCTGGCGAGAGTTTTGTTAGTCTCGGCGGCGATGAAGGCGATGGCGCTCGGAGGAGCCAGTGGTCGATGGAACTCTGGCGTCGGGGACCAGAGCACGCAGGCAGTGCTTTCGGGCTTCGCCCGGCGATGAAGGTCGATGGTGGCGTTCGGTCGCGCGAAAGAGAGAAGAAGATGAAGTTTTTTAAAAATAATAATAATTTTAATCGTTTAAATTACCTTATAAACTTAGGGGTGTGACAGCAATTAACTAATAGCTATTTATTTGCTTCTCTCTTTAAATAAAAAAAAAATTAGTTGATTATTATTATAAATAATAATTAAACTAGACATGGTATTAAAATGGGGAACTTTGGACTTGTGACAATAAATAAAAGTTAATAAATTATTAACTTAGTGTGACAAAATATTGATTAATCAATTTATACTTTTCTCTCTTGGACTAAGATGCTAGCTAAATTGTTATGACAAATAATAAATATCTAGTAGTGACAAAAATAAAATCAATTACTTGATTTAAATAATTTTGTCTCTAACTATGTTAGTTGTGACAAAATTAAAGAGATAATTAGGTGCTTGCTAACTATGGTAGCATGACCATTATTTTGATTAATCGCTTTGCATAATTGAATAACTATGTGAAACGTAGGAATTGTGACAAATATAAATAGTGAAAATATATTTGTTAGTGATAATTAGTAGTAAATATACAATTAACTAATTATTTGAGAAGACAAATTAAAGGATGGGTCGTAGTTATTGTGGGGCAATACTTGGTTTACTCGATATAAATGGATCAAGAAGATAGTTAATGATTTTAGAAGGAGCTAAGCCCTAAACAAAATCGGACCTAAAACTTTAGGGTCACAAGTTGCCAAATGACCAAAATACCCTTCTAGGGTAAAAAGGGGTTAAGAACAATCTAAACAGGCTTAACTGAAATGACTGAATAAGAGTCAGACTCGACAAATAGGCGGAGTAGGTGCGAAAATTAACTAAAGGACATAGAAGCGGGAATAAGGGGTGGTAACCGAGAGAGATGGTCCTTGGACCGTTAGTGGGCCTAAGCCCAACAAGGGCGCTAGGCATGCATGAACACTTAGAGATAGAAAATTATTGGAACAATAATTCTAATAAACCGTTATATGCGGATACTCGGGGAGATGTAAAGGCATTTCAAAGGGAGACCGAGGAAGACATTTAGTCTCTAGAGGTAAGATTCACTTGCCTAGTTTCCACCCGTGCCGGGATTTCTTGGACTTGCTATGTACTCTTATTACATGCCTTCTTTGAAGCCATACATGCTATTCATATACATTTTTGAATCACATTGAGCATGTGTGTGTGTTTGTTTTCGGGGCGTTGGTGTCCTGTTTGTTCCTCTTTGCGGACTCGATTGGAGCTAGGGAAGCTCCAATTTAGGAGTGTTGAGGGGGCGGGACCCCACGACCTTCGGCGGCCTTACGAGAGAAGCAAATCTGCAGGAGGGTCTTGTCAGTGGGCATGAATTACTTGACCGTGTTAACACGTAGGGAGAGGTAGTTCTACCGACGATGATTTGGAGGGTCAAGCGACCAACTAGGTCGTATTTATATCAAAAATTTGGACATCTTGGCTGAGAGTAAACTTTGAGTTCTCTTAGAGACTCACCTCTGAGCAGAGGGCTTACGTAGCGAGAAGTCATTACCTTTGACTTGCTTGTGGTAGACTCCTAGGACTTTATTGTTGATACTATGATCCTGTTGACTGTCATTTTTCCCATTGATGACACTATGACCTGCAGGAGTACTTACTGAGCTTTCCCTTTGAAAGCTCATGTGTTTTCTCTTTTTCTCTTTACAGATTCCGAGGTATAGGAGGGGAGAAAGCCTGGGGAGAGGACTCCGGAGGACCAGAGGTTATAGGAGTCTTCTTTATTTTTATCTTTGTGAGCATTATTATTGTTGTAGGACCCGTATAGGGACCAGACTTCTATAGAGCCTACAGACCCTAATGACTCTATGTTCTTATGAACTCGAGTTTATGTTTGTTTATGGATTGTTATCTGCTTATCACCTTATTAGGCCTTGTATTCGAGTTGAGTTTATCTCTTCTTTAATACGGCCGGTCTGTTGACGTGCTCGAGGTCCCGAGATCCGGGTCGGGGCGTCACACATGATTTAAAAGTTCATGAAATATAGGCATAGAAGATAGTTTAAGTAGAGTACTTGTTCATCAAGCATGGATGATCTTAAGTACATGCTCTTTGCTTTGGTTGATATAAGATGACAGTAATGGAAATACATGAACATATAGTTGAGTAGAGGCTGATGGTTTTATGTGATTGTATGGATATCACGGGATTGGATGGAGTGTATCTCATTTTGAGTTTGAGTTGGGTAACAACCATGCTTGATCTTGATTTATCTGAGGGGAATAGAAGACATGCCTAGTGTTCAGTAACTATAAAGGTTTCATGTTAAATTTGGTATTGGGTCCTTGATGAGAAGTAGATGGGATTGATAATGAGAAGTTAAAATTCATGGCGATTGTTTGTTGGGTTGGATGCGTTAGCCTTGGAGAGATGGTTTGGTGAAGTTATCAACTACTAGATGTTGGTAAACCATACTTCTGGATACTAGCTAGTTGATGAAGGTTGGGGTAGTGTGGTGTTGTTATGAAGTGTAAGTGGAATCAATTAAAAGAATAGGCTTGGTTTCGGGTGTTAAATGAGCTGTTGGGCTCGATTGAGTTAAATGTGAATAAGTTATTTGGATTCATGACTTTGGGGCTGTGAGTTGTTTGATGATTTGGCGAGTGTAGTAAGTGGTGGTTGATTAAATAAAACCAAAATGAGGACATGGTTAGGGTTCAATAATCTTGGTTTATGATAACTAAATTGTTTTATTTAAATAAATTGAATTGGTTTACTTTAGACCCAACTCGGGTTTTGTCAATTCTCGTTGGTGGGGTCTAAGAGTTGAGCACCTTGGTCAAGAGAGTTGGGTTTGTTAATGGGTCGGGTCCACTTAATGAACTTGTATTTTAAAAGTAATCATTTTTTTTTAGACGCACGAGCGTTTATTAAAAGTGGACTTGTGTTTACCAGATTTCAACGTTGAGCCACATCAGGAGTGACACGAGTCGGTCGAGCCGACTTTTTGGTAAAGGTAAGTGCTTCTGCCTAGTACCTACCCAGCTTTGGGTTTTCTTGACCTTGATATTGCATGTTTCTTTGTAAGTGCACCTGCCTAGTACCTACCCAGTTTTGGGTTTTCTTTAATACATACTTTTGTTTCTGTTTCCTTGCTGAAGTATTTGTTGATCTTGATATTGAACTATTGCTTCAGTATTTGTTGTATGATATCACGGGTTTGGTATGTTTTGGATTTGCATACACGTGTTCACTATCTTGCTTTATTGGGTTCCATGATAGTGTATGCATATTGATATGTTAGCTTTTGTTGGACATGATTGAGTATGCTGAACATGCCTTCCCGATTGTCGAGTGCGTGGCCGTGGAAACCGCATTGAGCCTATACTCCGTCGGGTTTGTGTGTGTGTCGGTACATTCTTGTTCTTTGAACATACCTTCGTTGATCGGCACATGGCGTGAAACCACGTGAGCCGGTCACTCCGTCCAGGGTTGGTGTTTTGATGTTTCTTGTGTTGTAGATTCTCACATTCGGTCTGATTATGTTGCGGGTGTCCAGGGGGAGGACACTCTAGACGTCCTGTAGTCCTACCAGGGGAATGGAACTCTGGATGTCCACCCGTCAGTGGGGCGATCACATGCTTGGGTAATGCATTACATGTAGGAGCTCTACCAGACTTAAGGGTTTGGATGATAAGATTCAAGATCGGCTTCGGTCGATGGCTGCCGGGGAGATGACAAGTTGGTTCTTCATGATTTGACTTCATGTTTTGTGTTTGTGCTTAGTGTTGGTGATCCTTGTGTGCTTTGAACTTAGTCTTTCCTATGGTATTGCTTGTGTGGATCACTATTACACGATTGTTTTTAATGACGTCTTCGCATCCCTTGAGGGGTTACTTACTGAGCTTTCCATTTGAAAGCTCATTCCACTTGTTTCCTTTCTTTTGTTCCAGGACTTGAGGTGTAGGTAACTTGGGGTCAGGAGCTGTGCAAGGGATTGAGATATTCTAGTAGAGGTTCGAGGACCTAAGGTTTTCCTATATGAGAATTTATTTTGTAGGACCCTTGTAGGGCCTTAACTTGTGTAAAGTGTCAAATTATGTTTTAAATTCTACTGTAAGACTCTGATTATTGAAGTTAGTGGATTTTATTATTGCATGCTTTTGATTACTTAGGCCTTGTATCCGAGTGGGGCTCGTCTCCACTTAGAATGCATTGCGTCTACATTCACGATGCTTTCGAGGTCACGGGATTGGTCGAGCGTGTGAAGGTCCTTTGCTAAGGTCTTGGCGCCTTGGCGAATAGGGGAAACTCTCTAGCAATCATGTATTGCGAAGAGCCCGCATACCATGAGGAACAAGGTTAGTTCTACTCTGTCCACATGTCGTCCGAGTCAGGAGAGATTCTTATTAGTCTTCCACGGTTTTGCAAAAGTTTTGCGGGGTTCATAAATTACTTACCCGGATCCTAGGAGCTTAGGCGGTATGCTACGGTTTGTCAGTGAGGTCACAAGCCCTCACTGCTCAAAGGAAGCTTGCCTAGGCACCGCGGCGCTAGACTCCTCTCGTTGAGAACGGAGAACACACCACCACTCAAAAGGTTGCTGCTAGGGTTCTTCCAGCGCTCTCCCTCTTATTGGGTCCGCGGACGAAATCAAACGGAATCGCAATCACGTTGATTGCGGGCGATTTTGGGGTTCCTTTCCTTTTCCAACCCTGATCCATCGCGTGATGGCTGCGTGGACAGAGAAGGCTGGTTCATGCCTCGAGATATCAAGTCTCCTTCTATCAAACGGTGGCGATCACGTGCATGAAAGTCAACAGTAGATCATTCATGTTTATGCCTTGGATCCATTATCCACTCAGATGGGCGTTCGAGATAGGTTGACAACTAATGGTCAGATGTGGTTTCCTTTGCCTCGAACTTAAGGCAGATCGGTGAGATGGACTGCGTGGAGTTCCCCTAACCATCGCGGTTGGACGAGCGACTCGGATTCACCCCCGTGCCTTCAACTTGATCGACGATCTCAGATGGACGATTGCAAATCGTTCACACGATAGGGGCATGCTCACAATTTCCTTAACGGTTCGAAATGAATGGTGGAGATGCCACATCGTGCCTAGAACTTACGCTCCATCCCCTGATCAAGCAATCTCAGCTGTTGATCCCCTCTAATACAATTTCTCCCATGAGATCCCTTGTAATCTTAAAAACAAACCCTTATTCTTTTAGTACTTTACATGAAGGTCCCTCGCCCATGAGAGGAGCAAAATTTCCACCAAGTCCCTAGACTTTCTAAAATTACGAATTAGTCCCTAACAGCCCCAATTAACTCCAATTTAGGAATTTAAATAATTATTCCTTCTTTCCAATTAAGTCCAAGTAATTATAAAATTGGAGATTTCCTTTAATTGAAAAAATATTTAAAGAAAAAAATTAAAAGAAAAGAAATTTTTATTCCCCTAAAATCCTTGGATTCTACATGAATTTAGTTACATTTGTAAATTGTAATCTTTGCTTTACTTTTTATGTATTTATTTTATTTTATTATTTTTCTTTTGCTCTTGGTTAATATCTTCTTCTCATTTTCTTCTTTACTTTCATTTTGTTTACTTCATTCCTTTCATTGATTTCATCTTTACTTGCTTCATTGCTTTTTTCCTTCTTCATTCATCTCTTTTATTTTCTTGTGTGTATATTGTTGGCAGTAGTGGTTAAAATATAGTAACTCACATGCACAATGGAATAAGGAGGGGGACATAGGGGTCAGGTTTCAAAAATTTTCTTAACCTACTTTATATATCCCAATACATCTAATAATTAATCACAATATATCATATATATTGTGTTGATGCTCAAAACGGTTACGGCCTTATGGACTACTTTCTAGTGAGAGTTCAACTGAGAAAATGAGTGGTTTAAGGTAGTTAGAGTTGGGGACATGAGTTTCCTAGGGCTTTCGATCGCCAAAATAGTAAGGACTGAGGGATGGCCACCGGAAGGAGGGTCTTTCATACTTGCGAAACAAAGAAGTTCAGGGGATCCCCACCCCCTCCCGTAGGCCTTTCGAGTCGGGTTGGGTGGAGGTCATGAGTAGAGGGAGGAGATAGGTGGAAAAGAGGAGAGTATCGTTGCTGGGAGTAGAGGACCTTCTTTCTTTCGAGAAAAATGTCTAGGAAGAAGAGTAATTGTCCCTTTTTCAACCCCTCAGGCTGTAATACCCATCTCTTTTTCAAGGGGACACATGTCACACCAGCTAGGTCAAGGGAATGAACCCTAAACCTAGGCTGTAAAACTGGTAATCAACAACAATCAAGTAAAAGCGGAAGCTAATAAAGTAAACATATTATAACATAAATTCTAAACTCTAAATATTGTTTAGTAAACATCGAATAAAATACTGTCTTAGACTTAAGGGTCTCAAATACACTCATAAAATAGCAAAAACATAACGAGGACACAGGGAGTCAAATCCAGCTATAGAACAGCTATAGAACATCGCCACTTAGACTCGCGATTAGATAAACCCTCTATTTGGTCTCCTGTCTATCACCTGTATCAAAAACATAATGAAAAGGGGCTGAGCTACTAGAGCTTAGTGAATTCGGAACAGTACTTTCGCCTATAAAATGTACCCGTATAGTTAAATAAAACTATAAGAAGTGAAGCATAAAATATGCATATAAAATAACTAAAATTTAAATACTGAAATCTAAAATAAATGCTGAGGAAATAATATCCCGGTCAATACATTATCTTCAATCTTTTTTAATCATGTCAAATGCATAGAAAACTGATGTATGCATATATCTCATAATTTGTTTCTTTGTACCGTGAATGATTTCCGAAATTACCCTTGGTAATCTGTACCAAATGCCTCTACGGTGGATCTCTAATCTCTACCTTGAGTTTAAATCACTCCTTTCCTAACCTAATGCCGTACTCTTTGGCTTTATACGAGCCACCACTAGTACCCACAAATATATCAATAAAGTGTAGTCTCTATATTTCTATATATGTTTCTCTATTCTGTTACTGATTACTGTGCATGAATGGTTTTCTAAAACTCTGGAAGTTTTCAAGAAAATTCTATTTCATGCTTTTCAAACTAAAATCAAAACTGTAGTAAAATGAAAATATGATGAAAACTCATACTGTACAACTATTTCCCTCACCTGAGTCTAGTCCGAGCTTAAGACTGGCTCGGTCCTTCTACAATGGATGATTTTCCTTTGCCCTTGCCTTTTCCCTTTCCTGATAAGTGAAATATGAAAATCATGAATACAAAGACCATATTCGTGACTCATACTCTAATTTAAACTTGATAGAATATGATAAAAATACGAGATTTACTCTTCTTACAAACTGTACTTATTTTCGTTATTAACATAACTTGGAAACTACTAACATGCTCTTCCTCCTAAAAGAAATAATTTCTATACCAACTTGGAAACTTAAGATGCATTTCATGGAAAATTAAGAGCCTCTAACAAGCTCTCCTTAAAGGAATTATTTACTAAGCATGTATAATTAATCCTCTAAACAAAATTGATGAAATTTACGTATAGCACCTCTCCTCTATCTGTAGGGCCGAAAATATACAATCATACACACATTATATTCATAACCATACAATACATGCTTTAATGACATTCCACAAACACTAATCCCATGATTTTCCCCTTAATCCTCCAATCTCTCACGGCCTCCATATGCACATTAACATCCAACTCCAAACCCTAAATTCATTGAAATTAGTTAGGGTTTCACCAATAAGAGCTCACTCTTGGGTTCTTGGTAGCTAGATTCCTCGCTGGATCGGAGGATAGGGGTATGAGGGCTGCTTGGCGTGTGTAGAGGAGGGCTGGGGCGGTGGCGACTTCAGCCAGCGGGGAGGCGGGGCGGTGCCGGGGCCGAAGTTAGGGCTGTGGTGGCTTGTCGGATGGCTGCAGGCCGAGGACCAAGCTTGCGGGGGCAGCTACCACGGAGAAAGCTCGCGGGGGCGGCTACCGATGAAGGAAGCTCTCAGGGGCTGCTGTCGGTGGAGGAAGCTCGCGCATGGTCGTGGGCGGAGGCAACCCGCGGTGGCGCGCGGGCCAAGGGGAGCGGCCCGTGGTCGGTAGGAGGCCTTGAGTCTTGGCTTGGGCGTGGGTAAGAGAGGAGAAGAAGGAATGAAGGAGAGGGAGGCCTTCATCTCTGAGAAATCGAGAGAGAGAGGGATTGAGAGATTTCTCTCTCTCTCTCTCACTTTACTTATAAAAAGAAATTAGTAAGATTTTTGATTTAAAATTATTAAAATCAATTAATTAACTTATCTTTTAAAATATCTCTCATTAAACAATGTTATCTCCCCATTATTTTCCACTAAAGGCCAAACAACTTTTCGTTGATCTTATCTTGTTAGATTCTTTGTGCGTCACAAGGGCAACTAATAATATTATGCGGCTCGTCTCTAACTTGACCCGGATCCTAGAATCCCAAGTCAGGACTACCCTAGTGACCGCATTAACTACTGTAGCATCCGCAGACCGTCTCTTCTCCCAACCCAAATCTGTGTTTCTCGGCTTTTGACTCTGCTAGATCTACTCTATGGGGACTCTAACTTTTGTCCAATACCTTCCACATAATTAATCCTTCTTAATCAATTTGGATTAATTAAATCTTAATTAATTTCTCATTTAATTAACCTGACTCTGCTGACTATCCACCTCCAACTATTCTATGTAAATATGGCCTGCCCCAATAAGGCCTTCTCTCAGCCCTATAGTTGCGATGCTGGATTTTGGGTCCATTAATTCCCGATTTTCATTAACTTTGAGGTTAAAATAAGTAATCTGATTTTTGAGCTAATTAATCTCATTTAAAATTTGAAAATTTACTGAATATTTATTTAGAAAAATTCGGGATGTTACACATGCCCTCTTGTTATACCTGAGAGGAAGCCCTGGTGGTCATTCTGACCACGAGGCCAAGCTTTTGCTTTCGAAGGCCCGACTTATTTCTCTCCAGCAGTGCATTTGGGCTCGTACGGTCTCGCACCCTTGCACAAAGGATGTCCCCTCCTAATATAAGAGTGTTCCTCTATCAGTTGGTTCAGGCGGAATATCTATGTGTCCTCGTAAAAGCGCTATGGAGGTTTGAGTGGTCCCGGGCTCTTATTTTTACCCGGATGACTCCACGTGTATGTGTGTTTTCGCCCCATAACACTTGCTCCCCAACTTCTTAAGGCATCCAGTCGCGCTCGACTTGGGGAGTTTTGGCTTTTGATGAATGCTTGTGCGGGTTCCTCTTTTGTGGGGTAGTAGTTGTGCCACCACTACCACCATCCTCCTCTTTACGCCTAACATTGTGAGGTTTTTGTGATTTTCCCCCTCTCTCCCTTACGTCATCTCTAATTGTTCACTATCTACCAATTGTTCGCGTTAATTTCTTTTTAGGATAATCAATCAATCACAACTCCTTCCATAGTTTTAGACTAGATAGCAAGGATAGTTAGTACTAGTATTCCAATCCTTGTGGATTCGATAACCCTACCTTTGGCTACTTTACTATTTGATCGACCCCATACACTTGCGGCTAGTTGTTGCGCACCCTGTGCGTGCATCAGTATTACATTCGGTGAGTTTATATAGATTTCAGATCAATGCGGCATGGGTGTGCGCATCTAATGCACGCCGGTGCAAGTAGTCCGCTGCTAAATTTCACGTGTTTTGGATCCGAGGTTTTGCAGGGGCGATTACTGCAGCTTTCGTGTAAAATTAGGCTTAGGCTATGCACATCTATGTAAAGCCTTTTTTCAGCTGGTTTCATCGTGGTTTGTCCCGTTTCTCGCACTGTTCACTCTGGGTATCCATTTTACCTGCTAAATCACAAAACAAACCTAAAGAAGTACAAAATAGAGAAATCTATTCAGAACGACGGGATAGTTGCATGCAAATATGATAGTAATATATGTATAATTATGTACTTATCAATCATCTAGTCTATCCAAGAGTTGGTGATGTCTTAATCTAAACACTAAAACTAAGAAAATCTAAAAATTGGATATCGTTAATGACGAGATTGAATCTTGGGGTAAATCAATCATAGGAAGGGGTATTCAAGCAATGAATCCCCCTTGGGTTTTCATATGGGTAGACAAAGACTGTTAAGGCTAGTAATTTCAATAATTTGGACCAAGGATTCCTATAGTGCTTTCATCCTTCTCTCGAGGCGGTTACTAACTTATTACCCTAACTGATTAGCGTTCTAGGGAATCTAATTCTTTGAAGGCTTATGGGAACAAGGCATATTAAGGATTTGTTCTCCTTAGGGCCCGATCTCTCGGTGCACTCATAATCCCCTCTATTAAGGTATGCCCGCACACGGGAAGGTGTTCCCTTTTTCCCCCGGTAAGTCATATTGGATAATCCCAGATGTCGCAGCGTAGATTACCAATGCAATGAATGAAACTTAATAGATCTCAAGATTAAGATGCAACTAAATAGTCATTAACATTCAATGTCAAAATTAAACTACAACCTGAAGGTTCATCATGCCCAAATGTCGACAAAATTAGTTCCCCATGAAAGGGGAACACAAATGTAATACAATAAAAGGAGGAAACATCAAAATAAACACAAATAAACCTCCCTCCGATGTTCACTTCACTGTTGGAGCGCATATGGATATGTAGCAACCATCTCCCTTCAAGCCTAACTATCTCCCCAAGAGGATCCCTTCAAGTCTCACAGTTAATGATCTCCAAGATCTCTAAGTTTGCCCAAAAGCAACCAAAGGCCAAGAGATGTCTCCAAAACCCTAAAACCCCAATATTTATATGCCCTCAACACTTTAATAGAGTATTGACTTGTTTCCACATGCGTTCAAGCTCAGTCAGCTAAGAAAACTGGATGCAGGTGCGAGGCCGGTTGGGGTGTGAGGCGGGCACTTTGCTCACCCGTCTAGCTCACAAGCGAGTCAGAGCAGGAAGATTCCACGCACCATACGGGACCATATCGGTCTTAAGTGTAGCTGCAACTCGATGTTCTACGATCCAAACGGTTCCATTTGGGTATTCAATTCTGCTCATTTCTCCTCCAAATTGCTCGAAATCACTTCAAAAATTTATCTCGCCCTTAGGACGCCCCCGATGTGTCATGTTACACAAAATTAATACAATTTAAGTATCGGAGGGCTAAATTTCTTTAAAATGACATGCTAAGTGTATAAGAATATGGTATAAAACTGTGGTCAATTAAACACTTATTAGCTCTCTCCATCCTCCTACTTGATTCACATCAACATTGCAGAGGTCCTCCTCTACTTCTTAATGGCTATGAAGTATACATTAAAGAAGTCAGACAACTCCTCGAACAAGAAGACAGACCTAGAAAGTATGTGAGAGAACCAGGTCTAGGATGTGCCTCTTAACACCACTAGGAAAGCTCGGTACATAATCTCGTTAGGAGTTCCATGGAGCAACATTATGAACCTTGAAAGACTTTAGGTAGTCTACTAGGTATGTGGTACCATTATATGCCTCCACCGACCATATCCATAACCCAACAAGTAGGGGAACCTCCAGAATCTCAGGAATAAAAGGAGAGATAGATCGGGAAAGATACATTGGCTTCTCCTTGGCAGGAGGAAAGACCACCTTTGGGTGAGGTCGAGGCGACTCAAGGTTGGGATGACTCGATGTTGCAGGATGACATAGTACTCCCCTCATTCTTGTTGCACGCCTTATGCTCCTCGACACGTGTTAACGACCTTTTTCTCATTCCAACTGACTTTGAGACACATTCCTTGCGTTGCTACAGAGACAGGCGGGTCTAATCCTAGTCCTGGAAAGTTTTGGTGAGCACGTCAAGCTTCTTCTAGAGCAGCTGGATCTGGACTTTCCTCGATTCTTCCTTCAAAACCGTTGATTCATCCTAGGGGTGGCTATTGCTCTGGGAGCTATGCCTAACCCCACAACACTGTGCATTAGTGGATCCATTGTTTGGTTCTCACATCATGCCATCAGCAGGTTTGCAAGGCTCTTTGCTTTATTTCCCATATACAGCGCAAAACTATTGATGTTCTGAACCGAAGGATCCCTGGAATCAAGACTCCGTGAGATCAACTGAGAGAATCTTCTTGAGATGATGGGTCATGGTTAAGGGATCGGGGAAACGGCTTGAGCTAGATAGGAACTTTTGGAAAACCACTGTCTCGAGAGGGGATGAATCTCCGGTTGTCTACTTCCTCTCCTACAAGGGTAGTCCAGGGGTTTCTCCTTGGACCCTCTAACGATCAAGTTAGTGGGAAGATCGGAGGAGAAGAAGAGGGAGAAGAGAGAAAGGGTTCTCAAATAGATTGGTGGAAAAGAGAATAAGAGAATTAGAGAGGAGAGAATGTAAAACCCCGCCCCGAGATAAATAAGAAATTTTCCCCAGATTTATTAAATGGAAATTTAATATAGTAAACGATGAATAAGTACTAATCGAGCCAGATTAATTAAGTGTTAATTAATCCAGGTTAATTATTGATAAAAACGAACAGGTATTCGAATCTCGGGAAAGGTGGATCAGGTCGGGGACTGAGATGACCCGTGATGCTACAATTAGCCCGTATTACTGGGGTCGTCTGACCTGGGATTCTTGGATCTAGGTCGGAGATAGAGACGAGTCAAATAATATCATTAGTCGCCCTCGTGACGGCACGTTAACAAGATAAGATTAACTAAAAGTTATTCAGCCTTTAGTAGGAGATATTTTTAAAAGATATTATAGTTTAATTGATTTCTTTTTTTAGATGATAAGTTATTATAATAGTTTAGACATTAAAAATATTATTTAAAAAAAAACAAAATTCTTATAATTTAGAAGAATGTGTTGATGAGGGAGAGAGAGAAAAGTTTCTCATTCTCTCCCTCCCTCTCTCCATTTCAATTAGGGCAACCCCGCGCCCTTCTCCTCCTTAAGTTGGCCGTGACCATGGCTTGAGATTACAAGGCTCGGCGTCCAGGCAAACCAGGGCGGCGTCCCCGATCCGTCGCCCAGGGACCACTGCGAGCCGGCCGGCCTGCTTATGCGCATGCTCGTCTCGCATCTTGAACAACGCCGCCCACGGCATCCCCCGGTGTTCCCGCCCGGCCCGGCCGGCCGCCCTACTGGCGGTGCTGCCGATACAGCCAGCGCCACCCATTTCGGCCGCCGTCCTCTTTTGCCCGGTGCGGCTCTCCGTCCCCTTTCCTGTCCGGCGTCGGCGGCCAGTACCGGACGATGAGCAAGTCCACTGCAGCCTCGCGAGCAAACCAACAATCGATCCGATAAATTTCGATGCCTGAAACCTCGACTGAACCGTTGGTGAGCCCTAATTTTGTGGAGCATATGGTTGGGTAGAGGAATTCATGGTTAATCACCAAATTGATTTAATGAATGTAAATACGGAATGATTTGGGTGTTCTATGAGACTGATTGAGTTAATTAAGTGTAATGTTGTAGAAGTACAGTGTATGTGCATGTTTGTATGATTTCGGGAGCTTAGAAATAGAGGGGATGCTGTCAGAATTTTCAAAAAAATCAATATACCTCTATTTCGTATTTAAATACCTAAGAATACGGATCATGAGCACATTTAGGAACACATGAAAGTTTAACTATATTGTCGTATTAACAAAGTAGATAATCCATATTTTGTTATTGGAGTGATTGTTTATAGACTTCTTGCAACTGTATGAATTTTAGGTTATACATGATTTGTTAGGGCATTTCAAGCAATGGAAACAAGCATGAATAAATTTAAGCTACGGTCCTGATTTTAGTTATGTTTTATTTAAGTGAATGTGATATTCATTCTTAGCGACGATACATTTTAGTGAAAGTAATACTTCATTCTAGTGGGATTGTAGTTCTGCCTCTAGTTAACGAAGTTAAACTCTTATGAGCTAAGACACAATATATGAATATAAGAGTGGGTTCATTAGTAATTTGATGCCACGTATTGAAGTCTATTAAGACTCCTCTCATGTTAGTAAACTCACAAATCGGGACAGTGCCCAGTTATTAAAACAAAGTACTTCTAGTTATTTTAATTTAATAAAGCACCTTACTAGTGCGTTAATCTTGAAGAGATAAGATAGAAACTTAGTTATAGATATATGTTGAAGACATAGAATTCATGATAAGTAAAGTGATGACTAAGAGAGGGATCTTGAGCACATTGGAGAACTTTTGAGGGGTTCGATTTCATACATTGTACTAGTAAAGATAAATATTTTGTATTCTTTTGATTAGTCGTTTATAGACCCTTGTTAAACACATAAGTTACTTAGAAAAGAATACGATTTTGTATTTATATAAGTAGATATGAAGTATTATGAAACTGAAAGTTTCAATCTATTTACTAGATCCTGATTCGGACGGGTGAGACGCGACAAGGATTAGAGGATTATTCTCTAGATCAGGTAGGCTCTCGCACGTGTGCTGTGAATATTTCTAACTCATAGTATTATATTGATTTCTGTTGTTGTTGTGCTTGATGGATATTGGAGTCTATCTTTTGATACCTCCTCTGTCTGTTGACATGTTATGCTTGGTGCATTTGTCTGAGCTTGTGTTGATATGATCTGCTTTGAGGAAGTACCCCTTGACATTCTCCTTGTGTTGTTGTGGGATGGGCAGGAGGTGGTACTCCATGGCATATGGCCAGTGGGAGTGATACTCCATGGCATATGGCAAGTGGAGTATACTCTGGCATCCTACTTGTACCTGGGATGGTCAAGGGGGTGGTACTTCATAGCAGCTCATTGACATTCTAGTTGTGCATCGCTTGAGTTGTGTACTCTGTTTGGATTTGCTCTGCTTTGAGTGTGATATTCTATTTTTACTTTGCATGAGCATTTTAATATTTCTCTGCTCAATCTGTTCACATTTGGTTATCCTGGAACTTATGCTTCTATTCTTTTTTCTATCTTCTTGAGATCTTTGTTGACTTTTAACATGTATTCAAGTTGATTTGCTTTTCCTTGAATACATGTTTTGGTTTGGCTCTTTACATCTCTCTGAGATTGTTGTTTGATTATATGTATTCGAGTTGTCTATTTTCTTGGGTATATATATATATATATATATATCACCTGAAGTTAGGTATTCAATGCTGGTAGTCTCTTCTTGATAGGCATGATACATTGGGCGGAGGCCCAGGTAGAGCAGACGTTGCTCGCATACAGGCTCAGTCAGGGAGCGGTATTTCCTGACCATGTATAAATGTTCGCTATAGCATTATCTGGTATAGGCTGAAGACGGTATGGGTGATACCGTAGTATCTTATATGCCGGAGACACAGTATATCTGTAAATTTATTTCACACACTTGAGTTGTTCATTTGGCTTATGATTTGGTTTTCATTTGCCTTTGCACTTGACTGCATCCTATTCTTTGCTTATGGTTTTCTTACCATATTTATTGCTTTACTTGCGATCCTACTGGGCCTTTCTTTGGCTCATGCACTTGATTGCTTTCTTTTTCCCAGGTGACAACGAGTAGCTAGGAGTGGGACTCAGGAGGGAGCTTCTGCGGGACAGCTTAGCAGCGTTGGGGATATTTTGAGTTGAGGTCTGCGGACCTCTACTCCTTTCTGAGTGAGAGTTGTATTATCGTTTGGACCTGTATAGGGCTTTTGTATAATATTATATATTTTCTTCCGCTGATTGATAGATTAAACTCTGTATTAATTATCTGCTTGTGTTACCGAGCCTTGTGTGCTTTTAGGGGTGACACTATCAATACTTGGCTTCTGTCGAGTGCGCCGAGGATCGGGACCCGAGTTCGGGGCGTGACAGAGAATGAGCTTAGGGTCTCAAGGTTGAAGGTGAGTATGAAAAACCCTCATTTTCCCTCTGTCCTCCTCCTTTTATACCTCCTAGGCTGCTGTCGGTTGTTGGTCATGTTATGGATGCATGGTGACACTAAGCGCCAAGTACTCATGCACGTCCCTTAGCGAGGCACTTTCACGGCCCGCTCATGCCCTCTGTGTGATGGAACCTCCACATTGACCAATAAGAGCTGACCGGTTAGTTGTGTGAATCCCACAACTATGGGGCTCCCAGATCATATTATGTGAAGGGTCTGATTTCCCCCTAACAATTCTAATAAACTAATTAATAAATCAATATGAGTATCCATCAAAACATAAACAGTTAAACACCCATTCCATTCCAATTTGAATAATATAAAAGATTATATGTGATTCCCATTTATATTTTCCAGAAGATGTTAATCTAAGTGTGATATATGACAGATTATATGAACCAAATAAAGTAAAGTTCATGTGTTAAATACTGTTGACTAATCAGTAATTTGAAAAGTGTATAAGATCAGGTTAATAGTTGCTGACCATGACTTTTTGGTGTCCTATCTTGTTGTAGCTGGCAACAGCTTTTATGTTTTTGATACAATATGAATAGTTGTAGAGGTGAATGTATTTTGTATTAAAAATCAAGTAACTGTCAGTCATCAGTAGAAGTTTCAAGAAAACTTTTTCATCTCCAACTTTTGTTCAGGAAAATTACTGTAGCACTATGTATTTTTTCTTGCAATTTCCCAACAGATTTGGTATCCGAGCCAACTTTGTTTCTTTGATCTCCTTCTCAAAACTAGTTATATCAATGGCCTCATCTAGCAATGCCTTTAGTAGTGAGCTTGCCTTCAATTACTCTCAACAAGGGGTTCCCATCTTTGCTGGTTAAAGTTACGATCTATGCAGCATTCTCATGAAGACCTTGTTCACTTCTCAAGACCTTTGGAAGATCGTTGAAGAGGGTTTTGAACCAAGTAAGGAACCTCAAGAGAATTTGGGTACAGCAACAAAGAAAAAGGAGTACAAGGAGAGTAGAACAAAAGATGCAAAAGTTTTGGCCCTCATGCAACAAGGGGTAAGCAAAGCTATTCTTTCAAGAATTTCACATGCTACTACAGCAAAATCAGCTTGGGATGTGCTGAAGAAACAATTTGGAGGTTATGATAGAGTGATCTCCATCACACTTCAAAATTTATGGCGTGAATTTGACAATCTAGTCATGAAAGACAGTGAAGCTGTCCAAGAGTTCTTCTCCAAGTTTTCTGCAGTGATAAACAAATTAGAAGTTATGGAGAAACCATAGCAGACAAGAGAATCAATGAAAAAGTTTTAAGAAGTCTTCCAGCAAAGTTTGAACATGTTGCTGTAGCAATTGAAGAGTCCAAAGATTTATCACAACTCACTCTTGATGAGCTTATGGGATCTTTGGAGGCTCATGAAAAGAGAATGAGTAGATTCTCAAGTCAAAGCTTAGAGCATGCCTTTGAATCAAAGGTCAATCTTGGAGGAAAATAAGAACTCAAAGCAACAAAAAGAAAGTAAGCAACAACAAGAAAGCAAAGAATATAATTCAGCCCATAGATTTGGCCATGGAAGAGGTCGAGGTAGAAATCAAAATTTCAGAGCTAGAGGTGGTTGAAGAAGAGGTTCTTTCAATCAAAGAAATTTCAGTGGCAATTCAAAACCTAGATGCATTGTTTGCAAGAAAAATGGACATGAAAGCAAATATTGTCGGTTTCGTTATAAAAGGTGTAGAACTCCAATGACTCTCAATAGGACTGTTGGTATAAAGAGGAGCATAAAAGCAGTGAAGCTAATTATGTTGAAGAAAAGGAGATGGAGCGACTTTTCTATACTTGTATGAATTCCCAACAAGAACTAGGTGAAGTATGGTATATTGACAGTGGTTGTAGTAGTCACATGATAGGAAACAAAAATTTCTTTCATGAACTGGATAGCAGCTATTGTTCTAAATTAAAGCTTGGAGATGGGAAACTTCATCAAATTCAAGGCAAAGGTATAGTTGTTGTACATTCCAAGCAAGGTAACACAGCATTAATCTCAGATGTGTTCTATATTACAAGTCTAGCTACCAATTTATTGAGTGTTGGACAATTGTTGAACAAGGGCTACAAATTAACCTTTGATAAAGATGAATGCTCCATCATTGAAGGGAAGACAAACTTCATTGTTGCAAAAGTAAAGATGAATGCAAACAAGGTCTTTCCGTTAACTATGCCACTGAATGAGCATATTGCTTTTCAAAGTCTTAGAGATGATAATTCATACTTGTGGCATTTGAGATATATATGGGCATCTCAACTTTAAAGGCTTGAAATTGTTAAAAGACAAAGGAATGGTGTTTGGTTTGCCTACAATTTTAGAGAACAATGCAATCTGTGATGGATGTATTTATGGGAAAATGCATCGTCTTCCATTCCCAAAGACATCTTGGAGAGCTAGAGCTCTACTTGAATTAGTTCATGCAGATATCTGTGGGCCTACACAAACTTTATCACTAACAACTGCAGATACTTTTTGTTATTTGTTGATGACTATACTAGAATGGTTTGGGTGTATTTTTTGAAGGAAAAGGCAGAGACCTTCTCTACCTTTCTGCAGTTTAAGGCATTAGTATAGAAACAAAGTGGGAAAAGCTTGAAGATTCTGAGAACAGATCGTGGAGGTGAATTTCTATCCAAAGCATTTCAAGAATATTGCAAAGAAAAAGGGATTCAGAGGCAATTGACAGTACTCCTCAACAAAACGGTGTGGCAGAACACAAAAATCGCACAATAGTTGAGATGGCTAGAAATATGTTAAAAGGAAAGGGCTTACCAAATATTTATTGGGCCGAGGCTATTAACACAACAGTATACATACTGAATAGATCTCCAACAAGGGCAGTGAAAGACAAAACACCTTATGAAGCTTGGCATCATCTTAAACCTCAAGTACATTTCTTGAAAGTCTTTGGATGCATTGCTTATTCATATGTTTCTTCAAAACAAAAGGAGAAGTTTGATGAAAGATGAAAGAAATATATCTTTGTTGGTTATAGTGACGAATCTAAAGGTTATCAGTTGTTAGGTCCAAAGACCAACAGTCTTATTGTTTCAAGAGATGTCATCTTTGATGAGTTAGCATCTTGGAATTGGGAAGATGATCATTCAAGTTCAATAAGCACAAGTGACATTTTATCAAAAGCTTCAAGTTCAAATTCAGATTCATTGGAAAATTCAAGCTCATCTTCAAACAGGGTAACTGATGATGATTCTCCACCAAGAAGACTGCGTTCATTGACTGATATCTATGATACTTGTGATGTTGCATATTTTGCTTGTGAGCCACAAAATTTTGATGAAGCGGTAAAAGAACAAGTGTGGATACAAGCAATGAATGAAGAGATGGATACAATTGAAAGGAATTGTACATGAGAAATGGTGGATCTTCCAAAAGACAAAGAAGCTATTGATTTGAAATGGGTGTATAAAACCAAATACAAAGAAGATGGGACAATTCAAAAACACAAGGCCCGATTGGTTGCAAAAGGGTTTTCACAACAGCATGGAATTGACATTACTGAAACTTTTGCACCAGTAGCACGTTTGGAGACAATGAGGATTGTTCTTGCTCTAGCTACACAATTGGAGTTACAAGTTTTTCAGTTAGATGTGAAATCAGCCTTTTTAAATGGAGAACTAAATAAAGAAGTGTATGTAAATCAACCTGCAGGATACATAGTGCAAGGAAAGGAAGACAAGGTATATCGACTTCGAAAAGCTTTATATGGCTTGAAACAAGCACCAAGAGCTTGGAATAAAAAGATTGACAGCTACTTGCAACAGAATGACTTTAGCAAAAGCCAAAGTGAACCTTCTTTATATATCAAGAGGTAAGGAATGAAAGATTTTCTCATTATATGCTTGTATGTAGATGACTTGATCTACACAAGCACAAATTAAAAAATGGTGCAAGATTTTAAGGAAGCAATGATGAAGGAATATGAAATGACAGATTTAGGCCTCATGAAATATTTCCTTGGCATTCAAGTGCAACAATCTAAAGGAGAGATGTTTATTTGCCAAGAATTGTATGTTGATGAACTATTGAAGAAATTTCAAATGAATGCATGCAAACCAGTCACAACCCCCATTGCAACAAATGAAAAGTTATAGTTGAAAGATGGAGCACCAAAGGTGGATGCAAGCATGTACAGGAGTTTGGTTGGATCCCTCATTTATCTAACAAATACAAGACCTGACATTGTTTATCCTGTTAGTCTTCTTTCAAGGTTCATGAATGAGCCAAGTATGGTGCATTATGGAGCAACATAAAGAATTCTATGTTATCTTCAAGGCATAAGAAAGCATGGCATCAAGTATAGGAAAGAAGAAGAGAACAAGTTGATTGGTTATACCGACAGTGATTAGGCATGATCTATTGATGATCGTAAGAACACCTCAGGTTATCTATTTTGCTTGGGATCCAAGATTGTTTCATGGTCTTCTAAGAAGCAAAAATCTACAGCTCTATCATCAACTGAATCTGAATATATTGCAGTAACAGAGGCAGCATGTGAAGCAATTTGGTTGAGAAGAATTCTATCTAATTTGCGACAAGAAGTGCAGTCACCGACAGTTATATACTATGATAATATGTCAACAATAGCCATGCAAAGAATCCTGTGCATCATAACAGATCAAAACACATAGAATTGCGCCATCATTTTATCAGGAATTTGGTACAAACAGGTGAAGTTGTTCTTGAATTTCTTGGCACAAAAGAACAACAAGCTGGTATCTTTACAAAAGTTGTTACTGCAGAAAAATTTCAGCAATTCAGACAGGAGTTTCAAATTACAGATCAAAGGGGGAATTGTTGACTAATCAGTAATTTGAAAAGTGTATAAGATGGGTTAATGGTTGCTGACCATGACTTTTTGGTGTCCTGTCTTGTTGTAGCTGGCAACAGCTTTTATGTTTTTGATACAATATGAATAGTTGTAGAGGTGAATGTATTTTGTATTAAAAGTCAAGTGACTGTCATTAAAAGTTTCAAGAAAACTTTTTCATCTCCAGCTCTTATTCAGGAAAATTACTGTAGCACTCTATATTTTTTCTTCCAATTTCCCAACAGATTCCATAATACTCAATATAAAGAAAACAACACTTTATTGTGAAATTTGGAAATGTTTGGTTGAAGGATAATGAAGGGCAGATTATTTTGTTATCCCAATTTATTCCAAAGACTCCAATTAAAAATATTTTGGAATTACAATAACTTTTTCAAATTCTAATTAATTAAAATATAATCTTTAATATGAAATACATTAATTTTTATTGGAAAAAACATTAATTCCTATTAAAGAATAAATTTCATTATAATGTTAATTAACTTAAAATTGAGTTAATTTAAGATTACAAAAAAAATCTTGTTATGAAATCAAATTCAGCTTTGGCAATCTCTGACACAACTGATTATTGTAGAAACAAGACATCCGATTTGAGACAACTCTTTTTTGATTTGAGGTCCGCCAAGGATATATCAAACGCTGATTAACGGCGGTTTCACAATGCAACGCATGACAGTGGGACGCAGGAGTGACACGCATTTGCCAACTTTTCACGTTTGCCACCGAACTACTACGTGCCATCTCTGCTTACGCCATGCACTGAAATCCAGATATAGATATACTCGATCTTTATCTGGTCAAGATTCTCACTGCTGTCAGTAGTCAGTACACTACCTGTGTTACTACTTACTACCACTGAAAGTCTTCTGGAATAAAGCATAAAGTAGAATACCATCCTCTGTACACCCACTTTAAGTTTTTGAGTCTACACGACTGATAATAAGAAGCTTCACTGAAAGCCTTCATTCTAGATCTCTAGCTACGAGCATAGATGGATAGATTCCCTGAGTGGTCTGTCACTCAAGGTAGAATAGAGAATTTGAGCAGACTTATGAATCAAATCACCTCGTTAGTAGTTATAATTTCACAACAGAGAAACACAAGTGAATTATTAAAAGTTGAGGAGGTCTTATTATGGTTTAATATCTTGATCATTCCTAGCTACATGATTCTTACATTCATGTCAAAACCCAAGTGATCAAGATCATGCCCTCATGCTCAAATGTCAACATCGCAGTTGGGAGCGCCGAGCATGGGGACCTGTCCTGACGTTCCTTTCTTAATTCCGAGCATCATGTCGCAGCGGACGTAGAGACCCGTCCAGCCGCTTCGGAACGGCCCGGTCTTGTACCGAACTCTTCCGAGCAGCACCAGCCTGAGCCCCACCACCCCGAACTCCTGGTCCGAGGCCAGCCCCAGCGCCACCTCAGGAGACACGGGCACGTTCTCCCCGCCCAGAACAGGCGACACCGCCACCGTGCTCTCCGTGTCCTGGAAAATCGGCTGCAGTGGCACCGGCGGCGTGATCGGCTGGCCCCGGTAGGAGACGTAAGCGGATAGATGGTCGTAGTATATGGAGGCGCGGTGGCTCGGGTTGCGGCTGGCCACGGTGAACTGCATGCCGGTGGAGATGATGTTGGGTTGGAGGGTGCTGGGGGAAGAGGAGGTATTGCCAAAGTTGTAGACTGCAACACCGAGGACGTTGAAGCGGGGTTCAGAGGGGCGGTAAACGAGGTAGAGGATGAGGGCGGTGATGCCGACGAGGAGGAGGATGGTGGTGAGGGTGACACACAGGGCACGTGCGACGCTGGACGAGGGGGAGTAGCGGTAGACCATGGGCTTATGGGGCTTCAAGTCTTCGGCCATCTTCGGTGAGTGGGTTGCTTCGCCCATGAAAAGGATGGGCGGCAGGGTTAAGTACAGGACTAGGAGGGTTACAGATGGAAGCGTGGGGGATAGGAGGCGGTGAGAAAGATGGACGGTACTAGATTGTGTGTGTGCGTGTGTCTTCTGTTTATTATTATTTTTTTTCTTTTATTTTATTTGTATAAAACTGAGGTTGCTTTTCGATTAAGCGTAGCTATTTTTCTTTCTTTTTTTAAAAAATTATTATTTTAGTGTGAGGGGTATGATGAGTGGGCGGTGTGGATTGAGGAATAACAAGATCAACGGCCGGTGCGCAAGGTCACAATTGTAAATAGGAAAGAAGCTGGCAACTTTTAGTACAAGTTGGATAAAGGTCTACTAGAGATAAACGGCGCCTTTTTTTTATTAATTTTTTATGCTATGCACATTTTTTTTTTAATTAAAATCAACTTTTATGTATTTTAGTTTTAAATTTTTCTTTTGAATCTCTATTTAATATTTAGTGATTGTTGAATGATTTTTTTTTTCTTTCAAAATATTAACGAGATCTCATTGAATTTATTTGTGTAATTATTTCTCTTTTATTTGAAAAATATTTTATCACAATTTGAGTGAAAAACCAAATATAAAGTATTTGGCGTGCAACCAAATTTATATGAATCAAATGTTGTTCAAGTCAGGTGGTACCGGGAGGGGAAAGGAAGACCAGAATTTTGTTAGCTCCGTAAGAGAGCTATTTTATAGAACATAAGATGCATGGTTTAAGACCAAAAGATGATATTTAGAGTTATTTTGTATGGTCAGTTGAATGTCCATCTTGGTTTGACATACTCGATTTATATACTTTTATATTAATTTCATAATTATAGACTTTAAATCAAGTAAATTCTATTTGTATAAGTTAATAGCGTATATGGAGCAAAGACTCGGTGTGGTTCAAGAGCAAAATTACCACATAAGGCAATAAAGAGAGAAAAACATCATGATCTTCTAAAGGATGTTGCAACGTCATAAGGTATGTTGTGATGAAAATTATCATTGAGCTCGGAGAATTCCAAGGTTCCCTACATCATGATGTTGCCTTACGGATGTCGCGACGTTGGGCCTGGATCTATATATATGGGGGTGTTTTTCTAGAGTTTTCATCTTTTGTTCATCGCGATAACTAGAGGTTCAAGGCGACAATACGAAGGGTTCCAAGGCTACTTTCTATGGGGAGAAGCTCAATAGAAAGGGATAAGACTATCTTTTACTATTCTATCTTCGTTTCATCACTTATTTGTACCGAATCATGGATGTTTCTATTGAAACATGCAATACTTTGCATTTAATGTTCATAATGTGTGCTAGAACTTCATTTTTAGAGTTGTATGAATCTTTGACTTGAATATCTATTTTATCCTATGTTTTGTATGTGTGCTTGCCGTTGGATGTGCCTATGACTTATACCTTAAATAATCATACGCCGGGAGGCGATAACATATCTTTAGCGATATTTTCATAGGGATATACATGTATGGATGATACCTGTATCTTAGGCTAGAAGCCTGTGTGACATACCAGAGTTTTATGGCATAGAGATATGCTAGTATGATCATTGGTCAGGTAGTCTAGGGATCAGTAAGGCCTCACTGATCAACTCATAAGGATATGTGGAAGAGACCATAGGCATATTCTCTAGGGATAGGGAATCAACGTCGGTGTATCTACACTTGAAGTCCCTTAGCTTATCACTAAATAGCCCTTGTCTAAGGTATAGTCACCTCTACAAAGCATAGGAGAAAACCTTTATCGAGTTAAAAAAGATATATAACCCTAGATCACCATATCTGAGAAATCCCAATGCCCTTCGTTAACTTTACTACTTTTCTTAGGATTTAGATCAAATCAAAACCCAACTTAATCATTTGATTTAATGAATGAAGTGACTTAGTAAGTTAGTAATTAGTAATTAGACCATTTTCTAGTACTCCCTGAGGAAATCGACACCAGTACTTATTGGTCTTTATTACTTTGACCACTTATGCTTGCATGCGGAGACATAGTACATGCACTTGCCGACCATCAAACTTCATTAATTCAGTGCTCATAACACCACACGGTCACCCTCCTTCTAGTTATAGGATGAAGAATATACAGATGTACATTTTAAGCATGGACAAAGGCGCAATTGGGAGACAAGGCCATCACTAAGGAAGGAATAACATCACTACTCACCCTTGATCGTCCACATACAACCACTACGTACAGAAGGGACATGCGGACAGATACCGGAGGGCACCGACATGCCTGAATTGTGGAGAGGTTAGTCACCAGGAAAGGGAATGTTGATATAGATGTCTACCGAGCTCGGGAAGAGGCTATATGATCGTGCCAGTAATGTGAATACTTCCCTGGAGGCTTAGGAGTCGAACAAATTCCATTGGACATGAGGTGATCGATTAGAAGGCTCTTGCTTCCCCTTGTGGTAAAGCCTGCACCAGCAAGTCTTGTGGAACCTGATAACCACTTCATTCGCTACCACTAAATAGTGAAATGATCAGAGGAAAGGAACAACTGAATGGTTCACAATTGTCACCATTTTGAAGGTCAAAAAGGGGATGGTTGGCAAAAAATGAACTGCGGTAGAGTTGGGTATCATCTTTGACGAACAATGGTATTGGACAACTAAAAGTTTTAGAGATAGCCATGTCATCACCTGCCCATAACTGGGGTTGTGATGCCAATTGTGGCATTGAGGGATATCAATTTTAATTGATTTCTCGATATCCTTTGAAGCTTAGTCGTGGACCTCTAGCGACCTGACAAAGTCAACGGTATGACACGATGAATAGAACTATTCCAGCTCCTTCTCTAATGCTAACATCACGATATGGTGACATAGATCCTGAAGCCGATCATAGAGTTGATTTACGTTGATTGTAAGGAAGGAAGCTTCACTGATGACCTCTAGACTATAATGAAAATCAAACGAGGAAAGTTGTTCCCTGTATTATCAACTACAACATTGGAAGCCGCCTACACCATATTTTAGTGGAATTAGAGGCTAGACAACTGGATTTTCCATGGGGTCACAGAATGATGGGGATTAGGCTGATGAGGACAAGAACAAGATAGCATCGGGGAAAGCTCATAATCATCTCGAGGTTATGGGGTGCAGTGGTAGACAAGGGAAGTGAAAGGAAAGAGGGTCCCCATAGGGGAAAGGCTAGCTCCAACGAGGTTCAGAAAGCCACAATTAGGGTAAGCATCCCAGGAAGAACAAAGTCGCTCAACCAAAATTCCTGTGGCTAACACCGTGGAATATAGGCCCGACAACGCAACATCCTTTGAATTGTTATACTAGGACATCGGAGGACCTACAACGACCCCAGACGTAGCGGTTGGTCAACATTGTACCTCACAAAAAGGGTTCAAATAAGTTGTTACACTCCTTCGAGATATGTTTCAAATGAAGAACAACCCAAGGACAAATGTGTGGAAAGGGCGTCTAACGTGGGGGAAGAGTAGCGCTCGTATTACCGAAGAGGAAGGTCGTTGAGGTGGACGCTAACATAGAGAATTTTGATGATGTGGAGGCTTTCTTTAAGGACACATGGAGCGGTGATCTAGTAATAAAGGGGGTCACAGATGTACTAGAGCTGGCGCTGAATTAGTTGAGTTGGTAGATTGAGGAGATGACATCTAGAGCAAAGTTGGGCCAAGACAAGTTGGGTCTCGTGCGCCCATCTCAACAAACAAAGCTAAACCCAAACCTTGTTGCAATAGGGATTTCGAGCCTATGAAGCCCGATAGTGACCCTAATTAGCTCAATCAATATGAAGGTACCCCATCGAATGACAATTGGTAATGGGGTCAAAATGGAACTTAATTGAAGATCGTTGAGATATATTATAGGATCATGGAACCTCATCTCTGATGCACCACGGGCCCTAATTTGCAACAAAATTACAATGGATGAAGCCCAATCACAGAAGAAAAGTACTACAAGGGACACAAGGAAAACACCCATTGTCAAGACAGGCCCCACGGCTAATAACGATCATATAGCACTTGAATTGATCCCTGACACCAATATAGGTCAGCCTGTTAAATTTTAATAAATTATTAACTCATTGTTGTTATTTTAATAAAATATTTAAATCATTGTATTTATTAACGATTTATTTGCTTAAGCGAAATTTTAGAGTTATATTTTGCAAACAACATGGATCCTTAAGAAAAATGAAAAAAATATATTAATAAAAATAATATTATTAATAGATCAAGAATTAATTAGAAGAAATATGAATAGTTTATACAACAAAATTTATAATTAAATTTTTAAAAAAATAAAATAAAATAAAAATTTAATGTAACAGATCATTGCCGGAAAAATTTGGCAAGTTATCTGTGTCCCACTCCCCACTGAAGTGGGTTGACGTGTTTATCCTTATCATAAGATGCCTCATCTCCAGCAGCAGCGAAAGCTCTCAACTGACGTGTATCACTGGTGGCAGATTATTATTATAACTACTCTTATTATTAAACCAAATCATTGACCCATCGATCCTAGGATACCCAATCTCATCCCTCAAATCCAAATCCAATGGTGATCCCAATCCCTGGAGGACCGCTCACTGTTTCCTCGTTTCTCTCCTCCGTCGTCACTAAAAAATAATACAATCCATGTCCTGATCTATAAAAAAAAGGGAATCCACTTACCCCCAATAACTTCAATCCCTAATGGCTTCCATCTCGATCTCGCTAAAATCTCTCTCCTCTCCTCCTCTCATCTCCTCCGCTTCGACCCGCCGGCGGCCCAAGAGAGCAGTGATTGCCGCCAGCACCGCGAACTCGTCCGGAGACGGGAAGGCGCGACAGTGGTGGGCGCCGCTGTTCCCCTCGATCATCACGGAACCGGATGGATCAAAGGGACTGAAACCCCTGGAGGTGGGATCGGAGGTGAAGACGCGGAGGTCCAGGTTGACTGCGGAGAAGGCGAGGATGCTGCGGCAGAAGATGCTCGAAACTGAGAGCTGGCACGACGCCATGTACCACTCCGCCATCGCCTCCCGCCTCGCTTCCTCCAACAAGTACTGACTCTGCTCCGAATAATAAGAGCGAAATTCTAGATCGAGATTTCCTGTGTGTTTTTATCTCTTTACTTGGTTGTGTGCGAATAACGTGGAGCGAATGGTTTGTGGGAGCGGTGGTGGTCTATGAATACTCTCTTTTGTGTTTATAGTTGTACGCAAAAGATGAAATTTGGCCGGCCTTCAAAGTGGACAGACAGCACCTTAATTTGTTGATGCTGGTTGTAACTTGTGTCTAAAAATAAGTTTTTTATGCTGTAAATATATATCTTTATATTTTTCTTTATGGAGATGGTTTTGTTATATATATATATATTACAATTTTCTTTTCAATTTTATCTTTGAAATCACGAGCTAGAAAATTTAAATATACACCCTAGAAATTATGCATTAATTAAAACCATGTTTATTGGGTCATGTTCTAGTTTAGATTTTAAAATATTTATTAAATTTCCCCCAATATTAAAGTATTCCGCAAAATTGCTTGGGCAATCAGCATATTGTGGATAATGACCGGGTATAATTGGCTCATAAACAGTATTTCAAAGACCCTTATGTTTATTTGGAGCGAAACAATGTTGAAAAAACAGGTTTGCTCCACTGAACGAAATCCCTGGAGCAAATCGTGGTTTTGGTCTAAATAAGATATTTTAATTTTAGGGGAAATTATAAAAAGTCACTTGTGGTTTGTAGCTTTTTAAATTAGGTCCTTGTGGTTCAAAATTGAACTGGCTGGCAATAGTTTCTTACGTTTATCGGCTTTTAGATGCTGTAATCTTGTGCGTTGAATTGGGTGTCCGTTTGGCACTCTAGGCATGTTTGAAGAATTTCCAAGTATGGATGGAAAAATTATCGAAAAATAAGCTAATTTGTCGATTTTCATACTGATTTGGTAACGTTTGGTCCTCAACTTAGCGGTTGAAGTGCAGACTTTTTGATTCCTATAAAATAGGCAGATTAAGATGAAGATCCTACAAGTTCCCAAATTGTATGAAATTGGCAACTACTTATTTTTCGACGCATCTTCCCATCCATACGGTTGGAAATCCTTCAAACTTGCTCTTAGGGGCCAAACGGAACCCGACTGAATTTACAAGATAAGCATCAGAAATGATAAGCGAACTATTGTGGTCACGTATTCAATTTTTAAACCACAAGAACCGGAATTGAAAAAGTCGCAAACCAGCAACATTTTTTGTAATTTTCCTTAATTTTATGGAACAAAATGGTTTGCAAAACACCACTTTTCTCTAAAAGTGCAGGGTTTTATGTAACAAAACAATCTTTTTAATCATTGTTTTGCTTTGTTAGAACATAATTGTCTTTGAAAGATTATTTTAGAGCCTAATATATCTAGTCATCAGACTCATCACGCATAGGATGTTGACTAGGTAACTCCAAGATCATTTTGATAAACACTATCCTTGGGTGAAAAACACAAAATATAAATAAATAAATTAGAAAATGACCCATATTCAATCTATAGCATTGTTTAGGACCAAATATGAGCATTTATAGCACGATTCATGTATGTTTAGTCCTATTTCATATCAAATGAGCATCTTGTGCTAGCTCACTCGAATTAGTCAAAATGCGCATAACTTCAATGAGTTTAGGTGTTAATTTGAGTACATTTTACTGAACGCAGAACATGCCATTAGGTGACCTTCATAATGAGCTACACAAATAGGAGGAAGCCTTGAAGCAAAAGCAAAAGTGGCCGTGGCGAAGGAGAAGCTGCCGGAGTTTCAGCGAGAAAAGGGCGAATTGCCGAAATAAGGTGGCCACGCGTCCTGCTAAAGCGAGATTTTATAGGCGGAGGCTACTTGTCTTTCGACGCGTCGGCATCCCACAGGCATCCTAATGCTGATTGTTTCTTGACGAGTCGGTTCTTAGGAATCGGCCAGCGTCGGTTAATCGCAGCCTATATAAAGCAACTAGAATTTCCTCAACTTTTACATCTCGATTTTACACCATTCTTTGGCAGCCAAGGAGTGACGACCCAAGGGCATCCAGGAGGAGTTTCTAATAGTTGAAGCTGACGATCCGGAGGGCAAGACTGTTTCATTAGAGGGGAGATCCAAGGACAAAGATCCGCATCCTCATCATCTTTTGTTTTTATCCTTGTTATGAACATGGATTCTTGGTGCTATGAACTTAATGTTTGTTTTGCTTGGAATCCTATGTTGCGAGGCTAGAACTTTTCAAATCTAGGGTTGTATGGGATGAAGACTTGAACATCTTTATTATCTATTGATTGAATAGTTTATGAGTTATTATTGGTATGTTTATGATGCAAACACCTATAACGGTTAGTCGATGGACAATGAAAAATTTGCACTTCACTAATCTTAGATTAGGGTAGAATGATTGTGTAGCACAAGGTGGATGTAGGGGTGGCATTTCATGAACCCCACTAGCATAGACATATGCAGTGGTCTTCCACGGGTAAGGTTAAACCTAGTTCCAACAATGCTTAATACTACCACCATAGACATATGGGGAGAAGTTAGTGTGTATCCCTAGTGACAGAGAATTAGCATGATGCGCCCGAAGCGCACGTGAAGTACCTTAGGTTGCCCTTGCGTGTACCCTTACCAAGACAACAAAGTGAACTACAATCAGTCTGTAAAATCCAAGATTTTATTGGAATAAATGATTTCTAATTTCTTTTTAATTATTTGTTAATTTAAAGCAATTCCCCAAAACTATATCTAATTGGAAAAGAAGGATCAAAATGATTAATGTCCAAATTAGGGTTGATTGGGGCTGCTAGGGATGTAGTTGTAATTTCTGGAATACCGAGTGCTTAAAGGAAATTGTCTCTCTCTCTCAGCAGTAGGACCTGCATGTAAAGAGGGAAAGAGGGCAAGGGTAATATGCAAAATTACGGAGAACTCATGCTGAGAGGTGTATTAAAAGAAACGGACGACTACGATTAAAAGATCAAAGATAAGGTTGTAAGTTCGAGGCAATGAGGAGGAAATTTTGCCACCCATCCAGTTCTGTTGAAGTGAATTAATCTGAGCCTTTGATCTTAGATGGGTGAGTAAGTTCAAGGTAAGGGAATTAATCCCAGCCTTTCATCCATTTTTTACAATTGAAATAATCGTGGCCGTTCATCTCGAGCAAGCGTTTAAGTTAGAGGCACTTCAAGGAAATCCATCTCACTATCATTATCTAATCGTCACTGTTCATCCAGTTGAGTTACGGATCCGAGGTATCTTTTCCCTAGCGCAGTTGGGCCATCCCGATCTTGAACAAGAAACCTCGCCCGTGAAGTAAATCATCGCACCTATGATTATTAAGATGAACCAGTTACCTTCGGATCCCATACAGGCAATCTGGCCATTCGACCGAAGAATCCTTATCACGAGGCACTACCAGCTGCGTCTCTCCGGTAGCGAGCAGTGTCGTCGCTTGCTCTAGCCCCTCCGTAATCACCGTCGGCAGGATATGGAAATAAGATGATAACTTCGTGCGTCTAATTCCTCCATCATCAGGATTGAAATGACCCGAGATTCTTTGCAAGCCCCTATAAGAGGAGTGCCAGCCTTGGGACCCTACCACCACTCTCCTCCTCCTCCTCCTTCTTCTCTTCCTCATTCTTTCCGGCCGGAGCAAACATAGCAACCATTGGAAGTCGTAGGGGGAGCTGTAGAGGAGTATCATTATCTGAACTACGTCGGAGACCAGGGAGCAAGAGTGCTGCGGTCCTCCGACATCCTCCAGAGTGCCAAGAGTCGCCGGAGCCATTCTTGGAGCACACCGGTGAGTTGCAACGACCTTCTTCGGTAAGCTCTAAAAACTTTGGATATCTAAGACATTGAGGTTTATTCGCTGACCAACGCCGCGATGCTACAATACCTAGATCATCGGACCGCCGCGGTAAAGGATCACTTGGTGCAGAATAGAGCAACTTTTTGAGGGCATAAAACAGCCACCAACAACCGTGGTAAGTCTCCCTCGACCTCTGTAGCAGCACGTATAGGTTTACATACATGCACAGGATAGGCGTGGGAGAAGGACAGCCGACTGGAGCGCCGCCTTGCTCCGACGTGGTCCAAGTTAGATGCAAGCCTGGATTCAGTTGCCAGGCGATCCAGTCTAGTTAGGTTGTAAGGGGGTTGGATCCAAACCCAAGTCAACTGATCAGATCAAGTCAAGTTTGGTGTAACTATGTGAACCAACTCAAATAGGTTGTGTTCAAACATTGTGGATTGGGTTTGATCCATCTTAATAGGTTAAGTTAAATAAGCTTGGCTTAATCATGTTAAAAGGGCTGGGTCCGAATCCAAATGAAGCAAGTTGGGCTTAACCAAGTGAATCATCTCTAATTACTTGGGTTCGGTTAAAATGAGTTAGGTTTAACCAATTCATAGTAAATTAGGTTGGGCTTGATCAAGTCCTAATAAGTGGAATGACCCTAATCAACTAGCTTGGGTCTAGTCAAGTGACAAACAGAGCCCAACCAATTAAATAGACTTGAGTCTAGCAAGATTTAAGCGGAGTTAGTAAAGATAAGTAACTGGACATAAAAGGTTGGGTCTAATCAGGTTTTGATTTGACTGATAAATTAAAAGAAAAAGAAATGGAAGGAGAGGGAATTAAAATTCAAGACCTACACAACCAACAAAGTGGGCCTTAACTACTAGGGTACTATACCACATCCGATTGAACAACGGGGTTTAATGCATAAGGACAAACTCACCTACAATAAAAAGCTAGGTCTAACCAAGTTATAAAAAGGGAAGAAATAAAAGGGAGGGAGCGAGGATTGAACCCAAGACCCACAAGTATAGTGGAATGCCACGACCACTCAGGATATAACAACTTTATGGTTAAAAGGTGGGGTTTAGGCATTCAATAAAGAAGCTGACATGAAATACAAGTCGGGGCCCAAATTGATTAGATTATAGCCTAATAGTGGACCACTCATGTGCATCTAGGGTTTTATGAACTATTGCCACTACTGATATAGGCTACATTGTATCGATTCGGCGTAAGCGGCGATGCGGAGAGTCACGTGTGATTCAGGATATCACCGATAGAAGTAAGATACTGCATTACCTAGTCTCCACCCAGTGATGGGCTTTCTTGACTTTGTTGTTGATATGTGATTAGCTTGCTTTATTATTTTGATGATCTCATTGTTGATTACATACACATAATAGATTTATGCTTTGTTTTATGTGTATGGTTGTTATGTTCACTAGGCACGCCAGCCTGTTGATCGACACTTGACCATGGGCACATGTGTACTTGTCCATTGGTAGGGTAGGTAAGTGCCATGAATTCTATTCTTACGCGATCAAAGCGGCGTGGGGGCTCCGTCGAGGAACGTTCAGGATCGAGGACAATTTGGCATTCTGGCTTTCCACACCAGAGGGAGGATACTCTAGTTGTCCAGCCCGTCAATGGGATTGATACCGGCCGTGTGTTGTCACATTATGAGAGGTGGTGCCTCTTGACTCACGACACGAGGGTCGTTTCTATCCAAGGTTGATGGTTCTGACCTAGGGATGCTTGTGGAGTTTTCCTTGGAATTCTCTTCAAGATTTTGAGATTTGTAGACATGTTAGGGGTCCCTACATTGCTTGTCTTGTGGTAGGTCTGAGACTCCTAGATAATCGATAGTGCGGGACGTGGTCCCTAGTTGATTGTTCGGTCATGTTTCTTGATTTGCTTGTTGTTAGCTTATCTTTTGATATTATGTGACTTCATTATGATCCTTGCGGGGATACTTACTACGCTTTCATTCTGAAGCTCAAACACTTGTTTTTATTTATTTGCAAGGTACTAAGTAGTAGCCGATTCGCACTTTGGTGTTGCGCTAGTGATGCAGGAGAGCCGGAGTCAGACGATGCCGAGCTATCTGATTGCACCAGGAGAGCTTTGGCATACCACGACTTGGCGGACCGACGTAAAGGCGGAAGGTGATCGAGCTAAATCCGGAATTGGGGAGCACTTTGGACACGTTTTGGTATTTTGGCCATAACTTTGGCTACCGATATCGGATTCGTGCGCTCAACCCCAATTCGGAAAGCTCGTCTCAACGCCCACATGGGGTCCATCAAGCTTCCTTCATCCTCAAATTTCACTGTTTTCCCCGTTGTTTCTTCGTTTCTCGGTGTTTTTTTTTCCATTTTTGGCAATACTTCGTATGCCAAGTTAGGAGAGGATATGAATCTGATTTGAACTCGTATTTTTAGGAGTTATCTGTTTTGTTTAGTTATTTTAGAATTAGATAAGTTTTTCTATTGGACCAAAATTTACCGATTTGGGCAAATTTGAATAAGAAGATAGAATTTCTAGGTTATCTAGGTTAGTTCTTTTTAGCTATTTAAACCCGGCTTGTGGGTTGAATTTTATTCATTGATTATTGAGTTATATTTTCTTTTTAAAGCTTCAGAGACTTCTCTTCTCTGTTTGTCCTCCTCTTTTCTTACTCTTTTATCAATCCCCACATTTTACCACCGCTTGTGGGTTAATCACTACCACTTGCGTCGTCTAGAGGCAGGGCATCTTTGCAGAGGTTCGAGAACGTCATGTTTCTTTGTGTGTGAGATATTATTGTAGGACCCATGTAGGGCCTTGATTTTTGTAGGGTGATTGAACCCTTATTTTATTTACATTTGCAATACTACTGGATTATTTTCATGTTATTTGGATTATGTTTAAATTATTTGTGGAATGTTCTTATTTACTCAGAGGACTTGTATCAAAGTGAGGTGGGCCTCCACTTGGTTCTTGTGATACGTGCACGTACTTTCGAGGCACAGGATCCGAAGTGAGGGCATGACACAGTCAATAGAGAACACATTAATAAAGTCTGATTCCCATACACCCATAGATCCTCATTATTGAGTGTCTTCCCAATCTTTCATCCCTTCGTTACTCGAGTTACATTGAGATCCTTAGTCAACATCAACCCCTTGTATTCATTGTTTTAGTATAGTTTCTTGGTTTAGCTCTAGTTAGGTAGCAACCCACTCCTTGTGTTTGACTTGGACTTATCGGTATAAATTTTATTACTTTGACGGTACATATACTTGTGTGAGTGTGTGCACTGATAAGTGTTTAATTGCGCATATTTTTATATATCATTCATGTATATAAAAGGTTATACTTGTTCCAGATTGCATGTAAAGTGTATATGAAAACAGTATGAATAATATGTCTAATTGAATGCTTATAGGTTATTAATACCAAACCCTCCCTCATGACGAAAATCTCAAGCGGTTCCTTTTTAGAGTTGAGCACCCCGAGTACCATGTACTGGCCCTCCTTATGGCTGGTATCCCCAACGGTTCCTTTTTAGCGCCGAGCACCTTGAGTGCCGCTGATCGAGTCGATACTACCACAATTATACCGGTATCCAACCACAAAGATTGAGAAATACTACTAGTTACCTATTATCTAGTCTAACCGAAAATTTGTGGAATCTAAACTAATCTAAATGCAAAACCTAGAAAAGGCGATAAAATCGGATCTCAACAAGGACTAGGTAAAGTCAAGTAAGTGCAATCAATCATAGGAGAGGTATATGCGAGGCAATGAACCATTCTACGGTTCTTGTGAAGATAGACAATAAATGTTAAGGCTAATAGTTACAATAAATTAGACCAAGGATTCCTATAGTGCTTTCATCCCCCTCTCGAGGCGATTACTAATCTAGTACCCTCATTAATTGGCATTTATGGGAATCTAATTCTTGGAAAGGTTATAGGAATAAGGCATATGAAGGATTCACTCTCTTTGATACCCGATCTCTCAACGCACTCATAAACCCCTCTATTGAGGTATGCCCATACAGGGAGGCATTAAGCTTCTTCCCCAGTCGTCGAGGTTGGATAATCTAGGCTATCGCATAGCGTAGATTACCAATGTAATGAATGACACTCAATAGATCTAAATATTAAAAGAAACTAGATAACCATTAACATTCAATGTCAAAGTTAAGCGTCAACTTCGAGGGGTTCATCATGCCCGAATACCTACAAAACTAGTTCCCCATCAAAGTGGAACTCAAATCCAATTCAAAACAATAAAGGAGAGAAATAGACATCACGGAGAATCGTTATTCCCTCCACTGTTAGGGTGGTGATAGGACCATTGATGCGACCCCCTCCAAGCCTCGCCAACGAAAAGATGGATGATGGCGCTCGGTGTCCTCGCCTCCAAGCTTTGCTCTCTGGTGCCCTAGATGGTGGATGGGTGGATCAATTGATGAATTTCCCAAGGATGGGTCTAAAGATACTTTCAAAGCCCTGAACCTCGGTATTTATATGGTCCCCTGTGATTAGAGAGGGTCTGGTACCACTTTCGGTTCGCTTGGACCCGTTTCAGCTTAAGTTCGGGTATGGAAAACTGGAAATCCGACCTGCATGGGAGGGTACATGGGCGCGTCTTCGCCCGTGTGGCTCTCAGGGTGCGATCTGCGCTGGATTGACAAACAACATGGGGGTTTACATGGGCACATCTGTGCCCGTGTAGCTCTCAGGTAATGCCCTACTGCTCTTCAAGGCTACACAAGACCTCACCGCGTGTGCATGCTCGCTCTTGTAGGCTCAGAAATGATTTTTCCTTCTTCAGACAGGCGCATGCACCTGTGTGTGTACTAGTGTACTATCCTGTCTTCTTTGTTTTTGCCTCAAAGGGTACCGAATTGCTTCCTTTTAGTTCTTGAGGCCTTCTGATGCCCTGTAAATAAAGATTCACACAAATTAAGTACTGGCGGGATATATTTACTCTAAATAGCATGTGAAGTGTATATTGAGGAAAATGAAAGCGATATAAAATTATAACCAATTGAACACTTATCAAATATCTCCACACTTGAGCGTTTAATTGTCCTCAAGAAAATTAAAAGAAAAATAAAGAATTGATAGTGTTCAACCTCTGGCTAAGGAATAAGTAGTTTTACTCTACTCAAAGTTCACCATCAATAATGTATTCTCCTATTTCAACCTCGGACTTAGAACAATCCCTTGACACTTGTCAATATGGCTCTAGATGAAAATTTTTCACTCCACTTACCATGTTCCCAATCCTCAAAGTGACAAGCATCCCCTCACTAGACTCTAGAGGCTCCTTAGGACTCCAAATGCAAAATATAATGAAAATTAGACACTCAATTTAATCTTTTCTCTCTTTTTTTTCCACTCCTGTAGGGCATCCCTAATGGATCTAGCTTTCCAGGTAATTGAAGTTTAACATAGAGTGTAGATCTCCCTTTCTGAGGGATGCACATGATGATTAGACACTAGTTTACCCAACTACTCAAAAGATTACAACTCTACATACACGCACTCATGCTCACAAGCGATTTTTTGGCTTAAACAACACTTTGATCAAGAGCCAAAACCCCGAGCTTAATTCATCACCACGAGTAGAGGAGCACTATCTTGGTTCTTATTTTCATAATTTCTATGTATATTTCTTATTCGTTATCTACAACTCTACTTACAAGAGCAAGAAGTTTAAACTTGTGCCACAAAAACTTTTAGAGCCATTGAAAATAATACTTAGCACTCGAAGTCGAAAGAAGATGACAATGTGTTATCTAATGTCTCTAAAGAATAGTGTTTCCAGAATGATTTTCTTTGAGTATCCATGATCACTACAAGAAAAAAGCTAAATTGCAACGGATATTAGCGAGGGAATAAATTTCATTGCCAATTAGCTAGGGATTTGCGACGGATATGTATTTAGCTAGGGAATAGCGGGGGAAACCACTCCGTTGCTAAAGCATGACTTAGCAAGGGATTTTTCCCCAGCTAAGTTGCAAGGGACATATCGCTCGCTAATTTCATTATAAAACATATAACATTGTTTATATAATGAAATTAGCAAGGGAAACATCCCTCGCTAATTTCATTGAATATAAGTATATAATGAAATTAGCAAGGGAATAATCCTTCACTAATTGCATTATATTACATTGTTTATAAAATGCAATTAGCGAGGGCGAATTCCCTCACTAATTTCATTATATAACATTATGTATATATGAAATTAGCGAGGGAAAACATCGAGGTTTCATAGGAGAATCTAAAAAAAGAAAAATTTGTGCTAAGATGGTGTACTAAAAGTAGCGCAAAACTGAAGATTTTTAATAATAGGAATCATCGGTTTACACTAAGCATGCATTGTCACAAAAGGATTTGCAAAAAATTACTTACAAAAATTTGTAGTGAATTTTGTGAAAAAATACTCATGCCCATCTTCATACTTAAAAATTTGCAAGGAATTTTAAAATTATCTTGGTGGCTACACATCTCCACAATTAAAATCATTGAGTTTCCTTAGTGCACTTATCATGTATGTAATTGATAAGAAAATAATAGAACAAGGTGAAGGGCAAACTAAAACTTCCCCAATTCTACTAAGATAAGCTCCAAACATCATGTGAGCTTGGGGTGAAGTTCAATTTGGGGCCAAAATGTACACTCTTTCATGACCTACGAGGCAAGGAGGGGTCAATATAGCTCAAGAAATGAAAAACATAACGTCTGAATATCACTAATCAAAAGATAAAAAGATAACAAATGGAGTAGGGATAAGCCCTTGCTTACTAATACAAACTGAAATGCAAGTCTGATCCTCTCTAGAAACTACTCCTCATCCAAAAGCAATGGGGGTGACAAATAGAGTGGTTGCTAGTGGTCTTTGGTGTCGCTACAAGTGGTGGAGGAGTTGGGCCTACTAAGGGTGATAGGTGTCTTTGCATTTTAATTACATAGTTAACAAAAGCATTTGCAAGATGCGTGATATCTTTTGGAGTCCTCATCACCTTCTATTAAATGGTGGGGTGCTTTAGTTCGAGGTGATGTCCATGGTGGAGTGACAGGAAATATGGATGAGGAAGCAAGAATGGTAAAACATCAACCAAAGTAGGTTGATTGCCTAATCAATCATGTAGTTAGCGATGTCACGGTAGTAGATGCGGAGTCGCATGATCGTCTGGAGGTGTGCATTTTGATGCGAGGTAGGGGTTTTTGGGTGTTAGGGTGATGGAGGTGGCTAGGTTTTGAAAAGAAGTAAGCGGGATGGAGATGAAGCGACATGCAGTGGGTGTTGAAAATGTGCTACGGGCTTATATACAGGTATAGGGAACCGTGTAACTCATGGGGTAGGTTAGATGGGTGCAAATGCATCCATTGAACATGCCCATGTACCCATTTTCATCAAGACTAGGGGCTACACTAGCGTAGATGCACCCGTGTAATGCCCCATGTGGCTTCCTTCTCTTCCCTTTTGTAAACATTGGAACCTCACGGGCACAGGTGCACCCATGTAGCTCTGCGTGGAGCTCCCTGGTGATAAAAAATTAGGGTACATTGGACTATTTTCTCACCTAACTAGCCACACTCATAGTACATTAATTCTCTAGACTCAATCATTACATTCATCTCATGAGTAAAATTGAGGAATCAACAGAATTAATGCAATCAAGACGTGCATCGATTTATTGGGAAAAACTAAAACTAACTAATGAAGACTCTGAAAACTTTCTACGACCTTGGGTTGTCTCCCAAGAAGCGCTTGTTTAACATTACTAGCTTGACGTACCTTTTCCTTATCTCATGGTGGTTCAAAAAGATGGAGTCCCTCGTTGGTCCTCCCTAGAATACCCCCTTTGTAGTATAATTTGAGTTGATGCCCATTTACCTTGAATGTCCCTTTCACTGCATGACTTATTTCGATAGCCCCTTGAGTATGGACTTTTGTGACTATGAAGGGTCCAGACCATCTTGTCCGTAGCTTGCTCAAAAATAGTTTTAGTTTGGAAATAAAATGCAATACGTGATCACCCTTATTGAATAGCTTGCATTGTTTGATGAGCTGGTCTTCATGTTGATTGGTTCGCTCGTTATACAACCTCGAGTTTTTATATGTTGTATGCCTCCACTTATCCAACTCATTTAATTGAAGCTTCCTTTTTGTGCCTAAAAGGGGAAGATAAAATTTAGAAATTTGGTGCCCCAATAGGCTTTGTGCTCCAGTTCTACCGATAGGTGACAGGGCCTTCTTTGCTTGAGACTAGTGTATAAGGAGCACTTCCAATAGGTGTCTTGTAGTACATGTGTGATATGCCAATAATGCATGCGTCAATTTATCGAACCAATCTCTTTAGTGTTACGCTATCACTTTCTCAAGAATATGCTTTAATTCTCAGTTTCACATTTCAACTTGGCAGCTTGTTTTGTGGATGGTATGGGGTCGAGTGCGATGCACAACCCCATATTGTTTAAGGACTTTGTGAATTGAGCATTGCAAAATTAGTACTTGCCAGGTCATTGATTATGGAACTAGGTGTGCGAGAATCTAGAAAATAGTTTTTAGGGAACTTGACCATACTCCTAGCATCACTATTAGGTAGGGCTTGCACTTTCACCCATTTGGAGGCGTGTCATCGCAACTAGGATTGATTTGTTCCCATAGAGTTTAGGAACGACCCCATGAAATCTATGCCCCAAACATCAAACACCTCACATACTTGGATGGAGCTTTGTGGCATTTCATCACATCGAGAAATGTTCCCTATGCGTTTGCAATTTTCGTACTGTTGGATGTACCTATGAGTATATTGGAACAATGTGAGCCAATAGAAGCCGAAGTCAAGCATCTTCCTAGTTGTCTTATTTGTACTGTAGTGCCCACAAGTTGGGACTACATGACAATGATCCAAAATTCTCCACCCTTCTTCTCTTAAGACACATTTCCTGACTAATTGGTCAGTGCATATGCGGAATAGATATGGTTCATCCCAAATGTAAAATTTTAGATCGGCAAAGAATTTTTTTCTTCAGACGGTACGGGTAACTTTTTGGGAGTACCTCTACGACCAAATACTTTGAAATATCCACGAACCAAGGTGGATTATTTTCCTCACTTATTCCTTGTAATCCCTCATCCACCACCTATACACTATATAGTTACTCTTCCCGGAAAACCTCATTTATGTCCCCTTCTTTTAGAATCACTCTATTAGGATACTGAAGTCTTAATAGGTGATTAGCTGCTAGATTCTCTACCCCTCTCTTGTCTTTGATTTCCAAATAAAATTCCTGCAACAATAAGCTCTAATGAATAAGCCGAGGCTTAGCATCTGGCTTAGTTAATAGATAGCGTAACACAAAATGATCAGTATAGACTATGACTTTGGATACCACTAGATAAGTGTAAAAGTTTTCAAAAGCAAACAATATAGCAAGTAGTTCTTTTATAGTGGTCGTATAATTCTCTTATGCATCAGTGAGGGTCTTATTGGTGTAATAAATAAGTTGAAAGTGCTTATCCCTCCTTTGCCCCAAGACTGCCCCCATAGCGTAGTCGCTTGCATCGAAAATAAGCTCATATGGCAAATCCCATTTGGGTACGATCATAATCTGAGCTTAGACGAACTTCTCTTACAAAATAGTAAAAGCTGCTAGGAAATCGTTATTGAAATCAAATGGGGCATGCTTCTCAAGAAATTTAGTTATTCACCTAGCAATTTATAGAAGTCCTTTATGAATTACTGTAGAACCCGGCATGCCCCAAGAAACCCTTCAAGACCACCATGACTGATGTAGGTGGGGGCAGTTGTACAATTGTTGCCACCTTCACCTTATCCACCTCAATACCCTTGCATGAAATTTAGTGTCACAAGACTATTCCTTCTAAGACCATAAAATATCAGTTTCCCCAACTCAGGACTAGATTGGTCTCCTCACATCTTGTTAATACCTTTTCAGGATTATGGAGGCACATGTGAAAAGAGTTCCAAAAGATGCAGAAGTCATCCATAAAAACTTCTATTATGTCTTCCACAAGATCTTCAAAAATAGCAAGCATGCACTATTAGAAGGTGGCAGGGGTATTGTATAATCCGAAGGGCATGCGGCGGTATGCAAATGTGTTGTATAGACACGTGAAGGTGGTCTTCTATTTGTTCTCCGGAGTGATGGGGATTTGAAAATATCCAGAGAAGCTGTCAAGAAAGCACTAGTATGAATGCTCAACCAACGGCTCGAGCATCTAATCAATGAATCACAATGGAAAATGTCCTTCCATGTAGAGTCATTTAGCTTTCTATAGTGATGCAGGACGCTCTGGTTAGTTGGTGCTGAGTTGGCAGATTAACGTAAAGACTGGAAGTGATCGAGCAAATTCCGTGATTGGAACAGTTTTGGTGGTGGTTCTGTATTTTGGCCATAGCTTTGGCTACAAATGTCGGAATCACATGTTCGAACCCAATCCGGAAGGCTCATTTTGATGCACACCACGTGGTCACCCAGATCGACTCGGGAGACACCATATTCAAATTCAAAATCTGCTGTTTTCCCTTTATTTCACTATTTAGATTTTTTTTTGTTATTTTTAGTATTAAATTATTTATCAAATTAAGATAGGATTTGAATCCGATTTGATCTCGGAATTTTAGGAGTTGTCTAATTTATTTAGAGTTTTAAATTTATATAAGTTTTAGTTTTGGATAATAATTTGCCAATTTTGGCAATTTAGATAAGATAGGGCTTTTAGGTTAGTTTTTGAAAGCTATTTAACCCAGCTTGTGGGTTGAATTTTCATTATTGAATTTTGAGTATAATATTTTCCTGAATTCCAGAGTATTTTCTATGGTTCTTTTGGTTCTTCGTTTGTTCTTCCTTGCGGTCCTTTGATCCTGCTAGCCTGCGGGATATCGCTACCTCGCCCAGCGTTAGTTGGTATCAGAGAGCTCGTCTTCTTCCTTTGGCATCCGTGATCAACGATGGTGGAGGTCATGGTGGCGTAGTTGGCGTAGTGGGCGAGTTACGATTGAGGAAGTCCAGTACCATGACCGGAGCGCCTTGGAGGCGATGTGCGAGGATTTAAAAAGGCAAGTCGCGGAGTTAATCTAATGCTTGATGATTAAGGATTTGAAGAGGCAAGTCATAAAGTTATTAATGCGTCTGGCGGCAATCGATTTTAATCATGGTTGTTATGGTCATGTTCCGGCTTAGGAAGTCCACCACCATAATCATAGTGATCAATGGTTTGGCCAACCTATCTACGACGATGATGATGATGAGAAGATCTCGCCCACCTATGACAATAATGATGATGAGGTGATCTCACCCATCTATGATGAATACGAGGAGGAGACCTTGCCCATCTACGACGACTACGAGGAGGAAAATCCCGAACCCATCTATAACGATAACAAGCAGAAGATTGGACCAAGCTTGAAGACTTTAGACGATTCTAAAGACATTGTTTGAACTCAAGGATGAGTTCATTCCAACCCGGGGTGACTGATGCGGGAGGCTCAGGTTAGTTAGTGCCGAGTTGGCAGGTCAGCGTAAAGACTGGAATTGATCGAGCAATTTCCGTAATTGTAGCAGTTTTGGGGGGTCGTTCTTTATTTTAGCCATAACTTTGGCTACAATTGTCGGAATCACATGTTCGAATTCAAATTCTGTTGTTTTCCTGTCATATTACTATTTATATATTTTTTGCTATTTTTAGTATTAAATTATTTATCAAATTAGGATAGGATTTAAATCCAATTTGATCTTGGTTTTTTAGGAGTTATCTAATTTGTTTAGAGTTTTAAATTTAGATAAGTTTTAGTTTTGAATAATAATTTGCCAATTTTGGCAATTTAGATAAGATAATAGGGTTTCTAGGTTAGTCTTTGAAAACTATTTGACCTGGCTTGTGGGTTGAATTTTCATTATTGAATTTTGAGTATAATATTTTCCTGAATTTCAGTATTTTCTCTGGTTTTTTTGGTTCTTCGTTTGTTCTTCCTTGAGGTCCTTAGATCCGGCTAGCCCGCGGGATAATCGCTATCCTCATCACGGCAGTCATATAGTCAATTCAAGCGTGCTGTCGGAATTCGACTCAAAGCATTTATGTGCTCGATCCATTTAACCAATAGTACTAGTTGTAATGCTAATAGCTGCTCCATGAACCTATGATGGATTATTTACTAGTTCCTCACAAAATAAGATAAAGAAGATGATTAGTGCTGAGGAACAAAAGTATCAAACAAAAAGAAAAAGAAAAAGAAAAAGAAAAACCTAAAACTAATGACTAAAGTAATGCTCCAAGCACTCCTAGTAGTCTTAGTCCCCAGCAACAGTGCCAAACACTTGATCAAGATGATAATACCGCAAGTGTACAAGTCGGACAAGTAATATAGTGAACTAGTAAAAGTCGAGTATCAAACCACAGAGATCGAGAAATACTAGTAGTAATTAGTTGGCTATTATATCTAATCTAACCACGCATTTGTAGAATTCTAAACTAATCTAAATGCTAAACCTAGAAAAATGATGAAATCGGATCTCAACAAGGACGTGGTGAAGTCATAAGGGTAATCAATCATAGGAGACGGGTATCTGGGCAATGAATCCCCCTCGGGTTCTTGTAAAGATAGATAATGAATATTACTATAGTACTTTCATCCTTCTCTTAAGGCGATTGCAAGCCTAGTACCCTCACCAATTGGCATTCAAGGGAATATTATTCTTGGAAGGATCATGGGAACAAGGCATATGAAGGATTCGCTCTCCTTAGTGCCATATCTCTCGACGCATATATAATCCTCAATATTGAGGTATACCCACACAGGATGAGGCGTTCGCTTCTTCCACCAGTGCATCGGATTGGATAATCCGGGATGTTGCAACGTAGATTACCAATGCAATGAATGAAACTCAATAGATTTCAATATTAAAATGCAACTAGATAACCATTAACATTCAATATCAAAGTTAAGCATCAACCCAAGGGTTCATCATGCCCAATACCTACAAAATTAGTTCCCCATCACAGGGGAACACAAATCCAATACAAAACAATAAAGGAGAGAAATAGACATAAGGAGATACGCTATTCCCTCCACCGTTGGGACGGTGATAGCACCGTTGATACAAGCCCCTTCAAGGCTCACCGTCAGAAAGGTGGGTGAGGTCGCTCGGTGGCCTCACCACCAAGCTATGCTCTTCGGGTCCTTAGATGGTATATAAACCCAAGAGAAGAGGAGATTAAATCACCTTTGGATGAGAGCTCGAGATTCGGACGTTGGTCAAAGGAGTAAAAGAGATCGAAGGCGGAGAAGACATCAAGTAAGGGAAGCCCTGTTTCTTAACTATGTCTTCTCCTATTTTCTTTGTTGATGTATTCATTAGCATGAGGAGGCTAAACCCCTTGTTGTGCCTCGGACACATGAACCCTAGGATTTCTTTTAGTAATTGAATCCATTTTTATTAGTTTCTTTCTGGATGGTTCTTGTGATTATGTGTTTTGATTGATATGATTATGTCGCGTGCATGAGCCATGGTCACATACCATGCTATGTCTAGGAAATCATGTTCGTGCTAAGGGTTTTGATTGCATGCCTCATATATGCATAGATAGATGTACATCTTAGTTAGGTTATAACTAGACAAAGGTAATGAGTTGATGCATGCCGAGAGATCAAATGTGTAATAAGTGTTCAAATGAGCATCATTTATATATAAAATTCATGCATATTACTATAAGTTTTGGAGGAATATTGGCCCGCTTGTACTCAAAATGGCTTTGTTTCTGTAAACAGGGAAAAAAATAGAGATTCCAAGAGAAGGGAAGCGTTTTCAAGAGTATACGGGCCAAAACAGGGGAAACAGAGGAAGAGAACTAGCCATACGGAGTCCCATACAGACCCGTATAGACCTGGAGAATTCTACGGACCCTAAGCGGATTTGACAGGGACTACGTATATGGACCCCTGAGAAATATACGACCCCGTATGGGATTCCATATACTAGGTCGTATGGTGCGTATACTGGGTCGTATGTTCTATATACTGGGTCTTATGTCGTAAATTTGCAGCTGCGTTTTGGTCGAACCGAGGGTAAAATCGAAAAATACACCCAAAACCTAAGTGTGGGGTATAAATACAAAGTTCAGTTAGGGTTTTGGGTCATCTTGGAGTATCTTGGAGAAAAGGAATCAAGGTTTGGGGGAGGTTTCATCATCTTCTCCACCACCAAGGAGGAGGGGATTGAAGGAGTGTTCCCATCAAAAAGCTCAAGAAGGAGAAGAAGGGGCAAAAGGGTAGCAAGGAATCCACCAACAATCGCCATTAGGTGTTTTTCTCATGAACTTTATGATTTCTTTCCCTCTTAGTAGGGATTGTTGCTCTCCATTGATGGAGAGCTAATTTCTTGATACTTGGGTGTTGATGAACCCTTGGATGATGTTTAATTGATATTGTTTTTCTATGTTAATTGCTTGGTTGAATGCATTATGGTCTATTGAATGTTATGTATGGTAGTATTAATCTCTCTACGTTGCGAGAGCCCGGAGAGGTTTCTATAGTCCATACGGGGGAAGATGGGAGCGCCTCCCCATGTGTAGACAAACTTCAATAGAAAGGGCTATGAGTACACCGGGAGCTCTGGTACTAAGACGAGTAACTCCTTTAGATGTCTTATTCCCTTAGCTCTTCCAAGAGATAGGTTCCCTAGAACATAACTAGTAAGGACACTAGGTTGAGTAATCACCCTCGAGCGAGGGGATGAAAGCACATTAGGAACCTTTGGCCAATGATTCACCAAGAATTAGCATAGATAGCATTATCCATCTCTAAGAAAATCAAGGGGGATTCAATGACCCAAGTATCCCCTTCATCAATTGATTGTCTTCAAGGTCAATTTACTTATTAATTTGCATTCTTAATTTTAGAAATTAGGTTTAGTCACCACCAACCAATCTTGATCGACTAGATAATAGATGAATAGCCACTACTAGTATTTCCTTTCTCCCTGAGGATCGACAACCCGACATAAGTCCACTCTATTACTTGATTCGACCCGTTCACTTGCGGATTTAGCGCATCAAGTTTTTGGCGCCGTTGACGGGGAGATTTAGGACTACTAGGAAAGCTAGGAGTTTATTAATTTAGTCATTTACTTTCAATTTTTATTTTGTTTCAATAATTGTTTGATCTCTTGAATACTAATTTTTCTCACAATCGTTTGTGCGAGGTGTTGGTGCATGACCCGAAAAAATCCTAAGAATCTTGTTGAAGCGGATAGTGAAATCGATAGAATCTTCCACAAGAGGTTGAGAGAAGTGGAGGCATCAAATCCAGGACCCTTCTCGCGGTCAGAGAACACCTTGCCCATTGAGCGCAGTGTTGAAATCATAGGGGAACCTATCATGGCAGGAAGAAGACTCACACTCTCCAAACATGAAAGGTCTCACTACACAGGGGAAGACTTCAGTGTGCATCCCCAAAATGTCAATCTGAACAATTTTGAGATCAAAGCAAGCACATTGTCGATGATTCAAAATACAGCTCAATTTGATGGGAGGCCGGACGAAGATCCACATGCTCACATTGCTAAGTTCGTCCAAATTTGCAATATGTTCAAGATTAATGGAGCTCCTTATGATGTTATTAGATGAGGTTATTTCCTTTCAGTTTGAGAGATGGAGCCTATACATGGTTGAATTCGCTTCCGGCGCGATCTATTCGGACTTGGGCCGAAATGCTTGATAAATTCCTTGACCGATATTTCCCACCAAGTAAGGCCGCGAATCTCAGATTAGACATTTCTTCATTCAAGCAAGGGCATATGGAAACATTTTTTGAAGCTTATGAAAGTTATAAGGATCTACCTCTGCGATGCCCCCAACATGGTTTGGATCCTTGTGCCAAGGTCCGTACATTTTACAATGGCTTGGATGATTCAACAAGACAATTGGTAGATGCGGCCGCCGGAGGTTCTTTGGGAAACAAATATCCAGATGAGGCCGAAAAGATTTTTGAAAATATGTCAAGCAATGAGGCACACTGGTCTACTAGAGGCAAGCAAGTTAAAGTAGTAGGTTCCTTGGATGGAACCAATACAACCACTACAGTTCTCGCCGATAGACTTGAAGCCTTGACAAGGAAGATTGATGCACTAACCACCGGCAGTAGCTCGAGGCCAACCCCGGTGATGTCTTGTAGCACATGTGGAGGAGGACACGATATTACTCATTGTCCCATTGCAAGCATTGATACCATGCCTCTGGAGCAACTACAATATTTGGGCAACAATCCAAGGCAACCGGATGGGCAGTATAGAGCTTTTGTACCAAAGTGGAATCATCCCGCTTTGTCTTATAGGAATCCTCAAGGGGGGCAATGCCCACCGGGTTTCCAACATCCTCCAAAGCCCTTTGGAGCGAAGCCCAACATGGAGGAAATGATGTTGAAGATGCTACAAAACAATGAAGCATCTATTCGAACAGTTCTGAAAGTAATACAGGCGAACCCTCATGAGCAATTCAAGTCAATCACTTTGAGAAGTGGAAGAGAGGTTAGTTCCCCGATGCAAAGATCTCAAAAGAAGAAGGTAATTGAAGAAGAAAACTCGGCACCATTGGCAAATTCTAGAGAGGGGATAAAGGGAAGGGAAGAAGCACCGTCTTCTCCTCCATATCAACCGAAGATTCCTTATCCAGCTAGATTGATGAAGGACAAGGAAGGTGCTCAATTTGCCAAGTTCTCTTGCATGTTGAAGCAATTGCACATTAACTTGCCATTGGTGGAGGTTCTAGCTAAGATGCCAAAGTATGCAATGTTCATGAAGGACCGCCTCTCCATTAAAAGGAAGCTAGAGGATGCGGCTCCAGTCACCCTCAATGCCCAATACTCGGCCATTGTACAACAGGATGTTCCCAAAAAGTTGAAGGATCCGGGTAGCTTCATTGTTCCTTGCACACTTGGGGGAGGAGTGACAAAGAAAGCATTGGCTGATTACGGGGTCATATGGACTTCTGTCTTCCGTATAGTGACAAAGAAAGCATTGGCTGTTTCCGTCCAATTCTTTTTATTCTTGAGCTGGATGCTGTTATTAGAGGTAGTATATTGATCTTTATCAGGCCGTGCAAAGAGAGGGGCATGAATGAACCCTGAAAGGGCTGTATAAGCCTCAACTCAGGTGTATACGGGGTGCCATCTGGTTGATAGCGGTCCAGGTATCACGGAAAACAGTCCATATGACCCCGTATAGCAGTCCGTATGGAATCTGACAAAGGCACGAGTGTGGACGCTTTAAATAGCTCCCTCTTTCACCTTTACCTTCACTTTCACCTATTTCACCTCGTGCCCTAACGACCCCACACCCCTCTTGCGACGCCAGCGACCATTTCCCTTCTAATTAAGACCTAATCTTCTCTGGGTGTGCATCAATCACTTTCGATTTATCAATTGTTTACATCTTTTACATGTTTTAAAACCTAGGTTTTCATCAAATCGATTTGAATGAGAAATGTTATGAATGGATGAGATCTTGTGCTATTTTTGTTATAATACTTGCATTGGATGATAGTAGTATGTTGTGAGAGTGTTTTGGATCTGAAAAATGTAAAATTGGGGCCAAGATTACGTCATGCGTCACAACAAGTTCCTTGGCGGGTCCATCTGGACCCCCCATATGGGGTCCCATACTGGACTCATATTGGGGCACATTTCCTCATATATGGCCTTGACGGCCGATGCTGTATGCTACCCGTATAGGGGCAATTTAGGGCTTTTTCTTGTAAATTTTGCCATGCCCCTTGAGCTTCATCGACACTAACATCCCTTATTTAATTGCAGAGATGCCGAGGAAACTAATAGCGACAAAGAAGCGCCGAACGGGGGCCGAATCATCATCAACCGGGCCGCACTTCATAGATGAGACCCATGGCATCCGACACACCCGTCTTTCCTCCCGCCGATTCGGCCGGACCCGTACCGTAGACTAGGGAGCTCTTACTCAGCTTGGTATCGCCTATCGAGTCCGGGAGATGATTTCATTTGGTGGTTGGGGCCGGGATTTTCTCCCTCGATCACGAGGTATTCCGTGGCCCGACTCTGGAGTCGCGAGAGCACTTTTGAGGCCAACGGGGCTGTGGGAGAGCGAGCCACGGCCATTACATTTGACTCTTGGGAGGCTGAGGGCCATGAGCTACACCGGTTTCATTATACATGGGGTTTATGCGATCTCGAGTATACATACACGAGAGTACAACGAGCTACTTATCAGCCTTCCACCGGCGCACCATCTCCTCCGCGAGCTTTTGGGTGCGAGCGTCATGACAACAACAAGGCGTCCATGATGACAGATCCGGTGCACCGCTTCATTCACGCGCTCATCAGCCGGACTATAGCAAGTAGCAGCGACAACTGCGGGGTGGTCATTGTCACCGACCGCCTATTTCTTTACAACATCATTGAGAGAGTCCCGATCCACTTGGGATATGTGCTCGCCAACTATTTTGCGCATCAGGGGCAAAACACCAGACTCACCGACATCCATGCCGGACCCGACATCACACGTTTGATCATTGGCATGGGTCTCGAGGCGGAGTTGGAGAGAGAGCAGCACTAGCAGCTAGTCTCCCCACTAGATATGACACTCCTTGCTCAGATTGGGCTGGTGCGGCGAGCTGGTCGGCGCTACACACTTGTTGGCCATGTCTAGGACAGTTCAGAGGAGGAGGGATCCGATTCTGATGACTCCGACGCGGCGGAGCCTTCTGCATGACTACCCTCCACATCCAGTGGCCCCTCTGCATCCAGGGGCCGATACATAAGGTTAGAGGAGCAGATCACAAAGATCCGTGCTGTCCAGGATACTATTCTAGCAGAGCAGTGATGGCTAGGGGATCAGTTTACCGAGCTCTCACTATATATTCGTGGACATGTCGCCTTCGCACACCCTCCACCTTCAACACCAGCAAATGATAAGCTCGCACGGGACACTTGAGACATGACTTTCATATCTTATCTTTCTTCATTTGGATCTATGTTATGTGTACTTGTTATTTCTTTACTTTTGTGCATCATGGTACACTGAGCAAGGGCATCACCCTGCTATTTTACCTCTTATTTTCGTTATGTGGATTATGTTATTTTGCATTTTATTGGAGTTGATGCCTTCTTTATTTTCGCAGAATTCAACTTTGGATCCAAAATCCCCGATGAGCAAAGTACTCCTCCACTCCGAAGAACCATTCTTGGCAACTACATTTAGGGGAGTATCGTTCACCTTTCCTCACTAATTACATTCACTTAATTTGATTTTCTTGCATTGAGGACAATGCAGAACTTTAGGGTGGGGATGGGTGGCTACCTATTTCTTCTTAGGGTCATTGCAAACCTTTAAGTGTGGAGATAGGTAGCTATTAAGATCATTCATTGCAGATATTTTTGTTCAATATGTTTGATATGTATGATAACCTTGTGGATAAATGAATGTGACTTGAACTTTTTTTTAGTACACCATCTGTGATTTGAAATGTTTCCGATTGAAACACCATGGGCATGTAGAGACCATCCTTGTGACAATTATGATTGTGAAAGACAATAGATAACCCATTGCCATGTTCTTTTGACTTGAGTAGATAAGCATTGTTTTCAATGACTTCAAGAAATTTCGTGGCACTAGTTCAAATTTGTTAACCCCTCATAATATACATAGTGGACAAGTACAATGAAAATAAAATAGTTTTACACATAATGTAAGTTAAGAAAGACAGTGTTCCGCTGCTTATGGTGATGAACTAGTTTGGAGTTCTGGCTCCTAACTAAAGTGTTCTCCATTTCGAAAAATCACTACTTAGCATGAACATCTATAGGTAAAGTTGTAACCACCTGAGTAGCTAAGGGTTCAGGTGCCTAATCAGCATGAGTCCTATGTAAAAGGGGGGAATTACACTCTACCTTGATCTCTATCACGGGAAAGTCAGATCTAATAAAGATGCCCTACCCGAATTCAAAAAAAAAAAAAAGAAAAAAGTATTATTGTTGTACTTGTCCGCCGTTCATCTAATAGGGAAGTAACTCTTTTGACCTTAGGGCCTCAAGGACTTTGTAGAGTCCATTGAGGGCATGCTTTCCTTGTTAAGACTTTAGAACATGGCATGTGGAGTGAACAAGCTTTGTCTAGGATTTTATCAAGAAAGTTACAGGATCAATCTAAGCCCTGGTGTGGAGATAGGAAAACATAATGAGGTGGTGCACTTGGACTAGAATTCAAGTATAGTGTGTAGAGCCCAAGGTTGAACACTTATCTTCTTTTGTTAATTTATTTCTTTTGCTTGAGGACAAGCAAACCTTTAAGTGTGGAGATATGTGATAAGTGTTCAAATGAGTATCATTTATATGTAAAATTCATGCATATTACTATAATTTTTGGAGGAATATTGGCCTGCTTGTACTCAAAATGGCTTTGTTTCTGTAAACAGGGCAGAAAATAGAGATTCCAAGAGAAGGGAAGCATTTTCAAGAGAATACGGGCCAAAATAGGGGAAACAGAGCAAGAGAACTAGCCATACGGAGTCCCATACGGACCCGTATGGACCTGGAGAATTCTACGGACCCCTAAACAGACTGACAGGACTCCGTATAAGGACCCCTGAGAAATATATGACCCCGTATGACAGTCCGTATACTAGGTCATATGTTCTGTATACTAGGTCGTATGTCGTAAATCTGCAGCTACGTTTTGGTTGAACCGAGGGTAAAATCAGAAATTACACCCAAAACCCAAGTGTGGGGTATAAATATAAAGTTTAGTTAGGGTTTTGGGTCATCTTGGAGTATCTTGGAGAAAAGGAATCAAGGTTTGGGGGAGGTTTTCATCATCTTCTCCACTACCAAGGAGGAGAGGATTGAAGGAGTCTTCCCATCAAAAAGCTCAAGAAGGAGAAGAAGGGGCAAAAGGGCAGCAAGGAATCCACCAACAATCGCCATTAGGTGTTTTTCTCATAAACTTTATGATTTCTTTCCCTCTTAGTATGGATTGTTGCTCTCCATTGATGGAGAGCTAATTTCTTGATACTTGGGTGTTGATGAACCCTTGGATGATGTTTAATTGATATTGTTTTTCTATGTTAATTGCTTGGTTGAATGCATTATGGTCTATTGAATGTTATGTATGGTAGTATTAATCTCTCTACGTCGTGAGAGCCCGGAGAGGTTTCTATAGTCCATACGGGGGAAGATGGGAGCGCCTCCCTATGTGTAGACAAACTTCAATAGAAAGGGCTATGAGTACACCGGGAGCCCGGGTACTAAGGCGAGCAACTCCTTTAGATGTTTTATTCCCTTAACTCTTCCAAGAGATAGGTTCCCTAGAACATAACTAGTAAGGGCACTAGGTTGAGTAATCACCCTCGAGCGAGGGGATGAAAGCACATTAGGAACCTTTGGCCAATGATTCACCAAGAATTAGCATAGATAGCATTATCCATCTCTAAGAAAATCCAAGGGGGATTCTATGACCCAAGTATCCCCTTCATCAATTGATTGTCTTCAAGGTCAATTTGCTTATTAATTTGCATTCTTAATTTTCGAAATTAGGTTTAATCACCACCACCCAATCTTGATTGACTAGATAATAGATGAATAGCCACTACTAGTACTTCCTTTCTCCCTGAGGATCGATAACTAGACATTAGTCCACTCTATTACTTGATTCAACCCGTTCACTTGCGGATTTAGCGCATCAAGTTTTTGGCGTCGTTGCAGGGGAGATTTAGGACTACTAGGAAAGCTAGGAGTTTATTAATTTAGTCATTTACTTTCAGTTTTTATTTTGTTTCAATAATTGTTTGATCTCTTGAATACTAATTTTTCTCACAATCGTTTGTGCGATGTGTTGGTGCATGACCCGGAAAAATCCTAAGAATCTTGTTGAAGCCGATAGTGAAATCGATAGAACCTTCCACAAGAGGTTGAGAGAAGTGGAAGCATCAAATCCAGGACCCTCCTCGCGGTCAGAGAACACCTTGCCCATTGAGCGCAGTGTTGAAATTATAGGGGAACCTATCATAGCAGGAGAAGACTCACACTCTCCGAACATGATAGGTCTCACTCTAATGAGGGAAGAATTCAGTGTGCACCCCCCAAATGTCAATCTGAACAATTTTGAGATCAAAGCAAGCACATTGTCGATGATTCAAAATACAGCTCAATTTGATGGGAGGCTGGACGAAGATCCACATGCTCACATTGCTAAGTTCATCCAAATTTGCAATATGTTCAAGATTAATGGAGTTCCCGATGATTCTATTCGATTGAGGTTGTTTCCGTTAAGTTTGAGAGATGGAGCCTATAGATGGTTGAATTCGCTTCCTGCGAGATCTATTCGGACTTGGGCCGAAATGCTTGATAAATTCCTTGGCCGATATTTCCCACCAAGTAAGGCCGCGAAGCTCAGATTAGACATTTCTTCATTCAAGCAAGCTCAGATTAGACATGTCGGTGATTTAAGCGAAGATGCCTTTGATACTTGCGGATCGTAGTATGGGTCCGTGTTGAGCCTCCTCTAGCATACTTCTTGTGTGCAACCGGGTGGTCTTTGTTCCCTTAACAAATTGTATTCGGATGTTTTGGTGAAATCTAGATCATACAGCTGATGTTTTTAGCAAACATTGTATAACTCATTTTTTTGTGAGTCCCTCCTATCTGAAACTCAATTTGTTCTTGTCAATACCAAGAGCTTGCTCCTTTTATGATTGCGAGTGTCGACAGAACCTCCAATGTGAGTTCTTGATATGAAGTCTCCCTTATTGATAGGAGACTATGCCATCCCTTTGTGGCTAGTAGCTGTTAAAACTCACCATCAAGACCTACTTCTGTGAGGACCTTCCAATTGAAGGTTCGAAAGTCCCTGAACCTCCTTTGTTGTAACCGGGTATATCTTTTACGGTGGGCCAGTAATTTCAGTGGAGGGAGGTGGAGGTTTTCTTCTCGTTGTCTTTTCCTTCATGGATTTAGCCTCACAGTGCGCCACCTTTGGATGGCCGGTAGGGGTGGGAGCTAGTCCGCGCCTGGAGCATGATGCTTGATCCCACTAGCCCTTCAAGTTTTATATATGACTGAAGTATGATACTCACTTGAAGTAGGTTTAATGCTAACTTGTAGTAGGAATTCGATTTAGTGTAGAATTGGGTTGAAAACACCTCCCATAGTACACACCCGTGCATAAGGAATACACGATTGTGCGTAGTCCAGGACTTCATGTTTGGGATTTTTTGGGATGTGAACGGTCTGCTGCCTGGGCGTGCGGATGCTCATGCAGACCTAAAATTGTTGTGTTCACTGCCTCGTATTGCACTCCTGTGTAGATCCTTTGTACGACCATGCGTAGTAGTGGCTTTTGTGAGAGGAAAATCCGGAGAGGTGCACGGTCTTCTGCACGGCTGTGCGAAATTCAACTACGACCGTGCACATCTCTGTCTTAAATTTTTTATCCTTCTTTCTATTAGTTTCCCCTGGACCTGTGTGTTAGGGACTCTAGAAACAGAGAGTTATTTGTGAAGTACGCAGGAGGTAAAGTTATTAAGAGTATAATCAAATTGGATAATTTTACCACAATTGTATCTCTACTAAGACTGAAGATGATAGCTAGAAACTAACCTAACTTGGGTTGCCTCCCAAAAACCATTTGTTTAACGTCACTAGTTTGACCTACCTATTAAGCTTAGTGAGGCTCTAAAAGGTAGAGCTTCTCTTCTTCCTTGCTGAAGGGTATGTGGCCCATTACGTATGACTTTAATCGTTGCTCATTTACCTTGTGCGTATCCATGGTTGGATGTGTGATTTCAATTGTTCCATGAGGTGAGACTTGTGTTACGGTGAAAGGTCCTAACGATTTTGACTTGAGTTTTCCTAGGAATAGTCGTAACCATGAGTTGAAAAGTAAAACTTGATTGCCTACCTGGAATTGCCTACACTTTTTTATGTGAGGGTCGTGAAATCGCTTGACTCGCTCCTTGTATAGCCTGACATTCTCGTAAGCATTCTCAAGCCATTTGTCTAATTCGTTCAGCTGAAATTTCCACTTTCTCCTAGCTCCTTCGAGGTTGAAGTTCAGGAATTTTTTAGCTCAATATACTCGATGTTCCAGTACTACTGGCAGATGACATGCCTTGCCGTAGACTAATCGGTATGGGGTGCTTCTGATTGGGGTTTTATAAGCAGTTTTGTATGCCCATAGAGCATCATCCCGTTTCTTTGACTAATCATGCCTGTTGTGTTATACTGTTTTCTCCAGGATCTGTTTCAATTCTTGATTTGAGACTTCCACTTGGCCACTTGTTTGGGGGTGGAATGGGTGGACAGCTTGTGTGTCACCCCGTACTTCTTCAAGATTCTTTCAAATTACGTGTTACAGAAGTGTGTTCCTCTATCAATTATTATTGAACATGGTGTATTGAATCAAGAGAATAACTTCTTGAGGAATTTGACCACCACCCTGGCATCATTGGTTTGTCCACCCATTTTGAGACGTAGTCCATTGCAACCAAGATGTATTTGTTTCCAATGGAGTTGGGGAAAGGTGCCGTGAAGTTAATTGTCCAGATATCGAATATTTCATATTGCTAAATCAGGTTTTGATTCATGTTGTCCTGTTTGGAAATGCTTCCCACCCTTTTTCATCTGTCATATTGTGTGAATGCCTAAGTGTCCTTGAATATTGAAGGCCAAAAGAATCTAGAGCTGAGGATTTTTTCGCTGTTCTGTTTGCACTGAAGTGCCCCTTGTCGGTCCGATGTGACAATGTCTGATTATCTCCCATCCTTCCTTTTGCAATACACACCTTCTAACCACTTAGTCTACGTAGATTCTGTATAAGTATGGGTCTTCCCAACCGTAATATCGTAGATCGTTGAAAAACTTCCTTTTTTCTTGGGTTGACAGTCCTCTAGGAAGTGTGAAGTCCACAATATAGTTTGCATAGTCTGCGAACCATGGAATTTCGTCTTCCTCGGCTTTTTCCATTAGGTATAGTTGTTCATCAGGGAACGCGTTATTAACGTCTTCCTTCTCATTCTCGGCGTGATCGGATCCTTCTAATCAAGGTAGATGATCAGTCACTACATTTTCAGATCCACGTTTGTCGTTGATTTCCAAGTCAAATTCCTTTAAGAGCAACACCCAACGAATCAACCGAGGTCGCATAAGGTTTGTTTAACAGATGCCTGAGTGCTGTATTGTGAGTATAAACAATGACTTTTGACAAAAGTAAATAAGAGTCAAATTTGTCGAATGCGTAAACAAAGGCCAATAACTCCTTCTCTGTTGTGGTGCATTTTTCTTGGGCATCTGTCAATATCTTTCTTGCATAGTAGATTGGCCGAAAGTGTCCGTCCTTCATTTGACTTAAAACTGCTCCAACTGCAAGATCACTTGCATCGCACATTAGTTCAAAAGGTAAACTCCAATCTGGGGTCACCATAATTGACAAAACTAAAATTTGTCTTTGAGTGACAAATGATTCCATGCATTCTTTTGTAAAGTTAAAGTGTGCATCTTTTTCTAGCAACTTATTCAAAGGTTTGGTGATTTTTGAAAAGTCTTTTATGAATCTTCGGTAAAATCCGTCATGTCCTATGAAGCTCCTAACAGACTTACTAACACAGGGGTGGAAGTTTTTTTAATGATTTCAATTTTTTCTTTATCTACCTCTATGCCATGTTTAGAAATTTTGTTTCCTAAGACTATGCCCTCTTGGACCTTAAAATGAAATTTTTCTCAATTCAAGCCTAAGTTAGTTTTTTCGTAACGTTGTAAAACTTGTTCTAGATTATGTTGACATAGGTCAAAAGAATTGCCAAATACTGAAAAATCATCCATGAAAACCTCCATAACATCTTCTATAAAATAATCAAAAATAGATATCATGCAACGTTGAAAGTGGCGGGTGCATTACATAAACCAAAGGGCATTCTGCGGTAGGCGAATGTACCGTATGGACATGTGAATGTTGTTTTCTCTTGGTCTTCAGGGGCTATGGAAATCTGCAAGTTTTCAGACATCCCATCTAGGAAGCAATAATATTGATGGTCTGAGAGTTTCTCCAACAATTGATTGATGAAGGGTGGTGGGAAATGATCTTTACGGGTGACATCATTGAGCTTCCATTAATCAATACATACCCTCCATCCTATGACGGTTCTTGTTAGGACAAGCTCGTTTCTTTAGATTACACTGCGGTCATTCCTCCTTTCATAGGGACTACCTATCAGGGTGACCCAACAACTATCAAAAATGGGGTAGATTACCCTGTGGTCGAATTACACTTTTTACCTCTGTCTTTACAACTTCCTTTATGTTTGGGGTCTGTCATTGTTGAGCATGCACCTTTGGTTTGTAGTCATCTTCCATTAGAATCTTGTACACATAGAAGGCTGGGTTTATCCCCCGGATGTCATGCACCTTTGGTTTGTAGTCATCTTCCATTAGAATCTTGTACACATAGAAGGCTGGGTTTATCCCCCGGATGTCTGCTATTTTCCATGCCAACGCTTTTTTATGCCTTTTCAACATTGTTAGCAACTTCACTTTCTGCTATGTTCCAAGCTTGAGGAGATAATGACTAGGAGTTTCGCATTCCTCTCCAGATAGGCATACTCCAGGTGTGTAGTTAGCTTTTTCAATTCTGACTCTAGAGGTTCCTTAATAGATGGTTTCATTTTTACCCATATCTCCTTAGTCAGATCTTCAGTCAGGGATTTCTCTCTGAAGGTATTTTAAGTATCTTTCTCACGACACTTCTTTGTCTCGGCTTCCTCATACGCATTCAAATTTATTCCTATCCCTTGTGAGTATTCTGAATCTATCATATTGCAAGTTATCAAATCCATAGCGTTCTTAGAAATGGAGAAGATGCACTTTCTGTGTCCGTGGTTTCGTTGTATGTTGATTTCAGAAACAATTCTGTATTCTCCTTAAAGTAGAGCACTACCTTTTCCAAGTTGGTTTCCTTAACCTCTGTAACCCTTAATTCTCGATGTGCCGTCTCTATGTGGTGAATGTGATATGCTACGAAATCTTCCAATAAGGAGTGGTCGTAGTGAGCCATGTCGTAATCTTCATTACCTGGAAGGACCATCATCTTTAATTTGGTGTGATATAGTCAATCAAGCTTATAAAATCCTCACACTCTCTTCACTCTCTGTCTCTTTTTTTTTTCTGTTTTTTTTTAAAGTAAGCTAGACTAACTAACTAGAATAACAAATTCTGATTTTCTTAGCTTTGCCAGTCCTCGCCAGTGGCCCCAAAAACTTGATACATGCGCACAGTATGCGACAAATTACCTGCAAGTGAACGGGGTCAATAAAGTAGTAAAGTACCCAAAGGTAGGATTATCGAATCCACAAGGACTGGGATACTAGTACTAACTATCCTTGCTATCTAGTCTAAAACTATGGAAGGAGTTGTGATTGAATGATTATCCGGAAAAGAAACTAATGCGGACAATTGGTAGATAGTGAGCAGTCAGAACGTGGCACCTCAGATCATAATTCTCCTAGGATTCCTTTGTTAATAATAGAATTCTAAGTATTGGCTATCTATTGATTAATCCTTGGGAGTTCAACAATTACACTATCGAGATGCCACATCTGATCTCTCATTATGTTGATCGAACTCATGACCTATGCCTAGTTATAATCAAACTAAGAGAGATATGGACCTATGCATAAAGAGACATGCAAGTCAAAACCTAGCACGTGTGTGTCTCACCAGTATATAATGAGGTATATGACCATGACTCATTCAAAAATACAATCACATAAATCAAGCACAGAATTAGAAGAATCATCAATAAAAGAAGGCTAATAAATAAAATAATTTAATTAACAAATAATCAAAGGGTTCATGTGTCTGAGGTACCACTGAAGGGGTTTAGCCTCTCATACTAATGAAAACACTAACAAAGATACCGGAGGAAGACATAATTGAGATTATGGGTACTCCCTTGCTTGATGTCTTCTCCGCCTTCGATCTTCTCTAAAGCCCTAAACGTAAACCAAAACACCGCTGAAGACTAATCTGTAAAAGTTCTTGAAATCTGTGTCCTCGGTAGCTTATATAAAATTTTGATTTAATTTATCACGGGCTTCGGCATCTAATGCACGCCCGTGCCAACTGTTATGGTCGATCTCCACATGTTTTGAAAAAGAGGCAGATAAAGTGCAGTGCGGCCGTGCACACATCTCTACCGAGCCATCGACATCTACGTGATGGGCTCTTTCGACTTGTTTTGTCCTCGTTTGTCTTGTTTCTCATTTCTTTTTACTCGGATACCTACTTTATTTGCTAATCACAAAAAAAACCCAGAGAAGCACAAAAATTGAGGAATTGATGTGAAACAATCGGATAAGTGCATGTAAATATGATAGAAATATAGATATAATTGTGCACTTTTCAGGAGCGCATCCCCTGAAACCGCTGGATGGAAAGGTCCAACTAGGCCACCTCTGCCTTCGCTCGTCCTAGTTCGGCGTGTAACATCTCAAGCTCAGGGCGGGTGGCCTCCCAATATTGAAGGTGGGTCCTGGGAGTAGGTAGGGCGAAAAAGGGGGCCCTGTACAAGGGAAGGGATCAAACTCGCCCCCATTGGAGGAACTACGGTGGGAGTGTCCCAATCCAAGGAATTAGAGGAGAAGGAAGAGGCTATCGGCCTGTTTTGCTTGGAGCTTTCCTCTTCCCGGTAAATCCTTCCCTATAAAGTTCCACAATGGCAGCTGAAGTACCCCTCCAATATCTTTAATACACACTTGAGTTTTTATTCCTTCAAGGAGGCTCAAGGAGGGATTCACAGAAGAGAGATGCAGACTCTAGAAGACCCCCATGGGAACGCTTTAAAGAAGGGAAGAGTAATAGTCACGAGCGCTTTGGGAGGAGCGGTCCATCGATAATCGGCACATGGACCAATACCCACCCTAGAAAATACAAGGAGATGTTCCTCACACACGACCATAGTAATAGTGCCCCCTTACCTTTCCTAAAAACCACGACCAATACACGCAATCATTAAGGCGTCGGTCAAATTTCCTCGAGAGGAAGCACCACGGGGGAGGCGCGATCCCATTACAGAGCGGACCCTAGGCCAGCGAGCGAAAGAGCACTCTGTAGACTAGGGAGTTGTCATTTCAGGCCTTAGTCATCGAACAAGTGGCAGAAGAAGAAGACAACCAAGTAAAGTGGGGAAGAAGAAGATAGATAAAACAATTATTTATTCATTCCTCATAAAAGGGATTACAACAAAAAATACTTGAGTAAAAATTACAATAGTACAGTTAGGACCACGAGCCTTACGCCGGGTCCAAAAATGTTCTCTTAAACAGCAACCAATCTCCGAAAACATATTTTTGGGGTAGAAGTCTTGCTCTAACAGGGCCTGGTCACGCTACTTGCCCTGATAACGCCTTCCCCTCTCGGTAAGTCTTCAACCCCAAAAAGCCATATCGGGAAGAGGAATGGTAACCCTGGATTCCAGAATGGCTGGACGGGTAAGATGGTTGTCGATAAGGTAAGCGGGGAAGTCCGCTCCTAGGAAAGAGATCACAAGGCCACCAACGATCGCCATATTCCAGAGAGACACAATAGAGCCGAACATCCTCGGCTATCCCTCCTAAGCGAATTTATTGATGTTACCTAATGGGAAGGGATAGCGTTGTGCCTCCCAGAGCCACCCTCTATGCTCAGGGTTGACCCCGTCGATGGCTTCAAGCGAGGTCATAGGGTACCCTTGTAGAGCCGCCTGCTCGGACCGAGATTGGGATTCGACGCTGGTGGAGGGTCAAGTCCCTTTCCACATCTCTTAAACTTGGAAAGACCATAATGCCCATCCCTAGCTCGGCTTTACAAGCTGCTACCATTTGGAAATATCATAGGGCCCATCTATAAGTTCTGACGATCCCTCTTTTGCGGATGGAATAAAGACCTGTTCTGACGTGGCAAAGTTAACCGCATTGGGAGCTGTTAATGATATGGGGGAAATGAAGGCATAAAGCCTCCCCCACGACCCTTTATAGGCAGGGATAGGTGAGTCAAAGGCCACCATCAGAGGCTATATTAATGGGGTAGCGGGAGATCCGCTCGATCTCTTGGGAAGAAGACTGTCACCTAGCCTGAAGGTGTCATTAACTCGTTCTACCATCCTAAGTGTTATTGTTAACTGAGTCAAATAAATCATAAAACCTATCTGAAAATGGGCACGGTAGACGAGACAACTAATGGAAAGCATAAAAAGAACAAAATAAAAAGTAGGGTTCGAAGTAGAAAAGGAAAAAGGAGTTCTTTGAATTAACACACCTATGTAGGGACATAAATACAAAACTCAAATAAAGCCTAAGTCTACTATGTGGAGGGCGACTGGACAGGCACAGGGGTTGAACCCTAAGACTCTTGTTAAAGGGAGGTTGATCTCCGCTTCGTCCGCAAAACCATCTCCGACCCGTCCTAAGGCGTCCGATCCTGAACGTCCTCCAGCCTAGCTCTACCTTTTGCTATTGTTGCCTGATAAGTGAACAATTATTCATATATTTCCAACCTATTTGCACTTATCCCTTTGTTTTGTATTGATTCCCATATTTTTGTGCTCCATTGAGTATGTTTTGTCTTTGAGCAGGTAAAATAGGTGTCCAGAGAAAAAGGAATGAGAAACAAGGGAAAACAAGATGAAAAAAGGCTGAAAAGACACCTTGCTGAGGTGAACACGACCATGAACGAAGGAAACACAGGCATGGTAATGAACACAAGCGTGCATCTACCTCTGCATCTCTCTAGAATCTGAAACCACATAAATTCAGAATACGGGAGGTCAACACGGGCGTGTTCGAGATCAACACGGGCATGTTCGAGATCAACACGCCGGTGCTTTATTGATCTCAAATCTATAAATACCTGCGTATATTCACCACGAGACGAGACTTTTGGTCGGACCAGTAACGAGGTGATCTTTACAGCGACGCCTAGGGTTTAGGAGGAGGCTCGAAGGAAGAGAAGACATCGAACAAGGAAGTTGTCCATAATTCAATGGGTTAAAGCCATTTTTGGTCCCTGAAAACAGGGCCAATGTTCATTTCTATCCAAAAAATTTAAAAGTTGTTCATTACGGTCCACATAAGCATATACTACCACTTATAACTCCACATCAGCAAAACAATGACCTAAACATAATAATAAAAAGATTATATGCATTTCATTGGTATTCCACATGACCGCCAAGTCAGCAATAGGAATCTAAAATGCCAAAATACGGAATATATAGGGACCCAAAATGTCAAAATATGCAATACATAGGGACTATATTGATAAGTGTTCAAATGAGTGTATTTTGCTTTCACTTTCCTATACGTTTTACATGTCATTTTGATGAATTATAGCCCCACGATACTTAAAAAGCTTCATATTTTATAACAGAGCATTGGAGAGCCTCAAGAATTAAAAGGAAGAAATTCTACATCATTTAAGGCGAAAAGGAAGCAACTAGAGAAAACTGCAGCAGTCCTGAAAGAGCAGCAAAGATCAGAAATTTATTACACGATCTACAGGACTCTAAATCGAATCTTCAATGTTCAGATTAAAGATAAACAAGTTAGGTACACTCGGTTAAAATTTCAGGTCAATCCAACAAGAATTGGACATCCATTCGTGCGCTTGATAAAGACTGCGCGATGCAGATCCAGCCATACGGGGTTCTATACGACCTGATATGCAGTCCGTATGAAGGGGACTGAAAGATATACGACCCCGTATGGGAGTCCGTATACGGGCCCGTATGGAGCTATTTCTGAGCCCGATTTGCATCCGATTTTTACTTGATTTGGCTCAACACGAACCCTAAATGGGTGAGATACTTTACAAAGGCCTTTACCCCTATAAATACGAACCTTCTAGGGTTATGAAGGCATCTCTTGGCCTTTGGCCACCTTTTGAGCAATCTTGGAGTATCTTAGAGCCAAAGCATCAAGGTTTGGGGGAGGTTTTCATCTTCTTCTTCACCATCAAGGAGGAGAAGATTGGAGGAGTTTCCCCCATCAAAGGGCCAGAGAAGGGGAAGAAGGGGCAATAGAGAAGAAAGGAATCCGCCAACAATCGCCATTAGGGGTTTTTCTGTCATGAACTTTATGATTTCCTTCTCTTTTAGCATGGATTGTTGCTCTCCATTGATGGAGAGCTAATTTCTTGATACTTGGGTGTTGATGAACCCTTGGATGATGTTTAATTGATATTGTCTTTCTATGTTAATTGCTTGGTTGAATGCATTGTAGTCTATTGAATGTATTGTATGGTGGCATTAATCTCTCTACATTACGAGAGCCCGGAGAGATTTTTTTAGTCCATATGGGGGAAGATCTTGGCCCCATGTGTAGATAAACTTCAATAGAAAGAGCTAGGAGTACACCGGGAGCCCGGGTACTAAGGTGGGCAACTCCTTTAGATGTTTTATTCCCTTAGCTCTTCCAAGAGATTGGTTCCCTAGATCATAACTAGTAAGGGCACTAGGTTGAGTAAACACCCTCGAGCGAGGGGATGAAATCACATTAAGAACCCTTGGTCAACAATTCACCAAGAGTTAACATAGATAGTATTATCCATCTTTAAGAACATCCAAGGGGGGATTCAATCACCCAAGTATCCCCTTCATCGATTGATTATCTTCGAGGTCAATTTCACTTGTTAATTTTCACCATTAATTTTAGAATTAGGTTTAGTCATCACCAACCAATCTTGATCGACTAGATAATAGACAATTAGTTACCACAAGTATTTCCTTGCTCCCTGAGGATCGACAACGCGACATTTATCCACTTTATTACTTGATTCTACCCTTTCACTTGCGGATTTAGCGCATCAAGTTTTTGGCGCCATTGCCGGGGACCAAGACTACTAGGAATACTAGAAGTTTATTACTTTAGTCATTACTTTTATTCTTTATTTTTCTTTGATATATCAAAAAAAAATAATCTTTGACTTGTTTCTTTATCTCTTTTGTGCAAGGTACAATGTTCACAAGGTCAGATTTAGAAGCTGCAATTAATGCACTTAAAGAAAGGGTCGACAAGCTATTAAGTGACCAAACAATTCAAAGAAGCCCATGGAACAATGATTACAACCTATATCCGGAGGGACAACCAAACTATCCAAGCTATCAATATGAAAGTCAATGGATTTGTCCTCAACAAGTATTTCCTCCTTCTATAGCACATCAAGAGCAGTGGCATGAGTTTCTTCCAAGTTCTACATATTGGGGGGGACAACCAAGCTATTCAAGCTACCAACAACAATGGGAGTGTCCTCAACAAGACTTTAGTTCATATTCTCCACCTCAAGAACATTGGCACAATTATCCTCCAAGTTTTCAGTATGAGCCAACACAACTAAGAGAGTTTACTATGGAGGAGGTTTTATTAGAATACATGCAGATCAATGATGCTAGAGTTGCCAAAATACAAGCCTCCATTCACAAAATTGAGAACCAAGTGGGAGAATTTCTCAAACTTATCTCTGATGAGCAAAAGAGTCATGAACAAGAAGTAGAAACTCTACTTGGAAATAACACTGAAGAAGAGAAGAGTGAAGAGCAAAAAAGGGTGGAAGAATATATTGGTTTAGAAAAGGAAGAAGTGGTAGAAATAGCAAGCCGAAAAGACTTGAAGAATTCTACTACCTCAAGGTTGACCTTTATCCAGAGCCAAAAATAGATCCAACTGGGATTACAATAGAAGTGAGGAGGATGCTTCAGCAATCCGAGGATCCGCCCAAGCCACGATTGAACAATTTCCTGCCCAAATTATTTCCATGGAGGCCTAGAGGTAACTGTACCGAAACCTCCATCACAACTGCACCCCGGCAGGTATGTTTTTCATTTTCTGGGAGTAGTTATGCATGGTGCAGCCGGGAGGAATACACCATTTTCAAGCCTCCATGAGGTAAGATCAAGGTGTCAAGCTAGTGACTCTAAACAAGCGCTTCTTGGGAGGCAAGCAAAGGTTTTAGAAAAATTCTTCTTATTTTTGCATCTTAGTTAGTTTTAGTTGGTTTTAGTATTTTTAATAAAATGATGGTGCGCTTGAGTTCTTTTGATCCCTTCAGGTCTCGTAGGATTTAGATCATGAATATATTGGCCATCAGGAATATCCCCCATAATTTAAATCAAACTTGGAATCATCATCAATGAATCGGGGAAGTTTCAGTTTGCCCTTCTCCTTTTTTTTATTGCATATTGTATATATTTTCTTGCTTCACTGTGTACATTGAGGAAAATGTACAATTTTATGTGTGGAGATGGGTAGCAATCTATCAAATTTTGGATCTATTGAAAATCTTTAAGTGTGCAGATGGGTAGCTATTAGTGTGATTTTTGAATTCATTGCAAATCTTTATGTGAAGATGCATACTTAATATATACCCATGATGGCTTTGTTGCAAATGTTCAGTTTTGCTCTACTTATTAGTTTACACCATCTAGAGTAAATTTTTTTTTTTTAGATTCTCCTATGAAACATCATGAACACTTAGAGGAAATCCTTGTGACAATTATATAGTTTAAAGACATATGATAACACATTGTCATGTTTCTTTGACTTAAATTGCTAAGTATTATTTTCAATGTCTCCAAGAGGTTTCGTGGCACTAGTTCAAACTTCTAGCCCTTGCGAGTAGAGTGTAGACAAATAAATTTTTATACATAGAGCTTATGAAAATAAGGGCCAAGATAGTGCTCCTCTACTCTTGGTGATGAAGTAACCTAAGGGTTCTGGCTCCTTATCAGAGTGTCCCTAGAGTTGAAAATTCACTTATAAGCATGAGCGCGTATATGTAGAGTTGTAATCTTCAGAGTAGTTGGGTGTTCCGGTGCCTGGCCAGCATGTGCATCCCGCAAAAAGGGAAATCTACTCTCTATATTAATCTTTGTTTCCCCGGAAAGTCGGATCCATTAGGGATGCCCTACCGGAATCTATATATATATATATATATATATATATATATATATAAAGAATGACAAGAAAAGAACAAAAAGAAAGTTTATTTTTCCTAAAGGGCTAGTCTTTTTGTACTTAGAACCTCAAGGAATCTCTAGAGTCCACTGAATATATGCTTGTCAATTTAGGACTTAGGAACATGGCATGTGGAGTGAACAAGCTGTGTCTAGATCTATATTGTCAAATGTCACTGGATGAATCCGAGTCCTGAGTTGAAATAGGAGAATACACATGTCGATGGTGAAGCTTTGAGTAGAGTAGAAACACTTATTCTTTAGTCAGAGGTTAAACACTTATCAATTCTTTTGTTTTAATTGCTTTGTTTGCTTGAGGACAAGCAAATGTTTAAGTGTGGAGATATGTGATAAGTGTTCAAATGCGTGTATTTTCCTTTCACTTTCCTATACGTTTTACATGTCATTTTGATGAATTATAGCCCCATGATACCTTAAAAGCTTCATATTTTATATTAGAGCATTGGAGAGCCTCAAGAATTAAAAGGATGAAGTTCTACATCATTTGAGGCGAAAAGGAAGCAACTAGAGAAAATCAGCGTGATTCCACGAAAGAACAAAGAAAGATCAAAAATTTATTACATGATCTACGGGACTGTAAATCAAATCTCCACTGTTCAAATTAAAGATAAACAAGTTATGAACACTCGGTTAAAATTTCATTTTAATCCGACAAGAATTCGACATCCGATCGAGCACTTGATGAAGACTACGCGATGCAGATCCAACCATATGGGCTATACGACCTGATATATAGTCCGTATGAAGGGGACTGAAAGATATATGACCCCGTATGGGAGTCCGTATACGGGCCCGTATGGAGCTATTTCTGAGCCCGATCTGCATCCAGTTTTTACTTGATTTGGCTCCACACGAACCCTAAATGAGTGAGATACTTTACAAAGGCCTTTACCCCTATAAATACGTACCTTCTAGGGTTATGAAGGCATCTCTTGGCCTTTGGCCACCTTTTGGGCAATCTTGGAGTATCTTAGAGCCAAAGCATCAAGGTTTGGGGGAGGTTTTCATCATTTTCTTCACCATCAAGGAGGAGAAGATTGGAGGAGTTTCCCCCATCAAATGGCTCAAGAAGGAGAAGAAGGGGCAATAGAGAAGAAAGGAATCCACCAACAATCGCCATTAGGGGTTTTTCTCTCATGAACTTTATGATTTCCTTCTCTTTAAGCATGGATTGTTGCTCTCCATTGATGGAGAGCTAATTTCTTGATACTTGGGTGTTGATGAACCCTTGGATGATGTTTAATTGATATTGTCTTTATATGTTAATTGCTTGGTTGAATGCATTGTAGTCTATTGAATGTATTGTATGGTGGCATTAATCTCTCTACATTGCGAGAGCCCGGAGAGATTTCTTTACTCCATATGGGGGGAGATGCGAGCCCCATGAGTAGATAAACTTCAATAGAAAGAGCTAGGAGTACATCGGGAGCCCGGGTACTAAGGTGGGCAACTCCTTTAGATGTTTTATTCCCTTAGCTCTTCCAAGAGATTGGTTCCCTAGATCATAACTAGTAAGGGCACTAGGTTGAGTAAACACCCTCGAGGGAGGGGATGAAATCACATTAGGAATCCTTAGCCAACGATTCACCAAGAGTTAACATAGATAGTATTATCCATCTTTAAGAACATCCAAGGTGGGATTCAATAACCCGAGTATCCCCTTCATCGATTGATTATCTTCAAGGTAAATTTCACTTGTTAATTTGCACCATTAATTTTAGAATTAGGCTTAGTCATCACCAACCAATCTTGATCAACTAGATAATAGACAATTAGTTACCACTAGCATTTCCTTACTCCCTGAGGATCGACAACCCGACATTTGTCGACTTTATTATTTGATTCGACCCGTTCACTTGCGGATTTAGCGCATCAAGTTTTTGGCGCCATTGCCGGTGACCAAGACTACTAGGAACACTAGAAGTTTATTACTTTAGTCATTACTTTTATTCTTTATTTTTTTTTGATATATCAAAAAAAAAAAAAATCTTTGACTTGTTTCTTTATCTCTTTTGTGCAAGGTATAATGTTTACAAGGTCAGATTTAGAAGCTGCAATTAATGCACTTAAAGAAATGGTCGACAAGCTATTAAGTGACCAAACAATTCAAAGAAGCCCATGGAACAATGATTACAACCTATATCGGGAGGGACAACCAAACTATTCAAGCAATCAATATGAAACTCAATGGATTTGTCCTCAACAAGGATTTCCTCCTTCTTTCCCACATCAAGAGCAGTGGCATGAGTTTCTTCCAAGTTCTACACATTGGGAGGACAACCAAGCTATTCAAGCTATCAACAACAATGGGAGTGTCCTCAACAAGACTTTAGTTCATACTCTACCTCAAGAACATTGGCACAATTATCCTCCAAGTTTTTAGTATGAGCCAACACAACAAAGAGAGTTTACTATGGAGGAGGTTTTATTAGGATACATGCAGATCAATGATGCTAGAGTTGCCAGAATACAAGCCTCCATTCACAAAATTGAGAACCAAGTGGAAGAATTTCTCAAACTTATCTTTGATGAGCAAAAGAGTCATGAACAAGAAGTAGAAACTCCACTTGGAAATGACACTGAAGAAGAGAAGAGTGAAGAGCAAAAAGGGGTAGAAGAATATATTGGTTTAGAAAAGGAAGAAGTGGTAGAAATAACAAAGCCGAAAAGACTTGAAGAATTCTACTACCTCAAGGTTGACCTTCATCCAGAGCACAAAAGAGATCCAACTGGGATGACAATAGAAGCGAAGAGGATGCTTCAGCAATCCGAGGATCCGCCCAAGCCACGATTGAACAATTTCCTGCCCAAATTATTTCCATGGAGGCCTAAAGGTAACTGTACCGAAACCTCCATCACAACTGCACCCCGGCAGGTATGTTTTTCATTTTCTGGGAGTAGTTATGCAAGGTGCAGCCGGCAGGAATACACCATTTTCAAGCCTCCATGAGGTAAGATCAAGGTACGTCAAGCTAGTGACGCTAAACGATTGCTTCTTGGGAGGCAACCCAAGGTTTTAGAAAAATTCTTCTTATTTTTGCATCTTAGTTAGTTTAGTTGGTTTTAGTCTTTTTAATAAAATGATGGTGCTCTTGATTTCTTTTGATCCCTTCAGGTCTCGCAGGATTTAGATCATGAACATATTGGCCATCAAGAATATCCCCCCGAATTTAAATCAAACTTGGAATCATCATCAATGAATCGGGGAAGTTTCAGTTTGCCCTTGTCCTTTTTTTAATTTTTGCATATTGTATATTTTTCATGCTTCACTGTGTACATTGAGGACAATGTACAATTTTTTGTGTGGAGATGGGTAGTAATCTATCAAATTTTGGATCTATTGAAAATCTTTAAGTGTAGAGATGGGTAGCTATTAGTGTGATTTTTGAATTCATTGCAAATCTTTATGTGAAGATGCATACTTAATATATACCCATGATCGCTTTTTTGCAAATGTTCAGTTTTGCTCTACTTATTAGTTTACACCATGTAGAGTAAATTTTTTTTTTTTAGATTCTCCTATGAAACATCATGAACACTTAGACGAAATCCTTGTGACAACTATATTGTTTAAAGACATATGATAACACACTGTCATGTTTCTTTGACTTAAATTGCGAAGTATTATTTTCAATGGCTCCAAGAGGTTTCGTGGCACTAGTTCAAACATCTAGCCCTTGCAAGTAGAGTGTAGACAAATAAATTTTTATACATAGAGCTTATGAAAATAAGGGCCAAGATAGTGCTCCTCTAATCTTGGTGATGAAGTAACCTAAGGGTTCTGGCTCCTAATCAGAGTGTCCCTAGAGTTGAAAAGTTACTTATGAGCATGAGCGCGTATATGTAGAGTTGTAATCTTCTGAGTAGTTGGGTGTTCCGGTGCCTGGCCAGCATGTGTATCCCTCAAAAAGGGAGATCTACACTTTATGTTAATCTTTGGTTCCCCGGAAAGTCGGATCCATTAGGGATGCCCTACCGGAATCTATATATATGTATGTATATATATATATATATATATATATATATATAAAGAATGGCAAGAAAAGAACAAAAAGAAAGTTTATTTTTCCTAAAGGGCTAATCGTTTTGTATTTAGAACCTCAAGGAATCTCTAGAGTCCACTGAAGATATGCTGCTAATTTAGGACTTAGGAAAATGGCATGTGGAGTGAACAAGCTGTGTCTAGAGCTATATTGTCAAATGTCACTGGATGAATCCGAGTCCCGAGTCGAAATAGGAGAATACACATGTCAATGGTGAAACTTTGAATAGAGTAGAACCACTTATTCTTTAGCCGGAGGTTAAACACTTATCAATTCTTTTGTTTTAATTCCTTTATTTGCTTGAGACAAGCAAATGTTTAAGTGTGGAGATATGTGATAAGTGTTCAAATGAGTGTATTTTCCTTTCACTTTCCTATACGTTTTACATGTCATTTTGATGAATTATAGCCCCACGATACTTAAAAAGCTTCAGATTTTATAAAAGAGCATTGGAGAGCCTCAAGAATTAAAAGGATGAAGTTCTACATCATTTGAGGCGAAAAAGAAGCAACTAGAGAAAACTGCAGCAGTCCTGAAAGAACAGCAAAGATCAAAAATTTATTACATGATCTACAGGACTGTAAATCGAATCTCCACTGTTCAGATTAAAGATAAACAAGTCAGGAACACTCAGTTAAAATTTCAGGTCAATCCGACAAGAATTGGACATCCGATCGAGCGCTTGATGAAGACTGCGCGATGTAGATCCGGCCATACGGGGTTCTATACGACCTGATATACAGTCCGTATGAAGGGGACTGAAAGATATAGACCCCGTATGGGAGTCCGTATACGGGCCCGTATGGAGCTATTTCTGAGCCCAATCTGCATCTTGTTTTTACTTGATTTGGCTCTACATAAACCCTAAATGGGTGAGATACTTTATAAAGGCCTTTACCCCTATAAATACGAACCTTCTATTCTTATGAAGGCATCTCTTGGCCTTTGGCCACCTTTTGGGCAATCTTGGAGGATCTTAGAGCCAAAGCATCAAGGTTTGGGGGAGGTTTTCACACCACAACAAAGCAAGGCAATAACGGCGGTTTTATTTGCATTTAGCGGCGGTTATAACCGCCGCTAAATGCTTATGGCGGTGGTTTTTAAACCGCTGCTATGACGGGCGTCGCGAGACCATTTAGCGGCGGTTTTATGTAACCGCCGGTATAACCGCCGTTATTTCCAGCAGGAATATAACGGCGGTTATAAACCGCCGCTGAAACCGCCTCCAAAATGCGTAGGAGCGCGCTAGCTTTTAATTAGCGGCGGTTTTGTAACCGCCGCTAAACACATCCAATAAGCATTTCGCGGCGGTGAGAACCATCGCTAATTACACACATTTTTTCCTTTTTTTTATTGATCTTTACATTTAGCTGCGGTTATAACCGCCGCTAAATGTTATTAAGTTTTCAAATCATTTTATTTATATTTATTGTTATTTTTTTTGACCTGTTTCATTTATACAATAATAAAAATACAAAACCATTCAGCTCCACTCAATCAATTCAAATTTAAAAATAATAATATTTTTATTATAATAACAATACAGTTTTACATCATAAAATTGTCAACCTGCATACAATTAAGGATGAACAACTCCAAATTAAGATCCAAAATCATACAATTATTTATCCAAATTAAATAATTACAGATCTATGGGGGCAAAGGGCTATGCGGCTTCCAAACTAAGCTTTGTTTCCTCCACATGAATCACTTGAACTACTAGCAGCCTGCATATCAACATTTATTTGCTATTTTTCTCTTCTTTGGGACAGTACTAACTTTCAAAGATGTTAGAGTATCAGCTGCCATTGACCAACCCAGCTTCAGCAGCAACCTTCTCAAATTGCTTCTGGAGATTAGAAATTACAAATTCATCAAATTCAAATGACAATAAAGTACCTAGCTGAATAACAATATTTAACCAGTCAACAATGGCAGGTGGGCATGCTCTTACACTTCTAGTTTCTGTTTCTTGTTGTTAGTCTGTTAACATGCTCATATTGTCAAAAAAAAAAAAAGGCAGGTGGCCATGTTCAGAGGTAGTAATGATAAGTGAAGATGGTTTATAATCCAATGAACTTACTGCAACACATCAACAATTCGACCCCGATCCATTAAGAACTCCCTCAACTGCAAAAAAAAAGATAGAATGAAGAATGTCAATACATACACAGCCATGGATATCTGAGAGAGAGACATTGACTTTTGCGAGGGAATTAAAATAAATCAGCATGAATCTTTTATGCCTTGGTAGTAGACAAGATGAAAGATAAATGCGCCAATTTCAACTTTTACGATTCAATATACTATCATACAATTGAACTCCTAAGCAAATAACCAGTCAACAAGAATAAAAATAATTAGGTCCCACCTTTTCAAAGACCTCTCCATTTTTCTTGTGTCCCTCTATCTCCAATGCAAGTTGCTTGTTTTGCTCAAGCAAAGCAGAATGTTCACATTTCTCTGCAAATATTTCGAACATGGGATTGACCAAAAGATAATGACAGAAAAGAAGTTGATGAAAGAGTATTGCAAACCTTCAAAAATGTTCTCATCTTCCTTTTCAGAAATGTACAGGCAATCAGAATCCTAAAACCCAACAATATCACCAAATGTATTAGCACATATTTAGCAATAATTATGATGCCAATAGACTTCAGATGCAACAACCTAAGTTAGTCAAAACAACAACTAAAAAGGTTCATGATGCATGCTGATGGTTGAATAAATTCATGGTTCAAATGGCAAAAAAATCCCAACAGGAATAGAATCATTCAAAGAGGTTGATAAACAACAATGAATACGTAACTCTAGTTATAAGAAACTACTAATATGGAGCATTAACTTCTGAACCTATTGCTAATGACAAATATAGAAAGTAGCATGTAATAATTTTGATCCTTTACACACGTCAAATCCATATATAGATCAGAAAAAAAAAATCTGACATAAGGCTTGCTCATGGTTTCACTGTTTTAGAGTATACATTAAACAAAATAGATTTTAGTTTTGGTGAGCCCATAAGACCTTTCTCTACTAAGTTCTAACTCAGTGAAAAGGTAGTTGATATAATATAAGAAGCTCACATGCCTTTGATGCCTCATCTAAATTTGCTCAATAAAAAAAAATGGTGATGCTGATTTTTTTTTTTAAAAAAAAATACATAAATGTTTTTTGTGAGACGAAGGTGATGGTGCATAGTAAGTAACCGTAATAATTAAGACGAGAGATTGTAAAGTCATTTTGAGAATAACTGTAGAGTGTAGACATAAAAGTGGGGGAAAATAAATTTGACATGTATAACCTGATGAATTATGCAGGACATGATATGTTATAGCCATAACACTATAGATATTGCACAGATAGCATAAAATTTCAGTCGCAAGGGAAATTTAAAGAAGAAACAAAGGAATTATGACAATGTTAGGTAAAATGGAACATAACCATAGAAGAACCCAAATAGAAGTGTGTTCCACAAAGATAAGGTCAGCAATTATAGTAGATGTACTCGGGCCAGTTGAATAAGATAGTACAAATGCATTAGAAACTCAACTTGACTAAAAAAGAAGACAAGCTCAGATGTATGCTGATGGTCCCATAGTCAAGTAGAATTTCATAACAAATATATTCAACAAGGCTGTAGGCTGCATTATATATGGAACATGAGACATTTGAGGGCATCAATTAAACAAACCTCTGAAAGAAACCCTTCACTATCTAAAGCATCTTCTACTAAGTCATCATTGCCTTCATCAGATGAATAATCAAGAACATTGTTGAGAATGTCTCCACCAGTCGTGATCTCATCAGAATGTCTAAAACCAACATTATATGGATGTGAATTGCATTAACTAAGATGAGAAAGAGAGCTTAGGAAAATAATGCTAGCAAAAGCATCTTTAATATTTCTATGGATAGCAAAAATGCATTTTTCACATGATATATGAGACAAAGGTAAAAAAATAATTTAGCTCCACGATATAGCTTGATTGAAAAGAATATATATTTGTAATTTTACAAGGATATTTTCCATGTCACCGAAAGTGGTGAACAAAGTATTTATTGTAGTCCATAAGCTTTTCTACAAGATTAGCTACGTTGAAATTTTGTAGAGTGACCTTTGCTAGCAAAACTTTGAGAATGCTCCATTCTAGTGTGATTGCAAAGCAGTTGCTCAAATTACAGGCAACAAGTGCTCAAATTTTCCCCAGTATTTACCTGAAACTACAAATGGTGATTTCACTAAGAAATACTACCATCCAACTAGAAAAAAAGACCATCCTAAAAATTATAGCATATTTTCTTCTCTTTTCCTTGTTTCTAATCTAATTATCAGATTGCTATACATAACTTTGCAGTCTTACTAAACAAAACATCAAGTAATTCACATGAATACACCAGATGATATTCTCCATTCAAGAATTCCAAATTCTATTCAATCAGCATAAATGGGGTGTCATTGCTAGAAATTAAATTATGGAGCATTAAAAAGTGCAAAGGTACATATAGTAGGAAATCAATGGTTCTCACCCTTCGGTTGGTTGCTTTGTCCTCAGCCGCTCAGAATCCACAGTAGTCCCATGTTTTTTCTTTGCAAGAAAAATAGACAAGGATTACCATTAAACCACATGCAAGAAATTAACAAAAAAATTAACTGGTTTACATATTAGTACTCCAAAAAAGAAATTGAAAATCCATAACTGGTTTCTCCTTGAGCTTCAACAAGCCTTTGCCATGTCCATGAAAACACATAGCGAGTTGAAGATGTAGCTTAAATGATTTGTGGAGGTTCCTGATGAAACAGAGTTCATAACAAGTATCCTATAAGAATTAGATAAGATTAATAATAAATAAAGTTGTTCTGTGAAGCCATACAAAAAATACCTTAGATTTAGCGACTTCGAGATAATTCTTCCAATACTTTAGATGCTCGAACCAGGAAGGTCATGCAAAGAGAAGACTTAGAACGACCAAAATCTCTGGAAGAAAAAGAACTGGGCTGCATTCTTCCACGTTTACCCACTTTCTCATTTATTTTTTATTTCAATATTTAATTGAAAAAAGGGATAAGAAAATCAAGGAAGTAAACGAGAAAGGATTTGAAAGTGTCTTTAATAGATAAGATCGAAAAGCATACATATAATTCAATTGTCTTTCCTACTTACTGTTAAAATACCAATATAAGAAAGGAAATATTTCAACCAAAAATCATAGCATCAAAGACAACATATTTAAATGAAATAAACCACTAGTCAACCAAAAAAATAAAAACGTGATGATATCCTTTAGCCCCTTTAACTGAACAGCTTCCTGCAAAATAAGTCATCTATAAAGAAGAATCAGATAGGTGCCATTAACATAGAATGCCAAAATTTGTTGAACAAATAAGTAATGGAAATTCAAGAAACCAATAACAATATTAAGAGAATTTAAGAAAAACACTCGCATTGATCATAAAGGCGTCATCATCCTTCTTGACCTCATTTTCCCAAACACACCTATAATGTGCACACAACATGGATTCAATCACAATATAAATTTAATGGAACTAAAGTTAAAACCTGAATATGTGATGTCGGGTACAGTAAAACTAACTCTCATTTTACTTTCCTACGGTTTGCATTTTCTTCGGCGTGAGCCGAGTAACTACCATGTGATGAAGGCCTTCTAACAACTGGTGATCCCACATTTTCCTACTTGAAATGAAATCGATATCAAATGTTTAAAAAGTAAAAATTCTGAAAACAAAAAAACAAATATTAACAGAATATGAAACAAAAACTTTAACATCAAAACTAAAAAAATAAAACCTGATTAGGTGTCACATTTTGGGTTTCCCTCGTCATAAGAAAGGCTACATGCTCTCGTGTTTCTTTAAGTTCATGTGTTAAGTGATCTACCACGTCTTGGAGGGCATTATGTCGAGCTTCAAAATCCACACCGCCGGCACTTCTACCACCCAAGTTTCTTGATGACCCATACATCTGGGTTGGGACAACTCCAAGTCCCATACCTCTAACATACCCGGGGTGTTCTTTTCCAAAGACGCTACAAAATGCCTCATTTTCAGATGAGCTCTGGTTGCGAATAACTAGATTTTCCTACAAAATAAAGTTGTCAAATTTTGTATATTTATTATCATACATACAACATGCATTTCAAATTTGGAAGAATTTCAACTTACATGATTATGCCTTGCCTCTTCATTTATAAAAGACCCAGTCGATGTGGTGTGACTGGCCTGAAACACCTCAGCTCTTGTAACAGGCCGACTTAGTTGAGTTTCCTACAAATTAAATATAATCAGTTTTTGAAGAAAGTTGCATATACATGATAAACATAAATAAACCTTCTATAAAGAAGAAGGTACTAACCATTTCATTTTGTAGTCGAGCTAACGACTTTGAGCCTAACGTGTGTGGCGTTGTTAGGTGGGTGCGATTTATAATATTTTGTTCTGCTTTAGCCTGCTCAAGAATGAGGCACTAATTACTAAACAAGAACGCGAGATATAAATATTCTTATGCAAATTACCTTTGTCTCAGGGCGAGCTCTATAATCCACAAACGCAACCCACTGATCCAAAGGAACCTCTGGGGGTTTCTTGTCAATATTAGCTTCACGAGGACCATCGGGATCACATTTCATAGAATTATATAAGTGATACCGATGGTCTCTCCATTTTTTCCCCAAGCTTTTCATAATATAACTTTTATGTCCATCATCATTAACCTCCACCTTGGTCTACACACACACACAAAAAAAAAAAATAATAACTTATTAGTGCACATTAGGAAACATAAAAAAAAAATTAAATCCAAAAAATATCAATTGAAAATACATCTCTAACCTTTATGTAATTGTTCCATACATGATCTTTATGGGAGTCTGGAATCTTCTGCCACTTTTCATATGCGAGGGAAAAAATCTGACAATTGCTTGCAATACGGCCTAAAAATTGAGCAAGCATCCCTCCAGACGAATCAATCGGTTGATCCCGATGATTCCACTGCACAATTACTCTTTCTCCTGGAGAAAGGGTGAACATATCAATTGCTCGCATTTTCTTTTGCCTTACTTCCCCATTTTCACCTACAAAAAAACATTAAAAAAAAGGAGGATAAGGCATCATCATATATGTGATTACCATCAATAGCATAAAAGCAAACTTGAAAACCTTTCATACTAAGACAACAAATAAATTATGCATATATATTAATCACCTCTAACCGCCACATCCCACAATCTTGAACTTCTTTTACGGCCCCTGAAAACTTTTGGCTCAACGGTCTCAACTGTAGGGTGCTGCACACGGGCCTCTTGTTGTTCTTGTGCATCAATATGTGGAGGTGGCGTAGATGTACTCGGGCCAGTTGAAGTGGTGGTGCCTCAGACACATAAACCATAGGATAAATTTATGATTGATTTATTTTATTTATTATTAGTTCCCTCTTTATATTGATTATTCTTGTGCATTATTTATTATGCCTATGGTATGGTTTGTCGAGCAGTAGCCTAGATCATATGTCTTGCTTGATTCGAAAGATGCATCTTTGTAGGTAAGATTTAGGTATCATCATGCTTATGCTTGTAGTTTGCATATTTGAAATCCTAGATTTCACATCTACTAAGTTAGAAAGAGAAGATCTCATCAGGTTACATTTAAGTATATAGGTAATAGGGTGTGCTATACATACCGAGAGGAGATCGGATGCATATTTCATGCTCTCCAAGGATAGATCATCAAATAACCAATATTGAGGAGTCAGTTGTTTAAAGGATTCCTAGGGTGATTATGATCCAAGGTGCCATGTCTTATCTCTGATCTCTCCCAATCTACCAATTGTTCATGCTAGTTTACAATGAGGGTTGCAACTCTTTTTCTCTTTTACTCACAAGAACATACAATCTCACATACTCATACAATCAAAATCAATACAAACAATGAAGAGAGGAGACCCAAAGTTGGTAACTCAGTTCGGCTATCCAAGCCTACATTTGGGGGGCCAAGCCAAGAGAAAAAAATCCACTAAAAAAGAAGAGAATACATGAGAACAACTCCGTTGTCACTCATCTCATACAGACATAAGCACCAACTCTAGATTGACCCGATACCCACATTACTTAACTCCCTTAGGTTTCTCTCCAGTAACTCATCCTAAATCCTCGAGCTATGTCTCTTATATAGACACTCCACGAGCCTAAAATATATGCTTCCTCTTTTAGAATCTTCGCGGAAACTATTTTTGGATACCTTACAAAAATAGCCGTTACAAATCCTAATGCACCCGATCTTGCAACGTGGCCTAGTCAACTGAACTGAGTAAGGCTGCAGCTTTACGTTGCTATACGACCTCAGGCCGTCCATCCCTCCTAGTCAAGTCTGAGTCGACTCCGTCTGATCCACCCGATAATGACCACGGCAACTGGCTGGACCCTTCTTCGTCACGTTCATCGACCTTCTCATAGTGCCTCCAGCATGGTGCCTCCTGATGCGTCAACATCAAATGTTTCCAAACTTAGTCTTTGACTCACTCAAGTTTGGTCTTTATAATCTTTCCAAATAATTCTCCTTACCATATTTAGCTTCCCGCCAAAATATGGCCTTCAATAAAATCTTCGATTAGATCTTTAATTATGTTTCCAAATTAGGGCGCGATATATTTAGTTACCTTCTAAATATATACTTCATGATAACTTTACCTTCACTTGGATCCTATTGCCATGATAAGTGTAATCGCCTTCCAAGTTGATCTTCATTAGACTTACTAAAGTATATACCGTGCCTTACAAACTTATGCTCTTGCCAAACATATCGTGCTCTAGAAATATCTTTGCTTAACCTGTCACTTTCCAAAGATAGTCAGCACCCATGCATTCTATCATGAGTTGGTCAACCATATTATTTGATGCTGGCTTCATTATCACCTCGTTAGTACTTGTGTTATATCTATACTTGCAACGACCTCTTCTGTTTCATATACTGTTGTCAAATAATACCAACCTAAGTGCCTTTGCTCTAATAGATAGTAGACGATAGTTAGTACTAGAATTCTAGTCATTGTGGATTTGACTACCTTAGATGAGGGTACTTGGTAAGTGCACAATTATACATATGTTTCTACCCTATTTGCATACACTTATCCAATTGTATGCATCAATTTCCCTATTTTTGTGCTCTCTTTGGGCAGGTAAAATGGAGCACAAGGAACGTGAAATAGGAGAAAACAAGACAAAAAAGGCTGAAAAGACACCTTGCTGAGGTAAACACGGTCGTGCTCGAAGGAAACATGTGCATGCTAATGAAGACTGGCGTGCATCTACCAGTGCATCTCTTGGGAATTCGAAACAACATAAATTCAAAACGCAGGAGGTCAACACGAGTGTGTTCGAGATCAACACGCCTGTGGTTCCTTGATCTTAAATCTATAAATAGCTGCTTTTATTTACCACGAGGGGAGACTTTTGGTCGGACCAGTCACGAGGCAATCTTCGCAGCGATGACTAGTGTTTCGAAGGAGGCTCGAAGGCAATGAAGACATCGAATAAGGGAGTGGTCCATGTTTCAATCTATGTCTCTCTTGTTGATTACTATTGTTATTTCTACTTGCATGAGAAGCTAATACCCCTTTTGGTTCCTTAGATACATGAACCCTAAGATGAATTTATGATTGACTTATTTTATTTATTATTGTTTCCCTTTTCATATTGATTGTTCTTATGGATTGTCTATTATGGTGATGGATATGGTTTGCAAAGCGGTAGCCAACGTCATATGTCTTGCTTGATTAGGAAGATGTGTCTCTATAGGTTAGATTCAGGTATCATCATACCTATACTTGTAGTTTGCATCAGCGAAAGCCTAGATTGCATATCTACCTAGTTAGAAAGAGAAGATGTCATCAGGTTAGATTTAGGCATATAGTAATAGGGTGTGCTATACATACTGAGAGGAGATCAGGTGCATATTATGCTCTTCAAGGATAGATCATCAGATGACCAAGATTGAGGACTCAGTTGATTAAAGGATTCCAAGGGGGATTGCTATCCAACGTGCCATGTCTCAGCTCTGATCTCTCCCAATCTACCGATTATTAGTGCTAGTTTACTTTTTTAGGGTAATTAGTTATCTCACAAGACTTCCAACAATTCTGATACTCTTAGATAGCAAACGATAGTTAGTACTAGGATTCCAGTCCATGTGAATTCGACTTCCATAATCGAGGGTACTTTACTACTTAATCGACCCCGTATACTTGCGGGAGAGATATAATGCATCATGTGCACTCATCAAGTTTTTGGTGCCGTTACTGGGGACTGGCAACGATAGGAACATTAGATTTTGTTAGTCTAGTTGTTTCATCAAGTTCTTTATAAAAAAAAATAATAATTACGATTTTTTTTTTTTAGATTTGATTTCGTTTTCGTTCTAAGCATACGCTAGTGCATGACCAGAAGTAGTATTCCATATCGAGAAAAAATACTTGAACCAGTCTTTGAGGGTGATCTTTGTCAGCGATTGTGGGAAGCCCTCCATAAAAAGATGGCTACAGTGGAATCTAGCACGGAGGTTAACTAATCAAAAACAATGGCGGCACCAACACGGCCCATATCGGATTACGCAAGGCTGAACTTGGATGGGATCGGCTCAAGCATCGTTCCACTACCAGTCAATGGCCAAAATTTCAAGTTAAATCTCTATGTCATCCAGATTGTTAAGCTGTCATGATAGTTTGATGGTTTCCAAGATGAGGATCTATATGTATACCTACAAAGCTTCTTGGAAATCATTGACACAATTTCAGTAAACAGAGTTTCTATGGACACCATCCATCTCAGATTGTTCCTCTTTTCTGTTAAGGGATGGGCGAAGCAGTTGTTGAACTCCTTACCACATGGATCTATTACATCATGGGTCTACTTGATAAAGAAGTTTCTTATGCGATGCTTTCAGCTGGCCAAAATGATAAAACTATGAAGCGACATCTCTTCCTTTAAATAGATGGAGTTGGAAACACTAAAAGATACTTGGGAGAGATAAAAGGATATGCTCAGAAAGTGTCCACAACATGGTATAGAAGATTAGATGGAAGTCCAAACCTTCTAAAATGGCCTAAACATCTACAAAACAAATATTGGATACAACAGCCAATGGTTCACTTTGGAGTAAGGATCCCGACAAAACAAGAGAACTGATAGACGAGATGGCGACAAATGAATGTTAGTGGAGTTCAGAGAGAGCCACAACTAAAAAGGTAGCCAGAATTCAGTATATGGATGTAATAACAAATCTAGTAACCAAGGTAGAGTCAATTAGCAAAAAGTTGGAGACTATCAGCTGTAAACCATAAATACAAGTAATGATTTGAAATAGATGTGGGAACAAGGCGAGGAAGAGGGCTAGGCCAGAACAAGTGGAAGGAATTGACTTTGTGGAGAGGTCTCAGAACAATCCATACAGTTCCACGTATAACCCCAGGTGGAGGAACCACCCCAACATCTCTTACTTCAACCCAGAATAACCAAAGACAAACCCACCTCAAGGAGGCCAACCATCATATTAGGGCAACCAACAAATACCACTACAAGAACAACAAGGATCAAAATTGGAAATCCTACTCAGACAATACCTCCAGACGAACAAAATGCGACTCACCAAACATGAGGAGATAATAAGAAATAGGCAAGCCTCAATTTAGAACCTCGAAAATCAAGTTGCTCAAATAGCAAAATCCTTGGCAGAATGACCAACAGGTAAGCTCCCAAGAAATACAGAAGTCAACCTAAGAGAATGCATCGCCATGGCTATTACTCTCAGAAGTGGAAAGGAGTTGACTACACCGCAGACCAAGGATGAGGGGACACACCTGTTGCACAAACCAAGGATGACAAGTCTGAAGTAGAGGAAGAGTCAGCTATGGGTGAGAAGAAGGATGTACTTGCGATACTTAAGTACAAACCAAAGATACCTTACCCGCGAAGTTGAAGAAAGACCAATAGGATAAGCAGTTCAGGATTTTTTTGGACGTTTTCAAGGCATTGCACATAAATGTCCCATTTGTGGAAGCACTTGCACAAATATCGCATTATGCAAATTGAAGGAACTGCTCATCAACAAGAGGAATTTGGAAGAAGTTTCCATGGCAACTTTGAATGAGGAGTGTTTGGCAGTTCTTACCAACAAGCTACCAAAGAAGGAAAGGACCAAGGGAGTTACATTAACCCTTATACCATTGGAGGATTGGTAGATGAAAAGGCCTTGGCTGACAATGGAGAAAGCATCAATCTCATGCCTTATAAGATACTCCAAAAGATAGGGATTGGAGAGCCGAAACCAACAAACATGGCACTTCAAATGACAGACACATCAATCTGTCACCCTCGAGGGGTAGTTGAGGATGTTTTAATAAAGGTCGACAAGTTTATTTTCCCTGTGGACTTCTATATTTGGACTTGGATGATCAAGTAGAAGTGTCACTCATTCTCGGAAGACCTTTCTTGAAGACCACACAAGCTCTGTTTGGTATCAAGGATGGACGGATGACCATAAGGATTGGAGATGAGGTAGCGGTTTTAAAATTCAAGAAGGCCATGCGACACCCCATGGAACTCGACGATTCTTGTTATTTCATGGATCATATTGATGATTGCATTTCTGAATTTATGTAGGATGAATTGCTAAAGGAAAAACTGAGAGCGATATCACAGGGAATGAATAATCCCCTTAGGAGCTTCGCACTAGGGAAGACATATCCGCCAGATTATTTAAACTGGAACCCACAAAAAGGAGAAGAAAAAGATGGAGGAAAAGGTGAAAACTGAGGAAAAGAAACAGTAATCCCCCTTCCCGCAACTCAACGAACATACCTACTCAAGAATAGCACATGTGAGTATGAATTTATAGCCTCCATGAGTATACAAATTGCTTGACAGAATCTCTACAATAAGGAAACTAAGAAGCTCCACCTCTTCGAATCTCCCTGAGATCAAAAAGGTATGTCAAGCTAGTGACCTAAAACAAACACTTCTTGGGAGGCAACCCATGTTCGGTTAGTTCTCTACTCATCTTTTTAGTTTGATCTAGGATTTTAGTTTAGGGATACATTAGTTGTGAAATCCATTATTCAGATGATATTCTCGTGATTATGTGTTTCCAAAGTGTTTAAACAATTAATCCTTTGTCTTTGGAGCCACTAACATGCAGGTCAAGGTAAAAGTTGGGTGAAATATAAAGCCAGGGGACCAACAGAAATAAGTATGGCATAAGCACGAACGTGCTTCGGGTAGTGCACCTGTCTGGAATTTACACTCACAAAAGCAGCCACTAAGGACTGCTGTGAAATGCATTTGCACAGGCATGAAGATATAGGGTTGCGAATCAAAAAGAGCATGGGCCGAAGCACACCCGTGCTTTGGGGCGTGCTTGGGCAGGCGAAGAGGATACTAGGGCTTTTAAATGGACGACTCGAGTCGCCAGCCTCACTATCACCACAGTACATTTCACCTCCCAATCAAACAATACCCCCACCCCCCACCCTATCCTAGCCGCCGCGACCCGCGGATGCCCTTGCTTCCGCGCAGGATTAAGCCTGCGTCCACGCCCAAAGACGCGTCCATCAGCATGACCATGCTCTCATATCTCCAGCAAACCTCTCCCAACCACAACCACGCCTCCACACAAGAAGACCACCTCTGGTCAAGCGCAGAAGAAGATGAAGCAAGAGGGGAGTTCTCAACTACCATCATCCGATACTGCACCGTCACAACCCATCTTCCACATGCCGAAGCACTCCGATCGGCATTACGGCCTCCGAAAGTTGAGGTTTTGCGAGACCCGACAAATAGACTGGGATGTGCTTAAGGAGTTCAGCCTTGCCACAGATGTTCACCAGCTTGTCTCAGTAGGTTCGTGGGATTGCTAACTCTCAATTAGGAAGCGGGCCTACCAAGAGCTCACTCTTCACATACTATCGACAATCCATATCGCTCCTGGCCTCACATCGTAGTACTAAGAGGACCAGATCGAGTTCTAGATCGGCGTGGCTAGTTTTGAGATGAGCTACACTGATTTTGTATTTTGACTCAGCCTATATGATATTGAATTCACCAATATACTAGAGTAAGAGCAGGTCCTCATAGACAGAGCTCACTGGAGTCTTGTTGGAGGAGATTAAGCAGAGACCCGGATTATGGCCAGCGGCGGTTGAAGGTCCCTTCATTATGGTCCCCCACCCTCTGTTACATCCACACTATCTTGACCACTTTCGATTATAGGGTGGGGTGATAGTCTGAGAGTAGTCAGTACCAAGGACATCCTCTAGTACAAGAGTATGTTGGACTAGTTCCCAATCCGCCAAGGATGGGTCATCGCCCCGTTCCTTTTGCACCAAGCATCTAACTCTAGGATTGCAATAATATTTGCGGGGTCATACGTCGTACGGTTGACCCGAGGGATGGACATCCTCTCTGAGTAGGCCATTAGAGAATGAACCATAATTGGGGGGGGGGGGGGGGGGGGGTGTCTATTCCAATCACGGTGGAGGTACTATAATCTATAGGGATGCTGCATGCCATACATACCACACAAGGCATCAGATACACTGCCGCAGCCCTCCAATTACCACTAGATCCCAAGACTACCGCCAGACCCAGCATATTAGCTCCACCATCAACCAACATATTCATACAGGACAATCGCGCACTACTTCATTGGCTGGTGGGCGGTGTAGATTACCTTCTTCGACAGTAGGGGGCCGACTATCCTCCCTCGTCATATCATCTAGCTCCACCCACGACAGAGGCGGATGCGGATCCCAAGGATACTGCTGTAGAAACGGATGTTGAGGGCGCCACGGATAGCGATAACGACGAGGATGATGTCAGCATTTGAGCATCATCATTGTTTTTAGCTTTCATTTACCAATTTTGTATTTTCTATTTTTCTTTTAGATAAGTCAGTTTGTTAAAAAAAATGGGGGAGGGGGGGGGGGGTGTTTAGTCCTTCTATATGATATGGAGCCTCACTTTTATGCTTTTGATGATCTCAAGATGAGTTAATATTCACACTTGATAGGAAACAAGACAAACGAGAGTAGATACACCATGACACACATTTAGCTAAGGCCATACTCCACCATATTTCTTTCACATGACATATTCTTTTAGTGCATATATTGTGTGCATTGGGGGCAATGCACAATTTAAGTGTGGGGGGGGGGGGGGGGGTTTAGCTGAAAAGTTTTAAATTGAATGTAATTTTATACCATATTCATGTATGCTTTACATACTATTTGGTGAAATTATAGCTCGCCAGTACTCAAAAAGTGTTGATTTTGTTGAACAAAACATAATATCGATACACCTGGAGAAAGAAAAAAGCTTTTAAAGGGAAATTGAGACTGAAATGAAGCAATCTTGGAGAAAGCACGATGGAATACACGCATTCATATGACTCGTATGAACCTGGAGATTCAGACGGTCTCAGAATTTGGTCTCCCAAGACCATATATAGCCCGTATGGAGCCATATGGGGTATTATACGGTCTGATATACGGTCATATGAGTCGATATGTATCTTATATGGCCTATATGAACCCTCATATGCGTAAGTTTTCCTAACGATGCGATCACAGGCAAGGGTAGAATGGTAAATAGCACTTCAAAACCTAAATGGGAGGTATAAATACGACTAAGTAGGGCTTTAGTGGGGAGAGCCAGCTTGGGGGAGAGAAAACCCTTGATTAGGGATTGAGTGCTTCATCATCAACCCATGGAGTAAGAGAAGGGCAAGGAATTAGAGGAGGAATCAATAGAGCCACCACTAGTGTAAATAATAGCATTTCTCATTATGGTTCTTTTGATTTACATTCTCTTTGTGTTGGATTGTTGTTCTCCATTCAATGGGAACTAATTTTGTAGATACTTGGGCATGATGAACCCTTGGATTTTGCATTAATATGATGTTGTTTTCTATGTTTGAATGTTTGGTTTAGCTTATTGAGTCTGTTGGATGTATTGATTGTTGTGTTAATTCCTCTACGTTGCGAGAGCCCAAAGAGATTATTGTAGTCCATATGGGGGAAGAAGCATGCGCCTGCCCGTATATAGACCAACTCCAATAGAGGAGATTGTGAGTATACTAGAGCTCGGGTACTAAGGAGAACGAGTCTTTAATACGTCTTATTCGCACAATATTTCAAAGATAGAGGTTCCCTAGAACATCACCGGTAAGGGCCCTAGGTTAGTAATTCACCTCTAGAGAGAGAGTGAAATCATCTTAGGAACTCTTTGCCAAAACTCTACCAAGTATCAACATAGAAGTCTTCATCTATCTTATAAAATAGAAATCTAAGGAGGATTCATTACCCAAGTATTCCCTTCTCATGATTGATTGTCATCAAGGTTAATTCTAGATTTTATAGCTTGATTTGTTATTTTCTTTCATTTAGGTTTAGATTACAATCACCCATCTTTGGATCGACTAGATAATAGATGAATAGTTGGTACTAGTACTTCCTTCTCCTTGAGGATCGATACCCAAAGTCCACTTATTACTTGATACAACCTGTGAACTTGCAGATTTTCCACATCAAGTTTTTGGCGCCGTTCCCGGGGAGATTAGGAAACTACTACGAAGGCTAGGAGTTTATTACTTTAGTCATTTTTACTTTTTATTTTCTTGATTTGTTTTTACTTTTTGTTTGATTTGATTTCTCAGATTTTAATCTTTCATACTATAATTCATTGCAAGGAATCACATAGCAAACCCCAAGAGCATGGGATTTTCCAAGTTGGATGCATTGGACCGCTAGATTGAGGATAGACTATTAACCAAACTGAAAGTTCATTACAAAACCAGTTGTTTTAGATGAACCAGGTTGAGGAAGCATATGCCCTGTGGCTATTAGAAGTCCAGGAGGTTGATTTGTCCACAATGTATAAGGAGCACACCTTAATACCGGGGGATATAATTTCAAGGGAATCATATGAGGAAGCCTCACAGTACAATTATAATCTCTTGATGGAGTTTCTGAATAAAAAAAATAAGCAGTATGCCTTTGGCATGATTGGAGGACCAAGTATCTTAACATCTCCAAGAGAGTCAATTGAAAATGGCATCCCCAATCAAGGGAATACAATGATGGATCTTGATCTCATACAAGATATAGGGCGAGACATTCCGACCCCACATCTAGAGGAAAACCCCCTATCAACAGAGGAATTAGATGAGAATACAAGAAAGTTGAAGCTATCAGTGGAAGAACCCCCACAGCTTGAATTAAAGAAATTACCTAGTCACATTGAGTATGAATTTCTAGACGAGGATTTAAAACTCCCAGTCATTATTGCTTCGAATCTGACTTACTCAAAGAAGGAAAAGTTATTGCAAGTTCTTAAGAAGCATAAGCAGGCCATTGCATAAAAGATATCCGACATCAAAGAATAACTCAATCCTTTTGCACTCTCAAAATTCTCATGGAAGACAACTACCGACCCGCCCTTCAACCTTAGGGAAGACTGAACCAAAATATGCAGGAAGTCGTCAAGGCAAAGGTGATTAAATCTTAGATGCTAGAGTGATATGCCCAATTTCAGACAGTTCATGGGTAAGCTCGGTTCAGGTGGTGCCCAAGAAAGGAGGAACGACTGTGGTAACGAATGAGAAGAATGAATTAATTCCTACAAGAACAGTCATAGGTTGGAGAGTATGTCTCAACTATAGAAAGTTGAACGACGCCACAAGGAAGGATCATTTCACGTTACCATTCATTGATCAAATGCTTGAATGGTTGGTCGGGCATTCCTACTATGGTTTCCTAGATGGATTTTTGGGGTACTTCCAGATCTCCATCTCCAGAGAAGATCAGGAGAAGACCACATTCACTTGTCCATATGGCACATTCGCCCATCATCGTATGCCTTTTGGACTTTACAAAGCTCCTGCCACTTTCCAATGATGCTTGTTGGTTATTTTTGACGATTTTGTGGAAAAATTATGGGAGTGTTCATGGATGACTTCTCAGTTTTTTGGGATTCATTCAACATTTACCTCACGAACTTGGAGAATGTGTTAGCCAGATGTGAAGAAACCAACATAGTTCTGAGTTGGGAAAAGTGTCACGTTATGGTACAGGAAGGAATTGTGATGGAGTATAAGATTTCAAGGGTATCAAGGTAGACAAAGCAAAGGTTGACACCATTGAAAAATTACATACACCTTCTTCAGTGAAAGCCATTAGAAGCTTCTTGGGGCATGCCGGTTTCTACTGGCAGTTTATTAAAGACTTCACCAAAATAGCCGAGCCACTAACAAACTACAAGAGAAATATGATATATTTGATTTCAATGAGTGCCTAGCTTCTTTCATTATTCTAAAGGAGAAACTTGTCCAAGCTCCCATCATGAACACGCCGGATTGGAACCTTCCCTTTGAACTTATGTGCGATGTAAGCGATCATGCTGTCGGGGTACTTTTGGGGCAACAAAAAAATAAGCACTTCCAACCTATTTATTATTCTAGTAAGACCTTGAACGAAGCACAAGAAAACTACAATACTACCGAGAAGGAACTACTTACTATTGTCTTTTCCTTTGATAAGTTTCGCCCCTACTTGGTACTTTACAAGGTCATGGTTTACACTGATCATTCAGCATTGCGCTATCTTTTAGCTAAGTCAAATGCTAAGCCATGGTTAATTCGTTGGGTGCTCCTACTATAAGAATTTGATTTGGAGATCAAAGATAAACGAGGTGCAAAGAACTTGGCCACTGATCATCTATCCCGGTTGGAGAACCCAGGTAGAGACCTACTGAGGGAGGAAGATATCAAGGATGAGTTCCTGAAGGAGCACTTATATAGTCTAAAAGTGGTGCAGGAATAGATGCAAGTCATCAATGACGAGAAAGAAACCCCTTGGTTCACTGATATTGCCAATTATTTAGTTGTCCGGTCCCTTCCTACTTCTTACAACTATCCACAAAAGAAGAAATTCTTTACGATGTTGAAATATTACATATAGGATGATCCTTACCTGTTCCAATTTTGTTCCGATCAAGTGGTGAGGAGGTGTGTTTCAAAGGAAGAAGGGTGGAGAATTCTTGAACATTGTCATGCAGGACCTACAGAAGGACATTACAGTGCAAACAAGACCGTTAGGAAGATTCTCAACTCTAGATTTTATTGGCCCACTCTATTTCAGGATGCACAGAAGTATGCCCAGTCATGTGATAGGTGTCTACAGACCGGCAACATTTCCCAACGTGATGAGATGCTGTAAAGCTCAATACAAGTATGTCAAGTGTTTTACATTTGGGGGATAGAATTCATGGGACCCTTCCCAAATTGTCGGGCATTAGATTCATTTTAGTAGCAGTGGATTATGTTTCTAAGTGGGTGGAGGCGCAAGCTTTATCTACTAGTGATGCTAGGGGAGTGGTTGGATTATTAAAGAAACTGTTTCTCAGTTTGATATACCAAGATCCATAATCAACGATCGAGGGACTCACTTTTGCAATGCTCAATTCGCTAAAAACCTAAAGCGGTACGGTATCGCACATCGTACTTCTACCCCATACCACACTTAGATGAGCCGCCAGGTTGAAGTATCTAACCCAGAATTGAAAAGGATCCTCGAGAGAACATTCACGTATAGGAAGGATTGGGATGAAAAACTGGATGATGCACTTTGGGCCTATCGCACTAATTATTAAGTGCCCATAGGAATCACACCATATAGACTTATCTACGGGAAAGCATAGAACTTACTGGTTGAGCTCGAACACAAGGCTTACTAGGTAATTAAATTTCTAAACTTCTACCCTTCCCTCACCTATATTGAGAGAAAATTTCAGCTAGACGAGCTTGAGGAGTGGTGCCTCTCCGCCTACAAGAATTCGAGGTTGTATAAGTAGCGAATCAAGCGGCGCCATGATCAGTCACTTAAGCAACATAAACAATTGAAGGAAGTTGACCGCGTACTACTGTTCAAATAACGGCTTAAATTGTTTCCAAGTAAGTTGCGGTCAAGATGGTCTGGACCTTTCACCATCACCAATGTTCATCCTCAAGGAGCCATGGAGATTATCATCCTGAGCAGGGGATATTTAAGGTAAATGGTCAGGAATCAAGCTCTATAATGATGTGGTCATCAAGGAATGAAATGGTGCGAACTTCAACGTATTTGAACCCCTATAAGGTAAATTGAGGTACGTCAAGCCAGTGAAGCGGCATCCCAAGTTCTTGTAAAATTTCTTTTTCTTTGTATAATTTCCTTTTGATTAGTTAGGATGTTATAATTTGATGATATGTCTCATTCCATATTCACATCACCTTGTTTCATCATGCGTGATGTTCTTGATTTGTAGCCCGAGATTCATGTTAGGTTGCGAAATGAGGTCAAGAATAACCTTTGGTATTGGCTACGTAAGCCAAACCCAAGTGTGTATGAGGATGCATACGGCCCGTATAGGTCAAAAAATTGTTTTGTTTGAAATCCCCAGGTCCATAAGGCCCATACGCTACGCAGTATGGTGTGCAACTATATGGAAGTTCATCTTGTCGTCTGTCAGATCGTATGAACCCACTCTCCCTTTCATAGCACGCATCTCGAGGCATACTTTTTACCGTATGGCCCATATAGCGTCCTATACACTTTGACCTGTAGCAAACAGCCAGCCATAAAAGCCCCTCACCGGTATCTCCACTTTGTCCTGTACACTTTGGCCCATATAGGGTCGGACAGTTACAAAGATAAAGGCGTTTGATATCATGCCCTTTGACATCTATAAAACCCCCTCACCGGTATCTCCACTTCTCTACTTTGATTCCGGTATTCCCCACACTTGCGTGACCTCTCCCTTTGCATTTGGGCATCAATCGACTCTAGGTGTGTGCTTCTTGATTTGATTTGTTAATGAAATTTCATTTTTCATGGTTAGGAATCTAGGGTTTGTTTTGAATGATCTATAGGGTAAATGTATGTATGTTTGCACCGAATCTAGGCAGCAAAATTGATAATTAGAGGCATGAATATAATGTAGAAGCGATAAGGGATGTGTATGAGCCACGAACATCCTGGCCCATCGCGGCCATACGGCCCGCCATATACAGCCCATATGAAATCTCGTTTAGTTCACAAACGGGTTCTTATGGTTTGATATATGGCCATATGCGGGCCCATATTGGGTCATTCACGAGCCATAGTGCACGTTTTCATTCCATTTTCTGATCTTTTAAATGCACTGATCTCCTTTTCAATTGTTTTGCAGACATGCCTAAAAAGAAGATAGCCTCTGCGCCTAAAAACCATAGGTAAGTGTAATATGAGCACTTCCACCATAGCTACACCCAACTCTCTACTCGTCCTCTGGGGCACACACGATTCATCGACTGAGGAGTCCCCGGTTAGTTAGGGATCACGGACCGAGTCCGGGGGATGATCTCAGTTGGTGGCTGGGACATGGTCTTTGCCATCAACCATGAAGTGTTTCGTGAAGCCACTTTGGTGGTGTTGAGCACCGTTGAGGTTGATCGGAGCGCAGTTTCAGAGCGATCCCTCACCGCCATATCATTTCAGCTCATCGGGGAGCGGAGGACCATGAGCTACACTCGGTTCTCTATGTACATAGGATTCTACGATCATGAGGCCATGGACACTCGAATGTATAGAGAGCTACTCACTGTCTTCCTCGAGCATACCATCACACCCTCCAAATATTGGATCGAGCTAGGTGGGTACTATGGAAACAACAATTCATCCCAGATGAATGATTAGGTTCATCGCTACATCAATGCCTTGATCAGACGTTACATAGAGGGGAGAAATGATAGCACTAGTGTCATCACCAAGACTAAGTTGTTTCTTCTATAAAGTATCTTTGTGAGAGTACCTATCTATCTGGGATATATACTTGCCTATTATTTGGTGTACCAGGGGATGTACACCTGCCTCAAGGCCGTCAATGCAGGATCTTACATCACCCATATGATCATAGGGATGGGCCTTGAGGAGAAGACAGCGGAGATGCAGCTGTTGTGGCTTATGGCTCCATTAGGGATAAGCACCCTCTAACAGATGAAGTTCGTCCAGCATATCGACAACCGCTACATACTGATTATCCAGGGATCAGATAGTTATTATGACTCTGAGGATTCCACTTCACCTGCACCCGCCGGCCTACTTCCCTCCCCAAATACCCGGAGTCATCTTGAGAGATTGGAGGAGCAAATGACTGAGCTCCTGCTGTTCAGGACACCATTCTTAAGGAACAGCGCCAGGCCAGGGCCGAGTTCCGTGAGGATCCGCGCTAGTTAAGGGACCAGTTCACTGAGCTTTCCCTCAACATTCGCGCTCATACCTCCTTTGCTCCACCTCCTCCATCTCAGGCATCGACACCAGCAGCAAGACCGACCAATGACGAGCTGCTCTTTGAATGATTGAGACATTTATCTTTATTCTGTCTTATGTGTTATGTTATTTGTTTTATTGTCATATGGACTTGTTTTACTTTCTTGCACTATTGTACTTTGTTGCACGGCCATCACCTTGCCACACTTATCCTTGTCTTATCCTTATATGCTTTTTATTGATTCCAACTTTATTGGAGTGATAATTTAGCCTCTGTTGCAGATTTGGAATATACGCGCACACCCCCGGTATCCGCCCGAGCGCTCAATTTATGGAACTCAAGCGACACACAGAAATAACTGGGGTAGTTTTAGTTTGCCTTTGTCCATGCTCATTTTCAAATTCATTTTCTGTGTACATTAAGGACAATGTACCCTTTTAAATGTGGAGATGGGTAGCTACTTATATAATTCTAGATTTATTGCAAAATTCTAAGTGTGGAGATAGATAGCTGTTAGAAAAATTCATTGCATACCTTTATGTGATAGTATTTATGGTGTACAACGATTAAGGCCTTGTTAGAAGAAATATGGACACAATTACATTTCTTGTACACCATCATAGTGCTCAATTTTGAAATTTTTCCTATAAAAAACCATGGGCACGTAGAGACAATCTTTGTTGACAATCATAATATTTAGAGACAATAGATAACCCATTGCCATGTTCTCTTGACATTAATAGATAAGCATCACTTTCAATGGCTCCAAAAGGTTTCGTGGCACTAGTTTTTTATTCCGACCCCTAATAATATAACCTAGTGGACAAGTAAGAGGAGAAGAAAAGAATAAAGTAGTTTGTATATAGTAGTTGTAGAACAATAAAGATAGTGTTCCGTTGCTTGTGGAGATGAAGTAGTTTGGAGTTCTGGTTCCTAATCAGAGTATTTGTCAATTCAAAAATTCACTACTTAGAATGAGCACAATTAGGTAGAGTAGTAACCACTTGATTAGTTAAGTGTTCTGGTGCCTAATCAGCATGAACACATTGCAAAAGAGAGGAACTTCACTCTACACTGATCTTCAGCATGGGAAATTGGATCCAATAGGGATGCCCTACTAGAAAAAAAAAAAAAAACTGAGCTCCTTCAAACTTGCCCACCATCCATCTAATAAGGGTAGGTTCTCTTGATCTTAGGACCTCAAGGACTTTCTAGAGTCTATTGAGAGTATGCTTGTCTTGCTAAGACTCGGGAACATAGCATGTGGAGTGAACAAGCTTTGTCAAGAGCTATATTGAAATGTTACAAGATCAATCTAAGCCTTGGTATGGAAATAGGAGAATATACATTCAGATGGTGAGCTTGGAATGGAATTTTGTGTATATTTTACATGGCCCAAGGTTGAACCCTTATCTTCTCTTAATGGTTTCTTTTCATTGCTTGAGGACAATCAAATCTTTAAGTGTGGAGATATTTAATAAGTGTTCAAATGAGCATAATTTTATACTATATTTATGTACACTTTACATGTCCATTTGGGCAAGTTGTAGCCCGCAAGTACTCAAAAAGTGTTATTTTTGATAAACAGGGCAAAAACATCAAGCACTAGGAGAAAGGAAGCATTTCAAGACAAAATGGGACCAACACGGATAACTTTCGGAGAAGGACAATCAAATCTTTAAGTGTGGAGATATTTAATAAGTGTTCAAATGAGCATAATTTTATACTATATTTATGTACACTTTACATGTCCATTTGGGCAAGTTGTAGCCCGCAAGTACTCAAAAAGTGTTATTTTTGATAAACAGGGCAAAAACATCAAGCACTAGGAGAAAGGAAGCATTTCAAGACAAAATGGGACCAACACGGATAACTTTCGGAGAAGCACCAAGTCATGCGGGCTTCTATAAGGCCCGTATGAACCTGGAGAGTCGAGGTCTCTCTAGTTAAAATCCCAGTATTGTTTACTACCCCGTATGGGTCTATACGGGGTTCTCTACGGCCTGACATACAACCGTACAAGATGACCTGGTAATAATATGGGCCTGTACACGGGCCTGTATATTGTGAGCTCCCAGTAAATTTGCAGACCTAGAGAGGGGCAGAATAGTAAATCTCACCCTAGAAAGAAGGCAGCTTGGGGGAAAAGGGATTGATGTTGAGTAGAGCTTGGGGATTTCAACATCGAGTTATTGGAGCAAGAAGAGGGGAAGACATTGAGGAGGAATCAAAGAAGTCGTCAACAATGTATGCAAGAGTTTCTTTCATTATGATCTCGTTAATTGTCTTTATCTTTGCATTGGATTGTTGCTCTCCTTTCATGGAGGGCTAATTTTGTAGATACTTGGGTGATTGATGAACCATTGGACATGGCTTAATTGATGTTATTTCTCTATTTTTGAATGCTTGGTTGACTTCATGAGTCTATTGGATGTTTTAATATAAGTAAATCCCTCTACGTTGCGAGAGACCTGAGGGATTTTCATGGTCCATATGGGGGAAGAAGCGAATGCCTCCCTGTGTATAGACCATCTCCAATAGAGAGGATTGTGAGTGTACCGGGAGCTCGAGTACTAAGGAGAGCAAGCCCTTTAGATATATTATTCCCATAATCCTTCCAAGAATTAGGTTCCCTATAACATCATCGGTAAGGGCACTAGAATTAACCAAGTGTCAATATAGAGAGTATCATCAATCGTGTTGAAGTCCAAGGGTGATTCAATTACCCGAGTATCCCCCTTTTATGATTGATTGTTATCAAGAGCAATTTGACCATACCTTTTGGGTTCAAAATTTCTTAGTTTAGATTTAGACTAATCACTCACTTTTGGATTGACTAGGGAGTAGACAAGTAGTGGGTACTAGTACTTCCATCTCCCTGAGGATCGACAACCCGAGTTTTGTGTCCACTATTATTACTTGATTACGACCCATGCACTTGCGGCTGTGTCGCATAAAGTCCATCTTTAGCCTCCAGTACGGTGAGCTCCTCACCGCTTTCCTAGAGTATATCATCTCCTCCATTCGTTATTGGTTGCAGCTTAGCGGGTGCCATGACAACAATAAGGCATTCCGGAAGATCAAACCAGTGCATTACTATATTCATGCCTTGATCAGTCGTACGATTGCAGGACGAGATGATATTATGGGTGTGGTCACCATAACAGACCGATTCCTCTTGTGCACAATTTTGAGCTAGCACCTATCCACCTGGGATACGTTCTCGATGGCTACTTGGTGCACCAGAGATAGAGACCCCGTCTCAAGGCAATCAGCGCGGGACCCTAAATCCGCGATCGATCATTGGGATGGTTCTTGAGCATAGGATGGAGGGTGTATAGTGACTACAGCTCATCACTCCACTTGGTATGAGCACCCTCTACTAAATGGGGCTCGTTTAACACTCAGGTAGCCGCTAAATCCTCATCTGTCAGGCATTAGAGATCTCAAATGGCTATAAGTCCTGATCCGAGGACTACGACTCATCACAGACTACTGGCTGACATCCTTCTGCCTACAGGAGCCGATTTGCGAGATTGGAGGAGCAGATCAGCGAGGTCCGTGCACTCCAGGACACTGTCCTCGAGGATCAGCGTCAGATGTGAGCCCAGTTCACCGAGTTCTCCATTTACCTTAGAGGCCAGGCATCTTCTGCACCCACACCGCCGCCATTAACCGCATCTCATCCACCTCCACCATCTCAGGCACCCACAGCTGCATCACCCGAGGCAGCAGCAGATGAGCAACCCATCTGGAGGATTGAGACTTACCATTTTACTTGTTTTCATGTGTCGTATATATTTATTTTCTTCTATTTCTGCACCGTTTTGTACTAGTTAGCAAGGCCATCGCCCTATTAAACTTATCTTTATTTTCACTTCTATGGTTTCTATTGATTATCTATTTTGTGGATTTATGATGATCTCTCCTCTTTTGCAGATGGAACGCGAATCTACACCCCTCGGTATACGCCTAAGCTATTAAATTATAGCACACAAGCGGCACAACAAATTTAACCGGGGAAGTTTTAGTTCACCTCTCTCTATGCTCATTCTATTTTACATTTCTTGAGTACACTGAAGATAATGTACATTTTTATGTGTGAAGATGGGTGGCTACCTATCTATTTATAATTCTGTTGCAAACATTTAAGTGTGGAGATAGGTAGCCACTAGTGAAATTCATTGCAAATCTTTATATGATAGTTCATGTTTAGCATACACCGAAGAAGGCCTTTTTAGGAAAAACTTTGATACAGTCTACTCAAAGTACACCATTTTAGCACACAATTTTAAATTTTCCTATGAAACATCATGGGCACCTAGAGATCATCTTTGTGACACTCATAATCTCTAGAGACAATAGATAACCCATTGTCATGTTCTTTTGACTTTAATACTAAGCATCACTTTCAATGGCTCCAAGAGACTTCGTGGCACTAGTTCAAACCTCTAACTCCTCATAATATAACCTTGTGGACAAGTAAAAGGAGAATAAAGTAGTTTGTACACAGTAGTTGTAGGGAAATAAAGACAGTGTTCCACTTCCTTTTGTGAAGAAGTAGTTTGGGATTTTGGCTCCTAATTAGAGTGTCCCTCAATTTCAAAAGTCACTACTTAGCATGAACACATCTCCGTAGAGTTGTAACCATCTGAGTGGCTAAGTGCTCTGATGCCTAATCAACATGAGCACCTTGCAGAAAGGAGGAACTACACTTTATATTGGCTTTAACATGGGAAAGTCGGATCCATTAAGGATGCCCTACGTGGAAAAAAATCCAATAGAGGGGTAGTTGTTAGTATATGCCCTAGGGACCAATCATAAGGTGATTGATTTTGTGGATTTTCATGTTCATTTATAAAGGCTTTTTTCATTATTATGCTTTACTTGATATCTGCGTAGTATAAGTAATGATAATAATGTCCCTAGAAATACTTTACTATTCTTAAATGTTCCCTAGTCAAGTATCATTGAGGAATCTGGGACAACAATGATGCACATGAGACTAGTATGTATAGTGACTGATGACAAGAGTTGTCATGGACATGAGATGTCGAGTCAACACGTGAGTATAAGTTGGAGAACTTATGCTGGATAGACCCGTCATGAGAATTACTGCATGGATTGTTATATGAATGTCATAAGCAATTCTCATAAGTGGTTAGAGAAGTATATGATCCTTAGACTTGAGGTCACCATGGATCCTTACATGGCAAGTATTATACTTTGATATAACCAAACGTTACCCGTAACAGGGTGAACTATAAAGGTTGCCATTGGGTATGTCATGAACTATGTGGTAGAATGTGAGTGATGAAGATAGGATTTGTCCCTCTTATATAAAAGCAGTAATATCCTGTCCTCTTGATAAGTGAGACTAAGAAGCGTGTGGCCACACCAAGATGAATCAGTATGAGATATTGATGTAATTTGTTTTCATTAGTCTACTTGGGATCAAGTAACATATTGATTGAATTATACAAGTATGACTGATCCATGACTTGTATTCAATTAAATATATCGAGGACAAAGGGATACTAGATACTCTGTATTAATCATAGGAACAGGTTATGTCTATCACGACATTCTTGCGGTTTGGGTAGTAATGATGTGTTGCTAGACACAACTCATTGTTTATGACATTAAAAGAATTTTATGTCATTGCCAACATCGCAAGAACCTATTGGGTCACACTCAAAGGTTGAACTGGATTTGCAACTTTATTGACTGAGTCATGTTGTGAGAGTTAGAACGGTATAAGTATACAGGAGGGTCTTGTACATGGTCTAAACACTAATCCTACTTTGGAAATGGTTCACAAAGTAAGAGCATATATATCTATGTGGATGTATGGGCCGGGCTTCCATTTGATGGAACTCTAATTAATCCTATGTCCTAATTGTGTTTGGACATAAAGAATCTGAAAAGAAGCTAGGGCCTTTGCATATAGATATGATATATATAAACATATATATATGGCGTACCAAGTAGACTTATATAACTACTTCTAAACATTAACATAGAGGACGGTTTCTTCTTCTTCTTCTAAAGAGAGAGAGAGAGGATGGTTTTTTTTTTTTATTAATGAAGGTGGTTTCCAATAGTTGGACAACCATTAGAGGAGAGTTGTTTAAGAAGGTCATCAAGTCAATTCTTCTACAATAAGCTAGCACCAAAAGTCGAAGAAGAAAAGTTCCAGTTTTGTTTGTGAGACGAACAAGGTGATTCAGTTCTTCCGAGTGGATACTGATAGAGGCGAGGATCCGTTGATCGTCACTGAAATCGTGATAAGGATCGCTGAAGTATTGTCAAATAATCAAGGGCGTAGATATACAAGCATTGGCTACGGTTTGTATTTCGAAACCTATCCTGATTGTGGTATTTTCTCTCTTGGATCTTGGATGGGCTTTATCGAGTTTTGTTTTTGATTTTCCGCTGCGTATGTCTACAGTATTCATGTTAGTATAAGAATCAAGAATCTCCGGGCTTATAGAATGCCTAGAGTCCAGTATTGTCACATCATTATCGTATAAATAAGGGAAAGGACGCCACACAAAATTCTCTTCGATCCTAATAAATCTCCTCACGCCTGAAAAGCAGTTGAATGGAATGGGAGATGCATTCATGTAATGCAGCATCTTTAGTATCCTCAAAAGCCCTGGGATGGTGGACGTGTTGTCATCGATCGACCGCTGGAGATATATTCTGGGGAAATGACAATTGTCCCATGCATACAGGAAGTGAGACGAGAAAACCACTATGGAAAAGACGAGCCCTCCCCTATTATTAACCATAGCATTTAATCCTAAGTATATGTGTGCCAAATCTGCAGGTGCAAAAGCAATCTTCTTTCCAAGTGCAATATCAGATGTCATTACAAAAACTCCTCGTCTAATTATATTACGTCAGCATGATGAAGTAGCAGATCCAAAGGACCACGAAGGCGGCCAAATTAGCAGCGAGAAAGAGTTCTAGTGGACGATCAAACTTTGAGTTGTGCTGGGAGTCAAACTTTGTTATCCTCAGTCTTCTGAAAAAGTCTATCCAATATTCAAAGGATACATCTTTGTTACGCGAAGAGAACTTTTGCCTTGCCAACCATTAAAAAGCATCAAACAGACTTTTTAGAAGAGAAAACTCAGAAGTGCTTCTTTGGCAAAGTATGTCGTTGTAAGGGATCAATTCATCATATATGTCACCGATAATCGAGGAAATTAAATGCGAGGTAAACTTGATGTCCTATAGTGAAATTCCAATCTCCCCGTGTAACAAGTGAAAGGTGTTGGTGTCTAGACACCACAATTCCACTTATAAAAATTGAAATCTAGATCAAAACGCCCAACGGAAGATATGATCCTGCCAATCAGCTCCACATAAGACAGCTCCCTCGAATAATGCTTGATTATGTACCTGGCCCAATCAGTGTAACTCGGGAAGTCGATTGGCTCACTCCTGATTGGGTTCCTTTCTTTCCACCCCGGATGGTGGTTAATAATCTTTTGTCCAAAAGGCTAAAATGTAATCAAATCTTTCACACTCCCGTCAGGTTTTAGATATATTGTATAAATACTGCCATCTTCATACCAATTATTCAAATTTAACCGGGCAATGACTATATGGGATAAGGACTATTTTACCCACTCCGAATGCTCCTTTCCTTAATATCCAATCACAGACACTGATTTGGGACCAAAAAAAGGGTTGTGGCAAGTAAAAACTTGGCCCGAAGGAAACTCATTGATGTCCTGAGCAACGTCCCAAAAAGGCTTGTAACGAGCGTAGTTGGCCATAATGAAAGAAGAAATTTGGGTGTTCCTACTTCTCTCACTCAATTTTACAAAAGAAGATTTCGTAAGAGAAGTATAAAGGGGGCATTTGTTTATATAAGAAAACTAACATGTCCCATAACATGTCCCACCCCTAATAGGATTAAAATTTTATTGTTAATAAATTTAAACCCTGGATCCTAATCCTGACCGAACCAGGATTCGATGAAATAAATAAATAAATAAATAAATAATGATAGATATGATGTTATCCGATCAAATACCAAGATAGCCTGAGAGTACAAATCTTGAGGCAATCTAAAATCCCAAGATAGCCTGAGAGCACAAATCTCGAGGCAATCCCAAATCCCAACCCGAGTACATAAATCTGGAGAATATATATATATATATATATATTAAAATTAAAATTAAATTCAATTTAAATTTAAATTCAAAATTTTGATCTTATTAAGTTATAAGATTATGATCTCGTGATGATCAAAATTAAAATTCAAATTTTCGATCTTATCATCATGATTACGAGATTTTAATATTTGGATTATGATCTTAAAATTAAAATTAATTTTTTTTAATCTTATTATGTTATGACAACCATACCTAGTATATCTGGTGATCAAAATTTAAATTCAAATTCTATACCTACTCTAGATTATGATCTTGGATGATTAAAATTAAAATTAAAATTTAATTTTATCATCATATGGGGTGGGGTTATGACAACCATATATTTCGTGATGATCAAGATTCAAATTTAAATTCTATACAGATTATGATCTCAGATGATTAAAATTAAAATAAAAATTTTAATCTTATCATCCTGTGGGGTTATGAGAAACCATATATCTCGTGATGATCAAGATTCAAATTCAAATTCTATACCTACTCTAGATTATAATCTCATATGATTAAAATCAAAATTAAAATTTTAATCGTATCATCATGATTGCGAGACTATATAAATAGAGGAGGAAAGACCTTTGGGGAATATACTTTTGGAGAGAGAGGAAAAATAAGGGAGATTTTTAGAGAGGAAAAAGAGAGAGAAAATCAAGGTATTTTCCCGTTTTCCTTTCATATAACAATACTATGTAAGCCAGCCCATCTTCATAGCAACAAATGACGGAGCCACCCTTGTGGTATTGCTCTGGTCACCACCGCCACTAATGACGGAGTCACCCTTGTGGTCTTGCACCCGTCAACGCCACCGATCACCGTCCACTTCGCCGCCACTAATGACGAAGCCTCCCTTGTGGACGCTGTTGCTACCAAGTCTTTGGGCCTCCTTTGTGGACGTCATTGCCATCGCTACCTCACCAGGTAACCAGACCTCCCTTGTGGACGTCGTTGTCATAGTCGATCGGGAGTCATAAATAGGAGAACACGGAGTTAGAAAACAAAAAACAAAAAAAAAAAGAGTGAAAACTGAGAGAGAAGAGTAAAAATAATAATAATAATATTAATAAACAAAATGGAGATAGATGAAAGAGAGAGAGCAAAAAAAAACAAAGAGAGATGAAAGTAGAAAGAGATAGAAAGAGAAACAAAGAAGATAGATAAAATAAATAAATAAAAAAACAGACAAAAAGAAAAAACAAAGAAGATGGAGAAAGAAAGGGAGAATGGTGTGAGGAAAAAAAAAGGGATATGAAAAAAAAAGAGAGAAAAAAAGAAAAGAGATGAAAGAAAGAAAAAAATAAGAAAAGTCATAGAAAAGCTGTAGATATATATATAAAAACTGAATTATTAGAAATCTAGTAAACGATTGAAGAAAACTTTCCTATATATATATATATATATATATATATATATATATATATATATATACCTATATGAAATAAAATGAAATAAAATAATGCATATATCTCAAAGTGCCACAAATCACAAAGCAACGCACAACATGAAGTGGCAATAAAATACACATTTTGAGGCAGCTGATAAAATTCAAATTTCATAGTGGCACGCATCTTAATGCGATGATTGAATATGTATCTTGAGGTAGATGATGAAATATAAATCCAAAAATGACATGCATCTTGATATGACTGAAGAAATACAAATCCTAAAGCCGCACAAATCTTGAAGCGGCGATGAGCACACATCTTATGGCAGCTAATAAATACAAACTTCAAAGCAGCACATATCTTGGGGGAGCGATGAAACCCTTATCTCAAGACTGTCAATATAAACATAAATTCTAAAGTAGTGCAATCTCAAGGCGGCGGCAAAGTACGCATCTTAATACAATCATGCAGTGAAATTCAAATCCCATATGGTGGCGCGTCAAATTTATATATAAATAATTATATAAATAAATAATATACACATATATTATAAATATATGTAATAAAAATAATGATTTGCAAACAAATGGATTATCTTTATTCATTGTCTTTACTTGTACTTATGCCCTTAATCGGATTTTACCAAGACCTTTATTGAGGTAATTAATAATAGAGGCTTGCCTCTATTAGGAATGGAAGAACCCACAATATTTAAAACAAAAAATCATTTGTGATTCGATATATCGCTTGGTGTCTCTTCACAAATACAATGTCACTCGGATATTTTCGATCCCAAGGGCATCTCTTCCTTTAAATGGATGAAGTTGGAAATACTATACGATTCTTAGGAGAGATACAAGGATATGCTCTGAAAGTGTTCACAACATGGTATAGAAGATTGGATGAAAGTCCAAACATTCTACAATGGAGTAAACATGGCTACAAAACAAATGTTGGATGCAACAAAAAATGGTTCACTTTGCAGTAAGGATCCCGACACACCAAGAGAACTGATGGACGAAATGACCACAAACTAATATCAGTGAAGTTCAGAGAGAGCCAAGCAAAGCAAGGTGGCCCGAATTCAAGATATGGATGTGATAACAAATATGGCAACCAAGGTAGCGGCAATCAATAAGAAGTTGGAGAACATCAGCTGTTAACCACAAATACCAGTAATGGTGTGCAGTGGATGTGGGAACAAGATACAGGAGGGCAAGGCTGAACATATTGAAGAAGATGCCTATGTAGGGAGGTCTCAAAACAATCCATATAGTTCTACATACAACCCCGGGTGGAAGAACCACCCCAACTTCTCTTACAGTAACCCAGGACAAAAAAAGACAAACCCACACCAAGGAGGCCAACCATCATATCAGGGCAACTAACAACTACCACTACAAGAATCGATTTGCTAAAACTTGGAAATCATACTCAGACAATACCACCAAACGAAAGAAATGCGACTCACCAAGCATGAGGAGATAATGAGAAACCAACAAGCCTCAATTCAGAACCTCGAAAATCAAGTTGCTCAGTTATCCAAATCCTTGGCAGAGCGACTAGCAAGCAAGCTCCCAAGCAATACGGAAGTCAACCCCAGAGAATCTCTACAAGACATTATTCTCAGAAGTGGAAAGGAGTTGATCACATCGCAGGACCAAGGATCAGGGGACATACCTGTTGTACAAATCGAGGAGGAAAAGTCTAAGGTGGAGGGAGAGTCACTTATGGGTGAGAAAATGAATGCACCTGCGGTACCTGAGTACAAACCAAAGATACCTTACCCAGCTAAGTAGAAGTAAGACCAAGAAGATGAGAAGTTCAGGAAGTTTTTGGATATTTTCAAGGTATTGCACATCATGTCCCATTTGTGGAAGCACTTGCACAAAAGTCGTGTTATGCAAAAAATTTTAAGGAATTGCTCACCAACAAGATGAAGTTGGAAGAAGTGTCCAGGACAACTTTTAATGAAGAGTGTTCGAAAGTTCTCACCAATAAGCTCCTAAACAAGGAAAAGGACCAAGAGAGTTACATAATCCCCTGAACCATTAGAGGATTGGTAGATGAATAGGCCCTAGCTGAAACTAGAGCAAGCATCAATCTCATTCCTTACAAGATACTCCAAAAGATAGGGATTGGAGAGCCGAAACCATCAAAGGTGAGGATAAGCGTTCAACTGATAATATTTTTATATCAATTCTTTGTACACTATTTATGTGATTTCGAGTAATTCTTTCCCATTGATACTTAATTAGTTTTAATTCTTATTTGTAGGGCACTAGAGAGCTTTGAGAGCAAAATGGAAGTAACGTGGCACAAATCGAAGCTAAACTCAAATTTACTGAAGCTTTGCAAGCTGGCATACGTATACACGCACCCGCATGAAGCAGGAAGAGGGCAGTCATGCGCCCACACACACCTACAAGTGTACTCTGAGCACACATCTCAAATCTTACAAAGAGATTTACGCCCGTCTATGCACCCGCATCACAGAGCGCACAAGCCTACTCAAGTTTCATACGCAACCTGACCCAGTTTTATGGCTTATTTGAGTCCGGATTTGGTGGATTCAAACACTAATCATGTAAATTTACCTCACCCTATAAATAGCTAATTTAGGGTTTTAAAAAGGGGGTTTGGGACTTGGAACTCATCACCTCTCTTTGAAGCTCCTACCCTTCCTCCATCTTGAAGATTAAGGCATCATTGAAGACCTTGGAGCAAGAAGGTGAAGGCAAGCATCGAAGGGGCTTCTCCACACACACCACCAACGATCCTCGCCAACGGTGGAAGGAATGGTGTTTTATATCATGTTTTATTTCTTTCTCTTGAACATTGTGTTGGATTTGTGTTCCCCTTTGTTGGATTTGTGTTAAATACTAGGGCATGATGAACCTCCGGATTTATGTTTAACTTTGCTTGTATGGGTTTCTATATTTGAATGAATGTTTTTAATGTTTTGAGAACCTATTGGATGTAATGTATGGTATTGATGCTTTACTTTGCACAACTCTAAGTATCAATCTAGATCTACAGGGGTGTAGACAATTAACGCTCCCTTTATATACATATAGATCTACTTCAATAGGTGGGGGTTGTGAATACGCTGAGAGATTGGGTATTTAGGCGAAAGACTCCTTTAGATTGATTATTCCCACAACTCTTCCAAGATAAGTATTCCTTAGAACGTTAATGCAATGATGAAATTAGGTTAGTAACTTGCCTCGATGGAGGATGTGAAAGCATTGTAGGAGTCCATAAACCAACATTTATTAATAAGAAATCCATACTTGCCCCAATTTTATGAATATCCAAAGAGGATTCATTGCCCGAGTATCTCCCCTTTGTGATTGATTGTCATTATTACTTTCATCAAGTTGGTCTCAAGTCACTTTTAATTTTAGAAATTAATTTAGGATCTTAACAGCCTTTGAATAGGCTAGGTAGCAGACAATTAGATAAAGTTAGTGGCGTAGATTTATGTGGGTTCAACCTCCGACTTTCATAGTCCACTTTACTACTTGGTACGACCCGTACACTTGCGGTATAAGCATTAGCATTAGGCTCACACATCAATTTTTTGGCACCGTTACCGGGGACCTTTAGGTCACTAAGAATACTAGGAGTATGTTAGTTAGTCTTAGTTTTAAGCTTTTAAAATTTTCCTTTTTAATTTTCTTTCATTATTTTGCTTACTTTGAGCATTCGCACTACTGATTCTTGCTCTTTCTTGTTTGTGCAAGGACTTGGTCTATGACTTGAGTGAATCCAGCAAGTTTGGTAGAAGGCGATAGCGAGATCGAGCATACTCTGTACCGAAGAATTAGAGAAGCACAAAGCTCACCACAAGAGATAACTCTGAGACCTTTTTTAGATTTAAGAACATCTTCCCTACGTAGGTAAACATCGGATCGAGAGAACCCCCAATCATGGCGCAAAGGAGAAGAACATAATCCGACTATGAAGCTGTCAGTACAAAGCGGAAGAATCCGGTGTCCACAGCCTCAAGTTGCAAACAATTTTGAAATCAAAGGCGAGCACCGTTCAAATGATTCAAAATCAGACCCAATTCAATGGGCGCCATGGCGAGGACCCTCACGCACATCCGGCGCTTCATTCAAATTTGCAACATGTTTAAGATCAATGGAGTCTCGGCGGCGCCATTAAGCTTGAGGTTATTCCGTTTAGCTTGAGAGAAGTAGTATGTAGTTTGCTCATCTAAGCTTCTGCAAGGAGTATAAGAACACGGAGGGTTATGTTGGATAAATTCCTAGGTAGATACTTCCCTCCAAGTAAAACAACGCCAAATCGGATAAGAAATATACGTGTTCAAGCAAGGTGAGAACAAGTCATTTTTGAAGCCTATGAAAGATTCGGGACTTATTGAGACCACGGTCCACACTACCGTATGGAGCCATGGGCTAAACTCCACACCTTTGTATAGCGGGTGAACAATAATACCAAGCGGTTGGTGAGCGCGCGGTGGTAGTTCATACATAACCAATACCAGGGATGCTTAGAGCAATTAATCGAAGACATGGCCAATACTGAGTCATCATGGTCTTCAAGAAGAAGGCAACTTGTTAGTGTTGGAGCTGGCCTAGTTCACCAGGACTATGTTCCTGCAGCACAAGTGGCAGAACTTTCAAAAAAGTCTGACATGCTCACATCAGGAGGATCACCTATCTCAGTTGCAGCTATCTCGTGTGGTACTTGCGGAGGTGGGCATGATTCATCACAATGCCCCATTGCAGGCGTTGATGTAGCCCCCATGGATGAAATTTAGTATATTGGTAACCCAAGAACCCAAGGTACACAATTTAGGCCCTACATACCTAATTGAAATCATCCAGGGTTATCCTAAGGCAATCTCTAAGGATCATCCACCCCTTCGGGATTCAACTCCTTACCTCCAAAATCTCAACCGCCAAAACACACCACAGAGGATGTTTTAGCTAGGTTCATGGTGACCACAAATGCAAGATTTGAAACAATTGATATCACACTACGAAATGTCCAAGTAAGTATTCAAAGTCTAGCAAATCAGGTTTGACAATTGGCTCAAAATTCATCTGAAAGATCTCAAGGAAGCCTACCTAGCAACACCAAGGAAAATCCTTGTGAGCAACTAAAGGTCATCACTCTTTGGAGTGGTAAAGAGGTAGGGCTATTGGTAAGAAAACCTGGAAGAGTTAACACACCGGTGGAAACTGGTGAACCATTAGGAGTGAAGGAGAGTGTTGTCAAAGAAAATCAAGAAAAAGATAAGGAAATGGAACCTCAGCCTACTCCTGAATATCAACCCAGGATTCCTTTTCCTAATAGATTGAAAAGAGCTGCTAACTAATAAGAGAAAGTTAGAAGAAGTTGCAGCAATAACTTTGAATTCTCAATGCCTAGCGGTATTACAACCCAACCTACCAAGGAAGCGAAAAGACCCTAGAAGTATAGTGATCCCTTCGTCATTGGGGATGGTGTAGAGGAGAGTGCTTTAGCAGATTCAAGCGCTAGCATCAACGTCATGCCTTACAAGTTATTTCTGAATCTAGGGCTAGGAGAAACTAAGGCTATAAAGATGATCATTCAACTCGCCGACCTATCTATTAAGAGACTACGAGGAATGGCCTTGGATGTATTAGTAAAGGTAGATAAACTCGTGTTCCCCACTGACTTTATGTTATTAGATATTGATGATGATGTTGAAGTACCCATCATTCTAGGAAGACCATTTTTTAGCCACTGCAAAAGCCCTACATGATCACATTGAAGGCAAGATGTCGTTAAGAGTGGGTGATAGCCCAGTTGAGTTAAAGCTTCCTACAACCATGTGGCACCCACATGACCACGATGAGTGTACATATCCTATTTTATTGATGATCTTGAACAGATCTCCGATAGCTCAATTCAATAAGTGCTAGAAATCGATCCACTTGAAGAGTACTTAGAAAAGCTGGACAATGAAAAAGAGAAATCTGTGGAAGGAAATCTTGATTTCGTGAGTAAAGGCAACCAAGGGCATGTGAGGAAGAAAGATAAGGGATCAAAGCAAATATTTTCTGAGCTACTATTCTGGAAGGAAAAAGACATGGAGAAGAGCAATGAGGAAATCGTCTTCTACGCTAAGGCAGGACATATAGCAAATGCCCGATATGGTAATCTCCCGTTTATTCCAGTTTAGGATTCTAATTGTTTGGAAACTACTTCAAGGAGGAAGTTCAAGAGGAAATTCACGTGTTTGATCCTCCGTGATCAAGGAACATGGATGTCAAGCTAGCAACATTAAACAACCGCTTCTTAGGAGGCAACCCAAGTCCCAAAAATTTCTTTTGTTAGAATTTTTATATTGCCAGTCTAAATGTAGTTGGTTATCATCTTGAAATAATTGATCTAATCCCTTACTCCCTAAAGAACCTAAAGAGAGACCTCAATCTTGTATCAATAGGGTAGGCATCAGAGCTTCGAAGAATGGGTAAGGATATCAAGAGGAGTTAGGATGGGGTGCCAAGGGGAATAACCTAATTTCACTATACAGGGAAGTCGTGCTGGCAAGCGTGCGCCCATACCGACCTGTAAAATACTATGTGTGGACAAGCATGCGCTCGCACCAGCCTGCGATACACTCCGTGCTGCCTAGAGTGCGCTCGCACCGCAACCCGCACAATGTATGAATCAACAGACTGCGAGCACAACAGTTTGAATTCTTTCTTTACATAACCCTGCACCAGCACCCTTCTGAACTAGAACCCCTACAGCAATGAAGAATATCCCTCCTTCTTCCCGCTTCCTCTCCCTCTCAATCCCGCTAGCTCCGTCAATGATTTGGGGCCCATCCAAGAGAATCACCCCTCTTGATTTCAATTTTCTATTTCTATGGTTCTAGGTTCTCCAGCAGCACGAGGATATTCATACGGGCCAACAAACAATCCTGCAGGAGTTAGGTTGCATTACTGACTCATAGCGGAGACTCGAGGAGGAGCAGAGCCAGATTTGCGTAGAATTGTAGCAACTCTCCTAGTCAGATCTACGGACCCAGGACTAGCATGAGCAACTACGATGGGATGTCGGTCAGATTTTATACAAGCTCCATGAGCGAGGGGGATTACCAAACACACTGGCTTCTACACAGACCTCCTCTATTTCACAACAAGCTCATCCGACCCCTTATTCCTATGCACGAGACACACCTGTAGCACAAGCTGGGAACACTCCACGCGCCACATCTATTGTGTCATCATCGATACCACCTTGAGAGGACCTCTTGGGCTTTGTATCACATATTTTTTAGTTAGCAAAGGCTTCTCCTTGCTACATATTTTGTCATCTTCTCTTCCACTTTTGGTTGAGACGTCTTTCTCTATGATATCTACTTTTCTTATGAGGTTCTGTCATTTGATCATCTTCTTGCTTGCAGATTTATTTATGAACTCTTGGATGATGGTCTCTTCTACTTCATTCAAGCAATATACACACTCCCCAAATAACCGGGGAAGTTTCAGTTTGTCCATCTCTTTATTTTATTATATTTTTATCAGTTACATACTTTATTGTTTGCATTGAGGACAATGCAAAATTTTAAGTGTGGGGATGGGTACACATGTGTAACTAAGAACTTTATTGCATATCTTTACAAATTAATTCATTACAAATCTTTAAGTGTTGGGGTAGTATTCTTTGAATTCATTTCAAATCTTCTATGTGAAATACATACTTAGTATACACCGATGATGGCATGTTGAAAAATTGTATTCAATTTTGTTTTACTCTTAGTTCGCTTCATTTGGCAAAATTTTTTAATTTTTCCTATGAAACATCTTGGACACTTAGAGAAAATCTTCATACCTATTATATATTCTCCAGTGACATTAGATAACCCATGATTATGTTTCTTTGATTTAGATTATTAAGTATTACTTTTAATGGTTCCAAGAGTTTTTGTGGCAATAGTCAAAACTTTTAGCCGTCGCAAGTAGAGTTGCAATAGTGAATAATTTTGCACATAGAGACTATGAAAATAAAGAGCCAGGATAGTGCTCCTCTACTCTTAATGACGAAGTATGCTCGGGATTTTGGCTCTTGATCAGAGTGTCTCTCAAGCTAAAAAGTCACTTGTGAGCATACGCGCGTGCTTGTAGAGTTGTAATCTTCTGAGTAGTTGGGTGTTCCGGTGCCTGATCAGCATGTGCATCACTCAAAAAGGGAGATCTATACTCTATGCTAAACTTTGGTCCCAAGAAAGTCGGATCCATTAGGGATGCCCTACAGGGATTTACGTGAAAAGAAAAAGATAAAAGTAAAAAAAAAATGAAAAAGAAAAGAACAAAAAAATGAAAGTTTAGTTTTTTTAAAGGGCTATTATTTTTGTACTTAGGGCCTCAAGGAACCTTTAGAGTCTATTTAGGGTATACTTGCCACTCTAAGACTCGGGAACGTAGTAAGTGGAGTGAAACTCTTATCTAGAGCTATGCTAAATGTGTCGTGAGATTGACCTAAGTCCGAGGTGTTGAAATAGGAAAATACACATGCCAATGGTGAATGCTTTGAGTAGAACAAAATGCAAATGCTTTATAGCCTGAGGTTGAACGATTCTCATCGTTTAAAATCTTATTTCTTTGTTTGCTTGAGAACAAGCAAAAGCTTAAGTGTGGGGATATTTTTGATAAACGTTCAATTGATCATATTTTTGTATCATTTCTTTATACACAATTCATGTGATTTCGAGTAATTCTTGCCTATTGATACTTAATTAGTGTTAATTCTTATTTGCAGAGCACTAGAGAGCTTCGAGAGCAAAATGGAAGTAACGCGGCACAAATCGAAGCTAAACTCCAATTTACTAAACCCATGCGGGCTGGCGTGCTCCTGCATGCGCCCGTACGAAGCAGGAAGCAGGCAACAGTGTGCCGCACACACCCACAAAAGCACTCTGAGCACACATCAAAAATCTTACAAAGAGCTTTACGGTCATCCATGCGCCCATATAGCGGTCGCCTTACGGACACGGAATTAGGGTGTGCAGGCACTCATCTTCCCGCACGACCGCCCGCGCCTGCGCTTGAGGCCTTGACGATCCGATTTTATGGCTGACTTGAGTCCGGATTTTGGTGGATTCGAACACTAATCATGTAAATTGACATGGGCCCTATAAATAACTAATTTAGGTTTTATAAAGGGGCTTGGAACTTCCAACTCATCACCTCTCTTGGAGGCTCCTACCCTTCCTCCATCTGTGAGATTAGGGCATCATTGAAGATCTTGGAACAAGAAGGTGAAGGCAAGTATCAAAGGGGCTTCTCCACACACCGCAGTCAGTGGTCCTGCGCCAGCGGTGGAGGGAAGGGTGTTTCATATCATGTTTCATTTCTTTCTTTTGAACATTGTGTTGGATTTGTGTTCCCCTTTGATGGGGAACTAATGATGTCGTGTATTGTGATACTAATGTTAGGCCGTAAATTATGCGGGTAGGTATCAAGTAATAAAGTGGACTAATAAAAGTCGGATGTTGAACCCATAAGGACCTTGACCACTAATTCTATCTAATTATCTTCTACCTAGTCTATCCAAAGGTTGATGGTTTTCTAATCTAATTGCTAAAAGGGAAATTGGCTTAAGAACACTTGATGAAGATAGTGATGACAAACAATCAGAGTAGGGAGATACTCGGGCATTGATCCCCTCCAGATATTTATAGATTTAGGCGAGTATGGATTTCATATTAATGAATATGAGGTATGGACCAAGAATTCTTACAACGCTTTAACCCCCTCTTTCAAGGTGAGGTACTAATCTATTCTAGTGAGTAGTTCAAGGGAAAACATAATCTTCAAAGAGTTATGGGAATAATTCGTTTTACAGAGTCTCTCTCCTAAACACCCGATCTCTTGGCATGTTCATAACTCCCACCTATTGACGTAGATCTAGCGTATATAGAGGGAACATTATTGTCTACACCTTCTATAGATCTAGATTGACACTTAGAGTACATTACAACGTAAAGCATCAATACCATACAAAACATTCAATAGGTTCTCAACATTGAACTATTCATTCAAATATAAAAATTCATACAAACAAGATTAAGCATAAACCCGGAGGTTCATCATGCCCAAGAATCTAACAAGTTAGTTTCCCATTAAAGAGGAACAGAAATCAAATACAGTCAAAGAGGAAAAGAAGAGGATCTGATAAGAAACACTCTTCTCTCCACCGTTGGCAATGACCGTTAATGATGATCGTTAGCGATGACCGTTGACGGTGTCTCTTCAATGCTTGCCTTCTTTTTCTCCCAAAGTCTTCAATGATGCCCTAATCTCCAAGATGGAGACAAGGTTGGGAGCCTTCAAGGGGATGATGATGTTCAATATCCAAAAGCCCCTTCTCTAAACCCTAATTCCTCTATTTATAGGGGTTAGGTTAATACATATTGTTAGTAACACAATCAGTCAAATTCGGACTCAAATCAGCATAAAATTGGGTTAACTTGCTCTAAGCGCGACGCATATTGGCACTCTTACGGTCATATGTGTGCCCGTAAGCTTCTTCCCCAGGTTACACGGTTGATGATACGGCTGTATGTATGCCCGCTTAGCTCTCTGTATGTTGGGGAGGTGTGTGCTCAGAGTTCCCATACGGGTGCTTATGACCATAAACATATATCTTTATCATATGGGCTCTACGGTTTGTAAAGCTTACGTATGTAAGCTTGATAATTACGCTAATAGCTTGGTTTGTATTTATTTCTTCCGTTTCGTTCTCGAAGCTCTCCTATGCTCTTAAAATAAGAATTAACACAAATTAAGTATCAATGGGCAAGAATTACTTGAATTCATATTAATAATGTTGAATTGATATAAAAACATGATGAATTGAACGCTTATCATAAATATCCCCACACTTAAGCGTTTGCTTGTACTCAAGAGAACAAAGAAATAAAAATTTAAAAAGATAAGAAGCGTTCAACCTCAGGCTAAAGTATTTACATTTTGTTGTACTCAAAGTATTCACCATTGACATTTGCATTTTCTTATTTCAATACCTCGGACTTAGATCAATCTCACGACATAATTTAAAATCGCTCTAGATTAGAGTTTCGCCCCACTTACCATGTTCTCGAGTTTTAGAATTGCAAGCATACCCTTAGTGGACTCTAGAGGTTCCTTGAGGCCCTAAGTGCAAAACAACTAGCCCTTTAATAAGAGTAAATTTTCTATTTGTTCTTTTCTTTTCAATTTTTCACTTTTCTCTTTTCTTTTCATATAATCCCGGTGGAGCATCCCTAATGGATACTACTTTCCAGAGGATCTATGATTAACATAGAGTGTAGATCAACCTTTATGAAGGATGCACATCTTTGGCTAGGCGTGAGAACACTAACTACTCGACAAGATTACATTTCGACATCACGGATGCACCGTGCTCATAAAGGATTTTTAACCTGGAGGGATACTTTGTTTAGGAGTCAAAACCCCAAGCATACTTCCTCACCATGAGTAGAGGAACACTATCTTGGTCCTTATTTGCAAGATCTCTATATACAAAAATTTATTCATTATGCACAATTCTACTTGCAAGGGCTAGAAGTTTGAACTAATTCTATGAAAACTCTTAGAGCCATTGAAAGTAGTACTTAACAATTGAAATCAAAGAAACATGATCATGGGTTATCTAATGTCACTAGAGAATATATAATAGTCATGAAGAAGATTTTCTCTAAGTGTCCTAAAACATTTTTATGGGAAAAAATTTCAAACTTTTGCTCAAATGGATGCGGGGCGTAAAACAAAATTGAATATAGTTTTTCAAAGTGTCGTCATTGGTGTTTGATAAGCATTCAAATGATCATGTTTTTATATCACCAATATATATTATTCATGCAAATTCAAGTAATTCCTTCCCATTGATACTTCTTTTGTATTAATTCTAATTTTCAGAGCACCAGGGAGCTTCTAGAACAAAAGATAAGAAATACAGTACAAATCGAAGTTAGTAGCAGAATTATTAAAGCCATATGGGTAAGCTTATGGCCTTAAACCCCCGTATGATGAAGATACAAGCACACTTACAACCGTGAGAACCCATATAAGAACTCTAAGCACACACCTCCCAACATACAAAGAGCTACAAGGGTACACATACGGTGCATTATCATCAAGCTGTGTAACACAGGGGAAGAAGCTCCACGGCACACATCACGACCATAAGAGGCGCCCATATACTTCCGCTTGAATTGCGAGTTAAGCTAGTTTTATTGTTGATTTGAGTCTGAATCTGAATAATGGGGTTACTATTTATCAGTATTAAGGGGGACAATATAAATAGCCGATTTAGGGTTTTGAAGTGGAGGCTTTTGGATCTTGAACATCATCATCCCCTTGGAGGCTCCCAACCTTCTCTCTATCTTGGAGATTAAGGTATCATTAAAGACTTTGGGAGAAAAGGGCGGAAGGCAAGCATTGAAGGGACAACGCCAACAGTTATCGCCATGGTAGAGGAAGGCGTTTCTTATCATGATTCTAATCTTTTCCTCTTTGATTATATTGGATTTGTGTTTCCCCCTTTGATGGGGAACTAACTGATAGATACTTGGGCATAATGAACCTCCGGATTTATTCTTCATCTTGTTAGTATGGATTTCTATATTTGAATGGATATTTTAATGTTTGAGAACCTATTGATTGTTTTGTATGGTATTGATGCTTTACGTTGCAACAGCTCTAAGTGTCAATCTAGATCTATAGAAGGTGTAGACAATAATGCTCCCTCTATATACGCTAAATCTACATCAATAGGCGGGAATTATGAACATGCCAAGAGATCGGGTGTTTAGGAGAGAGACTCTGTAAAACGAATTATTCCCATAACTCTTTGAAGATTATGTGTTCCCTTGAACTACTCACGAGTGTAGATTAATAGCTTGCCTAGAAAGAGGGGTGAAAGCGTTGTAGGAATCTTGGTTCATATCTCATATTCATCAATATGAAATCCATACTTACATCAATCTATAAATATCCGGAGGGGATTCAATGCCCGAGTATCTCCCTTCTTTGATTGTTTGTCATCACTTTCTTCATCAAGTATTCTTGAGCCAATTTCCCTTTTTGCAATTAGATTATAAAACCATCCATCTTTTAATAGACTAGGTAGTAGATAATTAGATAGGATTAGTAGTCAAGGTCCTTGTGGGTTCGACATCCGACTCTCATTAGTCCACTTTATTACTTGAGACGACCAGTGTACTTGCGGTATAAGTATAAGCATTAGGCTCAATATTAGTGTACACTAAACATTTGTATCTATGATGATTTACAATGACTTCAGAGGACGTTATCCCCACACTTAAGATTTACAATGACTACTATATGTTACCCAATATGAGTATTCCCTAGAACGTTAATGCAATGATGAAATTAGGTTAGTGACTCACCTCGACGGAGGGTGTGAAAGCATTGTAGGAATTCTTGGTCCATAAACCAACATTAATTAATTAGAAATTCATACTTGCCCCGATTTATGAATATTCGGAGTGGATTCATTGCCTGAGTATCTCCCCTTTATGATTGATTGTCATTATTACTTTCATCAAGTTGGTCTCAAGTCACTTTTAATTTTAGAAATTAAATTAGGATTTCAACAACCTTTGAATAGGATAACAATTTGATAGAGTTAGTGGCGTAGGTCTCTGTGGGTTTGACATCCGACTTTCATAGTACACATTACTACTTGGTACGACTAATGCACTTGCGGTATAAGTATTAGCATTTGGCTCACATCATGTGACACTTCAAATGGCAGACAGATTGATCCGTCACAATCGAGGGGTAGTTAAGGATGTTTTAGTAAAGGTCGAGAAGTTTATTCTCCTTGTAGACTTCTATATCTTGGACTTGGATGATCAAGTAGAACTGCCATTCATTCTTCAAAAACCCTTCCTGACGACTGCACAAGCACTGTTCGATATCAATGATGGTCAGATAACCTTGAGGGTTGGAGTTGAAGCAGTGGTGTTCAAACTCAAGGAGGCCCTGCGGCGCCCCATGGAGCTCAACTTATGGATCATATTGATGACTCCATTTCTGAATGTGCAGGATAAATTGTTGAATGACCAACTAGACGACATCTTGGAGAATGAATGACCCCCTTCGAAGCTTCGCACCAAGGAAGACGTATCAGCTAAACAATTAACACTAGAAACCACAAAAAGAACAAGAAAAAGATTGTTGCAAGGGTGCGAACTAAGGAAAAGAAACAGTAACCCCACTCCCGCAACTCAACGAACAGACCTACTCAAGAACAGCAACCATGAGTATGAATTTATAGCCTCCTTGAGTATAAAAATTGCGGGATGAAATCTTCACAGTAAGGATATAGAGAGGTTCCAGCTCTTCGAACTTCCCTGAACTCAAAAAGGTACATCAAGCTAATGATGTAAAACAAGCTCTTCTTGGGAGGCAACCCGAGTTCGTTCTTTTAGTTTCATCTAGGATTTAGTTTAGGGACACATTAGTGGTGAAATCCATTATTTAGATGATGTTTTATTGATTATGTATCTTCCAAAATGTTTAAACAATTAATCCTTTGTCTTTGGAGCCACTAACATGCATGTCAAGCCAAAAATTGGGCGAAATGTAAAGCCAGAGGACCAATAGAAAAAAAACGGGCATAAGCACAACTGTGCTTTGAGCTGTGCACCAATCGGGGATTTACACTCACAAAAGCCAACATTAAGCATGGTTGTGCACCTCATTTACATGGGTGTGCCGATCCAGGGCGGCAAATCCAAAAGTGCACGGGCACGAGCATGCTCGTGGTTCGGGGCATGCTTGGGCAGGCGAAGAGGAAATTAAGGCTTTTAAATCCCGACTCTAGCCGCCTTGACCTCACCATCACCCCAACCCGTTTCATCCCCCAACCCCCACCCCAAAGCGCAAGACCCGATAAATGCGACCTTGATTCACGCCGAAGTAAGCCGCTTCACCACCTAGCATGCCCCTTAGCACGGCCGTGCTCTTATATCTTCGGTGAACCTCTCCCAACAACAATCATGCCTCCACGCAAGAAGACCACCTCCGGACCCTCAGCAATGAAGAAAGGAGAAGGGAGTTCTCAACCATTGCTGGAGCTCGCCTTCACCACCCCCATGCACGCAGGACAACATTACGTGCACCAACTTCTGATTCGTGAGGCCCAATACATTGGCCCAGGATATTCTTGAGAAGGTGGGCCTCGCCACGGACGTATGACAATACCTGGAGGTAGGGGCATGGGGCCATCTTTTATCCATTCGGGAGACGACATATCGAGAGTTGATGTTGGAGGTACTTTCTACTTTCCATCTTGTGAGAGGATTAGTTTCATGGGATCGACCGGACCAGATCAAGTTTCAGTTAGGAGGCATCATGTTCCTGATGAGCTATACAAATTTTACTGTCTTCCTTGGGCTATTTGATACCAATTTCACTACCACACCCGAGTACAAGGCACTGAGGATTAAGCGGCCAGCAGGAGAGACACAAGAGTCCATCTGAAGTAGGCTCAGTATAGACCCACACTACGACCTGCGGCCGTCAAAGACATCTATCCCCAGATCCCTAGCACACAGATACATTCACATGATCATCAATCACTTTCGATCATGGGGAGGGGAGTCTGCGAGTAGTCGGCACTAGGGACTTCTTATACCTATAGGCGTGATGGATAGATTCCCCTACACACAGGATGGGTTGTGGACAAGCTTCTCATGCATCGGGCTTACAATGATGCACCGCGAGAAACTATACAAGACACTTCTCCCTTGAGTATCAGAGGCTTCGATCAAGTAGTAAAGGAGTACCTAAAAGTAGGGTAGTGAATCCATAAGGTGACCACTAGTACTAGTTATCCTCTATTACCTAGCCTAACTATAAGAGGAGTTATAAAATCAATGCGGTGGAATTATCGACTAAAGCTAATGCAAACTATTAGTAGATTTGGGGAAATTAGAGATGAAAGGATAGCACCTCGGATCACAATCCTCCTAAGATTTCCTTGGTGATGACTCCTTATTATTGCCTACTTGCTAATAATTCCTAAAGAGTGTAACATTATGATTCTTAGTAAAACACCAGATCTCTTGTAATGCTCATGCACACCCTAACACCCTTGTTTGATTAAAAACCTATCTAGATGAATTCTAGGGCCGATGCTACGATCTAACCGTCCTGAGTCACCGCACAAACATTTGTGGTGCTGGGTGCTCTAACATATTGAGGTGATGGCTCGAGGCTCCAGCAAGGGACAACCATATATAGATACCTAACTAGAAGCTAATTCTAGGCTAATGCAATATAACTCCTACAATTATCCAACAGGAACATATCCATGCCAATGTTATCAGATGATTTGGGCTCATGTACCAGAAAATCATACAGAATTGCAAGCACAAACAAGTAAGATACTACAAATGAATTATTTAATAAGCAAAACCAAATAAATATAGAAAATAAGCAAAATGTTCATCCTATGGTTCATGTGTTCTAGGCACTACAAAATGTTTAGCCTCTAATACTATGAACTATCATAACTAAGATAAAAGAGGAGGTTGTCAATCAAACATAGAAATCTTCCCTAGATAACATCTCCTCTACCTTCAATTCTTCTCATCAAACCCGACCGTCATTTGTGAAAATAAATACGAGGCTTTGCCCCTCCAAAAGTTGATCCACGAGTCCACACTTAAAGATGCTCAATATCTTGCCATCATGATCTTTATATAGGCTCAAAAAAGATGAAACATGATGTGCTTAGGTCGTGTTTATCTTGAATTAATCTTTGGATAACTTGTGGATAACACTGGGATCAAGTTAACGAATTTTTAGATATTCTTGAGATGAGCATGGCCGTGCTAATGAGAAGCACGCCCGTGCTCCCCTTCTGCAATGTGTTTTCTGGACTCCCGAGAGTTGCAAGGCCCTCAGTACTATCGTGCTTAGGACCATGCTCTTTTTGAGCTCTATGCAGTCTTCATCATACGTTCGATCGGATAACCAAATCAACTGTGATTGACCTGAAACTTTAGCTGGTGTTCTTAACTCCGTTTTCTTCAATTTGAACGGTCATGATCAGCTTTACAATCTTGTAGCTCTTGTAATAAATTCCAGACTCCTGCAGCTCATTTACTGCTGCTCCATGACTCTATTTCCTCCTCTCTTCTTTTCTCCTTTGTCATAGAATACCCCTTCCAATTGCCACTTGAACAACCTCTTATCTGGAATATGACTTTTCAGCTTCTTCTATTCCAGATACCAATTTTCCTGTCCAATCACAACAACATACCCAAAAGAGCACAAAAGTGGAAGAACCCATGCAAAAATGTCTGCAAAGTACATATAAATATGATATAAAAATATGTATATTTATGCACTTATCATAAATACACCCACACTTGAACGTTTACTTGTCCTCAAGCAAAGAAATACGTGGAATCCAAGGAAGGATGATGAGTGTATGATCTCCGATCTCACAAACAGTAGGGAGTCCCTCCGGTGTCCGAAAAAACTTAGTGTTTAGGTATCATGATGGTTTTTATGAAAAATAGGTATTACCTTACACTCTAACTCCCCACGTGTGTGTGTGTGTGTGTATGTGTGTGTGTGTGTGTGTGTGTGTGTGTGTGTGTGTGTGTGTGTGTGATCCCTTCTATAGTGCCGCTCACTCACTCAAGCATGTCCTCAATCAATGTAAACCTTATTCCCTAAACTACTTTTCCCTATTCTTTTTGTTGGGGTAGTAGCTTCATACGTCCAATGAGGAGCATTTTCTCCCAGTAGGTCATCAAGTGAACATTTGTGATGTTCAAGATCCGACTACTAAAGAGCTGCTTTCACGTTTCAAAGGTGATAGCTCTTTCAACCATCCTTTCTATGCCGGTAGGACAACCTAATAGATCCGACTTTCCGACCAGTAGGGTATCCTTAACGGATCCAACTTTTAAGTTATTCCAACAATTTTAACATATTTTACTTTTTCTCTTTTCTCTCTCTTTTTTATTTTTTCTTTTTTCCACTCTCTTTTTTTTTCTTTTTCTCTTTTTTTTTTCAAAATAATCATAAAATATCAACACTTCTCTAATGGTTAAACTGACTAGAGTCCAAACCTAAGCAAACAAGTGATAACAAAGTTAGGGTTTGAGCTCAAAATTTTTGTGAGGTGTCAAGTAAAGGCAAGACTAAATATGTATATATTTTTGAAAAAATTTGGCACCTAACGCTAATGTCAAACTAGACTCAAAGAGGACTCCCAATTATTAACTATCATGGATCATCTTAAACCGATTACTAATCATAATCAATATAAGCATAGCTAACCCTTCCCCATTACTTAAAAAGCTGTACATTTGTCCTCAATGTACCCAATGTATTCTTTGAAAAGAATATGACATGAAAGATCAAAGGGGAAAGAGATTAAATAAGCTGTGTTGTGTGGTAGTGCAGGTGTGAAATTTCATGTCAAGTTCATGCGGTAGTGAATTTTCAAGATATTTGAGTTTGTGAGGAGTGCTTTGTCGGGTCACATAGCATTGGGGTTCGGTCCAAGTATGATATTCAATATATCACGAGGAACATGGAAGGCATAAAAGTGATGCTCCAAAGTATATATAAAAAGACTAAACCTTGGTTGTGACAAACCGACTCCTAAATAAAAGATAAAAATACACAAGTGGTAAAAAGAAAAATAAGATAGTGATGTTGCTCCTCAATCACGGGGCTACTCAGCATCGTCATAGGACGAGTCCCCGATATCCGTACGTCACTTCAAATCGCTTGTGATAGGTCGTGAGGGTGTGAGATTGGAGGAAGCAATGTGAGATTTTGTGTCGGCGACGCAGGTTTAGCTTTAAAAAGGCCTAATTGTTCTGACTAACTGCCCAAGCACGCCTTTCAAATCGTGTTTATGCATGGATTTTCTCGGTAAAAAGTCATGCTCATACTTTCTTGATGCACGGTCATACTTCATTGTTCCTTTCTCGAATATCGCTTCCCGAGATGTACACGGCTTGGAACACGGCCGTGTTCCAGCCGTGCTTCATTCTGCTGCCTTTTTTGCTTCAGTGTCATTTCTTTTTCTCCTCAATCTGTGTGTTAGTATCTCAAAAAATTACAAAAATTTAATTGTTAAGCACTTGGAAAACACATAATCAATGAAAGATCATCTAAAGTATAGAGTTTACTACTAATGTATACCTAAAATCTAATATAAGAAACTAATCTAAGTACTAAAATCACTTAAACGAGTAACTAGAAAAACTAATCGAGCTTGGGTTTGCCTCCCCTAAGCGTTAGATTTTAGGTCTCTAGCTAGACCCCTTTATGCTATTACGGTTTCCTTGATAATCAAAGCCACTTTGCATCCTTCTCAAGACCTTCCACTTTGTATTCAATCCCAGCTTCTTTGAAGTCTTGATAGACTTCGGGATATAACTCATCATCTTGTAGGGTCACCCTAAATTAGCATTGCCCCACCAAGCATTTGACAACACTAAGTGATATCTTTGTTCGGCTCTTTGTATTACAACTAATTTACTGTGTTATCTGTCGATTTCTTGAACAATAAAGTTTTGTTCCAAGGGTTTGTATCTCACAGTGGTATCTATGCAGGGTTTGATCAAACACTCTCCCTCCTTGTTAGGATTCATAGAGCAAAGTTCCATACTTTCTCCGTTTTCTTTGAATATGGACTTGATTTGTTCATTAAGCTCTTGAGTTAGTACCCACTAAGAAAAAGGAGAAGGAGGATGAGTGTCTTCATTGTCCTTATTACAAGATGGCGGTTCATGCTCAAGGAGGTTATCCATATCTCACTCCCTGAAAGTGTATTAAGATGCTATTGTTGTTTCTTCAGTTCAAACTCTAGGGGCTCCTCGATGGATGGTCTCAATTGTATCCAAGTCTCCTTATCGAGATCTTCACCTCGGTTGGCTTCTCCAAAAGTTTCATCGATTTCCCCCTCAAAACACTCGCTTGCTTTTACATCCATGCTTTAGTTGAAGTTTTCCTCAATGTCCTGTTGGGCTCCTTATTTTCCAAATCCCATTCATTCAAGAATAGATATATGCTTACTTTAAATTTGCACACCACTTTCTCCAAATCAAATTCTTTGACCTCCTGAGATTCTAGCTCTTGAACTGCTTCTTTGTTACGATGAATATATATAATATGCAAAGATGTCTTCTAGTGACGGTTCCCCATACTGCGATACATCGAACTAAGTGTGATCCTGGTCTCCTGAAAGGAAAGACATTGTTAATTTGATAAAGGATATTGGATTACGCACAAAAGATAATGATAATCCAAAATCATGAATTTTTTTTTAAGTTTTGAATTTTTGAATTTTTGAATTTTTTTTTCAAAATCAAGAAAAAAAATATTTTTTATAGTTTTGAATTTTTGAAAAAATCTTTAAATTTTTTTTTCAATTTTTAAGATAAAAGATAAGATAAGATAAGCACAGATAAGTTAACTAGAATAAAAGATTCTAATGTTCCTAATGTTGCCAATGCAGAGCAATGTCGCCAAAAACTTGATGCACACAAACTATACGTGAAATTGATAAGCGTTTAATTGATCATGTTTTTGTATTAATTTTTTGTATATTATTCATGTGATTTAAAGTAATTTTAGCCCATCGATACTTAAGTTTTGTTAATTCTCATTTATAGGGCATTGGAGAGCCTCAAGCATCAAAAGGAAGAAATTCGACATCATTTGAGGCGAAATAGGAATCAACTGCAGAAATCCTGAAAGTGTTGCAAAGATCAGAATTTTATTACAATAGATACAGGTATCTTAATCAATTCTCCAACATTTCACATTGAAAATCAATAAGTCAAGAATATTTAGTTAAAATTTTAGGTCAATCCGAGTTGGTTTACTTGTCAGATTGAGCTCTTGATGAAGAACTACATGAGACCTAGAGCTACAGTAAAAGCAGGATTTACTTTTCATCACGAGGCAAGTATACATCCGTATGCTTGCGTGCGCCCTTATAGACACTTTGTTACACCCATAAGGCAGCCGTAAAGGGGTGTATTTGGGCACGATATTCCTTTGTTTTTAGCCCAAACCACGACCAATACGGACCCAACACGTGGCATACACTTCTCTGTCATTGTAAACCCTATAAATACATGATAAATTAGGGTTTTGAAGCATCTTTGAACCATCCCCCTTGGGGGCTACTCCTTGGGTCATCATTATCACATCCTCTCCCACAATATCAACTAGGGCATCAAGCTTCATCGTCAAGGCCTCTTGTCGGCGAGGTTTGGAGGAGGATTTGTGGCAACAATAGTAGAGGAAATATTGGAGGGAAGTTTATTTGTTATTTTATCACTGTTTTCTCCTTTATTTGAATTAGATTTGTATTCCTACTTGTTGGGGAACTAAACATTTAGGTATTTGGGTATTGGTGAACCCTTGGGTCTATGAGTGGAGTTTGAATTACTTGTTATGAATTTCTATATTTGAATGAATGTCTTAATGTTTGAGAACCTATTGAATGTTTTGTATGGTATTGATGCTTTCACGTTGTAGAAAGCTCTAAGTGTTAATCTAGATCTATAGAAGATGTAGACAATAATGCTCCCTCTATATACCCTAGATCTACTTCAATAAGAGGGAGTTGTGAACATCCGAGAGATCAGGTGTTTAGGAGAGACTTTTTAAAATTAATTATTCCCATAACTCTTTCAAGATTATGCGTTCTCTAGAACTACTCACGGTGTAGATTAGTAACTTGCCTCGAAGAGGGTGTAGAAAGCGTTGTAGGAATTCGTGGTCCATATCTCACATTCATCAAATAGGAATCCATACATATCATTATCCACAAGAACCCGAGGAGGATACCTTGCCCGGATACCTCTTCTTATAATTGATTTCCCTCACGACTTCATCACATCCCATTTTATCTTGCTTTCTAGAATTAGAATTTAAATTTGTTTATACCACCACCAACCTTTATCTTTGACTAGATAATAGATAGATAGCTAGTACTAGTATCTAGGTCCTTGTGGGTTAGACATCCGACTTTTATAGTCCACTTTATTACTTGATATGACCTGTGCACTTGCGGTATGAGCATTAGTCATATAAAGCAAACATCAGATACTTCTCCCGTAAATATATGAGGTCGATCAAGTAGTAAAGTACCCAAAGGTAGAGTAGTCGAATCCACAGGGATTGACCATTAGTACTAGTTATCCTCTATTACCTAGCCTAAGTATAAGAAGAGTTGCAAAATCAATCTGGTGGAATTATCCTAACTAAAAGCTAATACGAACTCTTGGTAGATTGGAGGAAATCAGAGATGAAAGGATGGTACTTTGTATAACAATCCTCTTTGGATTTCCTTGCTTATAACCTATTCCTTATTACCGGCTACTTGTTAATAATTCCTAGAGAGTCTAACAATACGCTTCTCACTGAAACACCCGATCTCTCGTGATACTCACGCAGACCCTAACACCCTTGTTTGACTAAAAACCTATCTAGATGAATTCTCTGACCCGATGTTGCGCTCTAACCGTCCCTAGTCACCGCACAAACACTTGTGGTGTTGGGTGCTCTAACCTATTGTGGTGATGGCTCGAGGCTCGGGCAAGGGACAACCACATGAGATACCTAAACAGATGCTAATTCTAGGCTAATGCAATATAACTCCTACAATAATCAAGCGAGGAACATATCCATGCCAAAGCTATCGGATGATTTGGGTTCATGCACAAGAAAACCATATAGAATTACAAGCACAAACAAGTAAGATGCTACATAAGAATTATTTAATAAGCAAAACCAAATAAATATAGAAAATAAGCAACAAGTTAATCCTAGGGTTCATGTATCCTAGGCACCACAGAAGGTTTAGCCTCTCATGTTATGGACTATGATAACTAAGAGATAAGAGGAGGTTCTACAATTAGACAAAGAAATCTTCCCTGGATAACACCTCCTCTGCCTTCAATTCTTATCATCAAAACCCCAGCCGTCGCTGTGAAAAAAGCCCAGAGACTACTCCGACAAAAGTTGATCCTGAGCCCCCGGCCCAAAGATGCTCAATATCTTGCCATCATGAGATTTATATAGCCTCAAAAAGGATGAAACATGACGTGCATAGGTCGTGTTTATCTTGAATTTATATTTGGATAACTTCGATAACATTGGGATCGAGTTAGCGTTTTAGTTATTTTACATTATAAGCACAACCCGGTGCTTGTATGAAACATGCCCGTGCCCCATACGCTATGTATTTTACGGACTCGAGAGTTACATGACCCTCGGCCGCGGTGCGTGCTTAGGGTGATGCTCTTCAACTCTGCTTGTGATCTTCATCAAAAGTTGATCAGATGACCAAATCATTGGATTGACCTAAAGTGTGCTTGTGTATTCCTAAGTCCTTTTTGTTCAATGCGAGCGATGGTGATTATCTTTGGAGTTTTGTAGCTCTTATAATAAATTACGGACACCTACTGACTCATTTTATACTATTCCTGACTCTATCTCCTTCTCTCTCTTTCTTTGCTCCTTTTGCTATAGAATACCCCTTCCGATTGCCACTTGATCAACCTCTTATGTAGGAACATGTATTTTCAACTTCTTTTAATCCAATTTAAACTTCTTTTGTTCCATATACTTACTTTCTGTCCAATCACAACAATATACCCAAAAGGGCACAAAAGTGGAAGAACCCATGCAAAAAGGTGTGCAAAGTGCGCGTAAATATGATATGAAAATATGTATATTTATGCACTCATCATCCGACCCGGGATAATAGTCATATTTGCGGGACCATATATCACATGCAGCCTTTTGCAGCAGGGATGGATGCCTTCTCTGATTACATTAGCTGGGGGATTCCGATAGTTGGGGGATCCATTTCAATCACCGTGGATACAATGAGATCTATGGGGATACTACAGGCCAGACATACCACACAAGGCATTAGATACCTGCTAGCTGCGGCACCCACATTACCACCAAATCTAGAGACCACATTTGGACCTAGTAAAGCTCCACCATCAGCTAATACATTCATACAGGACGATCACACACTACTTTACTAGTTGGTGGGCCAGGTAGATTACCTTATTCTATAGTAAGGAGCCGACTATCCTCCCCCACCATGGCCTCCAGCTTCACCCACGACAGAGGCGGGGGCTGATCTCGAGAATGTTGCTACAATTGCGGACGCTAAGGATGCTACGGATAGCGATTATGACATGGAGGATTTTGGCATTTGACATCATCAATTTTTTTAGCTTTCATTTACCAATTTTGTATTTTCTATTTTTCTTTTACTTAAGTCAGTTTTAAAAAAAAGGGGTTTAGTCTTTCTATATGCTATGGAGCCTCAATTTTATGCTTTCGATAATCTCATGATGAGTTAATATTCACACTTGACAGCAAACATGATAAACGGGACTAGACACACCACGACACACATTGAGCTAAGTTACTCCTTCCCCATCACATGACATATTTTAGTGCATATATTATGTATATTGGGGACAATGCACAAGTTAAGTGTAGAGAGGGATTAACTATTAGAAACTATATTTGCATGATAAGTGCTAATGGATAATCTATAAGCAAATTAATGGGAGTCCACTTTTGAGTCTAGGATAGCATTGGTGTTGGGAGCTAAATTTTTTCAAATGTATACTAAATAATTTTGCCTTTTCCAGACACCTCTAAAAATATAATTTTGCCTTTGCAAGACACCTCTAAAATTTTAAGCACAAACCCTAATTGTGTTTGCAACTTATGCGCTTAGGTTGGAATGCTACCTAGTTTTTGACCATTAGTTTATTTATTCAATTGAAAAAATAAAAAGAAAAGTCTGAAAAGTTGGATCCAATAGGGATGCCCTACTGCAAAGATGGTAGAAAAAGCTATCACTTGTGAGGCGTAAAAGCCGCTCTTAAGTATTCCAATCGTGGGCATCACAAATGATCAATTGATGACCTATTGGGTGAAAAGGCTACCTCATGGGATGTATATAGCTACTACCCGTTGAATATAGTTGAAAAAGTGTGCTTTAGTGAATCAAGAAGGTGCATTGTCACGCCCCGACCCGAATTCCGGGACCTCGAGCATGTGGGCAGGCTAGCCGTAACCAAGTAAGGTGAACCTCACTCGGCTACAAGGCCTAGTAAGTAACAGCAGATAACATAATAACAAGATAATAAATATCTCAAATAGCTAAATAAAAGAGCCTCAGCGGAAACAAGATAAATCGAATGGGTCCAAATGCCCTACAAAAGCCAGGCCCTAAAAGGGACATACAAATTAAATAGTCTCTCACACAAAGAAATAAAGGAGATCCCTCGGACCTATGCAAAATACCCGACCCTTGATGGCTCCTAAGCTCAAGTCTCCTACTCCTCGAGGATTTGAAAAGAAAAGAACAAATGCGTGAGCTTTCGAGATGGAAAGCCAAATAGAATGCAGTTGCGGGGTTCAAAAATCATAATATCAATAAAAAATGATAAACAAAAACAAGCGGGGACACGCCCTCAAATCCATCCCTAGGATTACGCTACAACAAGAACAGCGGTATGACCCCTAACTTCTGGCGGATCTCGAGCTTTGCTAGCGAGTTCCAAAGAAAAGCTCATCAAGATGTCTCCCCGGCCCGGCATCGCCGACAACTTGTTGGGTCACCGACCCTCTGACCGATGCGGCCCTCAGTGCATGTCGGTTCGCATACCACCTCTAAATGCGATGTCGATATGGCCAGCCGAATCATTCCCAGCGATGGGCGAGGACAGCGAGGAGTATAGATCCCTTTAGCATGGGAAGCGAAATGCGGGGTGTCAGATCCACGAGCGTTTCCCAAGCGGAGCCCCACGCTCCATTTGAATCGGGGAGGAAGACCAAACAACAAGCGGGGATACCAACATCCCGAAACAAATCAAATATGCTTAACTTGAGTTTCAAGCAAATAAAGGAAGCATGAATGATCATAACAAGGCAACAATATCATCAACATAATAAAAGCAAAGCCAAGGAAACTCCGAAGAGTGGAGTGCAGGCAAGTGTACTTACCTTAATAATGTTGGCCAAGGATTACTTAGCAAAATCCGGCCCGTCCGCGACTCTATGACACAACGATAGTAGAACTTATATCGGTGTTGGCAAAAACTTAAAATTCCTAGTTGAGCATGCATGATGCACTAATTGAGCCAACCCTACTTAATGGGCCTTCCCTTATTTCCTAGCCTTAACTAGTGGGATATGATTTAGATCCTTGACCATTTTGACAACCTATTTGTCTACTCTATCAAGTTTAATCATTTACAATAGGTTGTGCCCATTTAGTTTGAATTCACCAAGCCCATTGGACCCATCCACCGCCCGACTTTATTTATTTTAAAAATACTCGAACATCATAAGCGTGGCTTTCCATGTCCCTAGTAGTTAAGGTTCTATTGTACAATTGAGAGGTTATGGGTTCCAATCCCACTTCCTTCCATTTTTGCTCTTTTTATTTATCAATCTGGTTAGTCAAGCCTTAATTCAATATTCTAGGTTCATTCTACCACAAAAGATACAGGGCCTTGGTGGTTAAAGCCCACCAAGCCCACCTGAGAGATCTCAGGTTCAAACCTCCCTTATTACACACCTTTTATTTCTTTTATTTTTGTTAGTTGATCTGATCTAGTCAGCTAGACTACAAAATAGATCCTTACCCAATCTAATTAAACTGACCTGATCCACTTGTTTGGCTCCACCCATTAGAACTTGATCAGACCCAAGCCAAGCCCAACTTAATTTGATTGAACCCAAACAAGAGAGTTGATTTAAAATTTTAAACCAGGCCCCAATAGACCAAACCCAACCCATTTCTACTTCGATTAGATCAAAATGACTTGACTTAGATCCAGACTCAAACCCAAAACAACATAATCAACCAGTTGGCCCAACCAAACCCCTTTTAAATTGATTAGCTTAAACCAACTACTTTAAATCAATCAAATCTAACCACATGGCTATCATTAACCAGTTTAACGATTATTAATATTTTTTTTATTAACCACTAATCTCTTCTCTTTGTTCCTCTTTCTCAGATGTGCCTTGACGGAGAAAGGAGCTGCGCTTCCGGTCACCTAAATCAACCTCCGGCCGTAGTCAGAGGCCGGTGCTGACCTCCCATACCTTGTCTCCGTGGCGTGGTAGGCTCCTGCGCCGTGGGCACCGTCACGAAGTGAAGAGCAAAGGCCTCCTTCTCTCTCGTGAGATGCACTTGCCCGTTCACGGCCTGTCTCCTTCCCTCTCCCGTCGTCCCATCTACCAACAAAAGTTAGACGAGGGTCTGATAGCCCCTCCGACGTCTACCCTCCTATCCTAAATGCTAGCATGCAACCAAAGAATAACGAAGGAGAGGAAGAATAATACTCACGGTGAGCTCCGGCATGGAACAGTGTAATCGCGCGGTAGGAGTTGTCGTTAGCTTCGGTGGAGGGAGTCTTTTGGTTGCTCCTTCTCCCTTTCCTTCAGCTCCAGACCACCGAAAATGAAGACCGCACTCCTCCTGGTGATCAAACTCCGGTTTCATCTTCCCGCTCACCAGCCCCTCTATCTCGACTAAGGCTCCTTTAGGGTTCTTGCCGGTTCTTATAGCACCTCGTGAGAGTTATTTGGTAGTTGCCAATCCCACCGATAAAGGGATGCGGCATGCCATATCAACTCCTTTCCATCTTTGGACGGCCAGAGCGGAAAGAAATTGCTTTCGCTTTGCGGTCTTGTATTTGGAAAGGAGGTGTTGCATGTGCCTCGTGATTGAGTGACCTTCATCGAACTATACGTGATTAAACCACTTTGAAATCGATGGCTTCCACTTCTTATTATGCCTCGAATCCAAGCCTGCATTTCGGATGAGTGGTTAGGGTCTTTTAGCGATCAATGGTGGATATACTTCACATGCTCGAGCTTATCCCATATTTGAGATCAGCGGTGTAGATTATATTATCAAAACAATGGAATGGAGGACCCGGATCGTCATCCATGCCCTCGAAAGCTTAACACCATCTCAAATGAACAATCGATTACACCATCTCAAAGAAAATGGGTTGAAGGCGGGGATTCATTCCGGTGCCAAGAACTTATACTTCATCTAAGATCTTCTAATCCCAGGTCCTCGTTTCTATTTATACATTCTCTCTCTCCGCATTGAGATTTTCTTTGAATACTCCCTGATATTTTCGAGGGCTACATCTAGGCCCCTGGCCTATGAGAGAATACAATTTCCCCTTAAGTCCTCCGATATCTTTGAAATTAGGACTAGGTCCCTGTCATTTCCAACTTAGGAACTAACCATTTATTTCCCTTTTTCCCATTAAATCAAACTAATTCCATGCTTGGAAAATCCCTTTTAATAATTAAACCAATTAGCAAGGAATTAACTTTTTTTTCTTCCATAAAATTTATTTATTCCTTTCATTTTCTCCAATCACTCTTAATTATCAAAAAGTCCTTGGAAGCCTCAATTATCCCTAATTAGGGTTCCATGTTATTAAACCTTCCTCTTTTAAATAAATCCTCTTTTTGGGAAAATCATTTAAAATCACCAAAATATTAAAAATCCATTTATTCTAAATAAAAGAAATTTTGGATTTCACATGCACCATAGAAGGTGGTCACACATACACACGTCGGTAGTATCGCATTACAAGGCAAAAACTATTTGCCATAAGCATTGTGTTTTCAGCGCCTTTGGAGGAACTACAACTATTTTGAGATTGGAGATTTTGCACTTATCTATTTTCTTTCTATATTTCCTTTTGCTTGAGGAAAAGCAAAAGTTCAGTGTAGGTATATTATAAGTGCATAATTATACATATATTTCCACCCTATTTGCATACACTTATCCCATTGTTTTTGCATCGATTTCCTTATTTTTGTGCTCCTTTGGGTTTGTTTTTGTGATTGGCGGGTAAAAGAGGTGCCGAAGAAAAGGAATGAGAAGCAGTAGAAAAAAGATGAAAAGGACTAAAAAGGCACCTTCTTGAGGTGAACCGCGATGCGTCTTAAGGAAATCTGGGGAGTGCTAATGAACACGAGGGGTGCATCTACCCATGCATCTCTACGGAATTGAAAGCTTGCATAAATTCATCACACGGGAGGTCCATGTGAGCGTGTTGGAGATCAACTTACCCTGCGTAGCTTATTTGATCTAAAATCTATAAATAGCGTATATTCACACAAGAATCGAACTTTGGTGGGACCCGAGTCATAAAGGCGATCTTCTCGTGACAGACTAGGGTTTGGAGGAGACTCAAATGCAGAGAAGACATCGAGCAAGGGAGTGGTCCATGTTTCAATCTATGTCTATCTTCTTGATTATTATTGTTATTTCTATTATCATGAGGGCTAAAACCCTTGCAGTGACTCGGACACATGAACCCTAGGATGAATTTATGATTGATTTCTTTTATTTATTATTGGTTCCCTCTTCATAATGATTGTTATTGTGGATTATCTATTATGCCTATGGTTATGGTTTTGCGGTCGCGGTATCCCAAATCATATGTCTTGCTTGATTAGGAAGATCGTCTCTGTAGGTTAGATTTAGGTATCATCATACCTATTCTTGTATTACTGCATGTGCAAAGACTAGATTACATATGTACCTAGTTAGAAGAGAAGATCCCATCGAGGTTAGATTTAGGCATATAGGTAATAGGGTGTGCTATACATACAGAGAGGAGATCGAGGTGCATATGTCATGCTCTCAAAGGATAGATCATTAGATAACCAATATTGAGGAGTTAGTCATTTAAAAAGTTCCTTGGGGATTGCAATCCGAGGTGCCATGTGTCATCTCTAATCTCTCTCAATCTACCAATTGTTAGGTGCTAGTTTACTTTTTAAGGTTAATTAGTTATCTCACTAGACTTCCAACACTTTTAGATAATCTTAGATTAGATAGCAAATGATAGTTAGTACTAGGATTCCGGTCCACGTGGATTTGACTACCCTACGATGGTACTTTACTAATTGATGCGACCTACGTATACTTGCGAGGAGATCACGTCCACCTTATTGCACTCATCATTGCCTTTGAGATTATGGAGGGCTCCACGGCCTCGTCATAGCTGATCTTGGAAAGGTTCATATTAGATAACTACTGGGAAAGCTCTGTGGGACCTTGAAGCTCTAGCGTTGAATTGTTGGTAGCGTACACACACTCGCGTAAATGCACGTGTCATCAAAGTAATAATATTTATACTAGAAAGCCTTGTTCAAAAACAAGGAATGGGATGCAAGCTAACTAAAACTAGATAAGGAAAACTATACTACCGATTAGTAAAGATAGGTGGTTGTAATGAGAACACAATCTCATATAAAGTGAATGACAAAGGGAGATAAGATCATGAAGGCATTCAATTATGTGGATCTAGGGTTGTATGGGGTTGGGACTTGATTAAGATGTTCTCTAGTGCTTGATGGAGTTAACTTGTTGCATAGGTAAGGGTACACACAAGATCAACCTAAGGTGCTTAAGTGCACTCTAGGCACATCATCTGATTCCCATTCACTAGGAATACACTTCAACTCCTCACAGCCGAGAGGGTAAAGTATTGTTGGACCTAGGTATTTAACCTTGCCGGTGGAAGACCATTGCATATCTCATTGCTATTAGGGTTTGGGCAGTCACCCGACTTCCACCTTGTGTATTAACAATCATTACCGCTAATCTAAAACTAATGTGTACAAGTTTGTTATTTTTACTTTCGACTAGCAGTTCAAAGTTCCTCTCAAACATACCACATGACTACTAATACACCATCAAACATTAGATAAAATAGATTTTCAAGTGTTCATCCCATACAACCCTAGAACAAAGGTTCTAGCCTAGCAATATGGAAACTAAAGCAAAAATAGAATTAATATCAAGTTCAATAAACAAAGTATTCATGTTCAATTACAAGGACAAAATCAAAATCTAAAGAACAATGATGCAAATCTTTGTCCTTGGATCTTCTCTTCCATGAAGCACTCTTTTCCCTCCCGATCATTGGTTCAAACATTGATGAACTCCTCTAAAAGCGTTGTTGGGTCATCGGTCCTTGGTTGCCTCAAAGATAACTAAAATCCAATATCAAAATCTTAAGAAACCCTAAGTTGCCTTTATTTGCAACTTGCGATAAGCGTAGCGTCAACTAAGAGTGCTGAAGAGTCAAGAAACCTTTTATGCGATGCTTGCCCATAAGCGTAGCGTCGACTCACGAGTAACCAATGCGTCCCTATCTTCTTAGTTGTGCTTGTGGCACATTTTCAAATGCGTCAACTTAGACAAACCATTTCGTCGACTTTAGTACTTCAGTGATTGTAAAGGCTTGATGCATGCATGACTATTTTGTTTCTACTTAAGGGTTTCCTCCTACTTATTTCACCTCATATTTGAAGGCGAGACTTAGCCTTTCCTACTATCGATACAATTTACTTTCGAATTAATATCAACTCTCAATCAATTAAGTACAAAATGCTACTAATTCTTGTGAGTTTGCACAAATAACCATCTTATAGGATGTAGGGTTAAATTATCACAATCAAGCAATAAACAACGGCATTTTAACCCTAAATATTGAGCATAAGACTTACGAAACATGGTTAGCATATATAGGATGCTAACACGAACTGGCCAGAGCCTTCTCATCAAAGATGACCCTAAACACTAGGGACTTTTTGAATCATGCAACCGCATCCACCTTGCAGTTGTTGATCATCTCAGGGAAGGCGAAGGACCCTTTAAAACCCCAACTACCCAGTCTTCCTAGATGGCTTCGAGGGAGTGCTGGCGTGCTCCCTCTTCCCGGATGCTCAAGCCCGCGGCTTTGCAGCTCTTGGAGGATGGCCAGTAGGAGGCATAGGCGTCGGTCGCCTCTCGGCTACTACAACTTCATCCAACATAGAACTCTTCCCCTCGGGACCCTTCCACCTTTGCCCTAGCACAACCCTCGCCAAGTTCACCCGACCCCTGCTTACAAGGCTAGTCTATATTAGGGAGACCTATTCCACTTTAGTTAACTTAGGATATCCATTGAAGGGAAACCAAAAGAGGAATAAGCCTGCGTACACGTCGATCCGGCTAACTCTCACAAAGAGTTGTCTGAGGATGCCTTCAATCGGTGACCACTTCTCGGAATCCCAGCTTCTCTATGGCCTTCTACATGT